>CM065385.1:32200000-32532500 GCA_033060915.1 Euryodendron excelsum | reverse complement strand
CAAATGTTTAATAATATTTAATAAATAATATATATATATAATATAATATTGAGTTTTCATATTGCACATTAAAATTTCATTCCATTTTAACATTATTCATTGATCTTACCAAATGAGAAAATGAGAATGATTATTCTTATTTCATTCTCATTTTCTTATAGCAAACATAACCTAAAAAATTTCAAACTTGAAACTTTAAAAAAAACAAACTCCAGCCTTAAGTTTTACCCACCAAACCAACCCAGGCTCGTAGTTAGTATCGTATTACCAATGGTAATTGGTCCGTTTCCTGTACAATGGCCTTGGGTTCCACCTTTCTTTGCTTGTTGCCTGTTATGTCTGGTTTGGCCACCTAGTAAAAAAGAACCCCTTGATTGTCGTACAATTCCCTTGAGTCACCATTTAGAGCATGTTTAGAACATACAAAAAGAAAAGAGAAAGAAAAAAAAAATTAGAGAAAAAATTATTTTTTTTATTAAAATTAAAAAAACAAAATAATCATTAAAAAGAAAGAGGAAGAGAAATGGAAAGAAAGTAGGAAGTAAAACAAATTTCTTCTCGCTTTCTTTCTCTTCCTTCCTAAACTAGAAACTACACAATGAAAGGAAGAATTTTTTTATGTTCCCAGCTTCCTTTCCCCTTTTTTCTTCGGGTTCCATACAGGATGTTAAGTAGAAATGTTAAGCACCAAGATTAGTCTAAACCTACTGGGACCAACGTCCTAGACTACTAACCTAACATCTCTCTCAATTAAGGTATATAGGGCATATTTGGTTGGGGGATATAGGATGGGGATTGGATATATCATCCTTGGAGTCCACTTAATTTCATGTTTGAAAAAAAAAAAGTGATAGAAGATTACTCATTCTTCCGAACTATTAATCTTTCAAAATGGAAAATAAGTAATATCATGGGAAAAGTGGTATTATTTATCCCTTCCTTTAGGATAAGCTCAAAAATAATATTTTTATTCTTCTTTTATTATTATAATAAGTTAAAATAATATTAAATAGCTATATTATAATTTTCTATTAATTTTTTATTTTTAATGTGATATTTTAACAAAATAATATTACTTACCCTATCATAATTTCATCCTAATCAAATATAATATGAGTAATTTTTCATCACATCAAGTATTACTTATCACGTATCACCTCTTTTCTAATTTCACAATATTACTTGTCTCTCATTTTCTCATCCTACCAACAAACGGGGCCATAGGTGCTCAACTAACCCCCACAATAAGGATGCTGCCTATTAGTTAGGTCCTTTATCATTGACTTTTTACGGTTTACACACGCATTGGTATAGTTTACATTTATCTTAGGAAGCACATTTGGGACTCTAATAATATAGGCCGGTCAACATAACTCCTGCAGCATGTTTGGAACTTGAGAAATGGAAGGGAAGGGAGGAAAACTTATTATTTATATTTTTTTCTCTGTTTGATTTTACCTAGGAGGAAAAGATAAGAAAAAGGACAAAATTTTTTTAAATCTCTCTCTTTCTCTCTCTTTTCTTTCTCTCATTTTTTTAAATCTCTCTCTTTCTCTCTATTCTTTTTTTTTATTTTTTTTTTTTTATTTTATTTTTTTAAATCAATTTTTCTTTTTCTTTTCTTTCCCCTAAGTTCCAAACATGTTGTTACAATCTTACCTGAACAGCCACCCCACCTAAAAATTGGTGTTAAACTTTAAAGTCCACAAACTCAAATCAGGAACCTCTTCCCTCTAGACTATCAGCAAATCGAGTGATGATATACAAATAGAATTTTTTATATAATTTTTATGCACAATGAAGTCACTATTTTTTGCTCTTTTCATTTTAAATCAAAACACACATCATAGCTGATAATTTTAAAAACACCAAAATGCCACTGTTAGGTCATTCAATACAATATTTTAGTATACCGTTTTTCAATCCAGATAATGAGACAAGAGAATGGATGTGCTGATTTTATAGCAAACTTGGGAGGTGGAAATACTTCGAAGATGGCCATTTTTTACTCTCCTCCAGCGGGGCTAGGACCCTTTCACAGCCAGACATGGCGGGGATCATGTTTATTAGGCCTTAGTTTTTTTTTTTTTTTTTGATACCTACACATAAAATGGAAGTGAACCATATTTTTTCAACAAATGAAAGAGCAGATAATTAATTAATGGTTTAATTCAGTAGAAAGTAAGCACCAACAGTTAAGACAAAGATGAATTGGTTGGAAGGAGGCGAAATGGATACGACAAATAGGAAGAGAAAACAATATAATTAACGTGGAAAAATGGCACAATGGCAGATATACAGTTTTTAGCTGAGAAAAGTTAATGAAGAAATAAATTCTTATCTGTTACAAACTCCCTGTCTGTTTCAGACGCTTCTTGACATGAGCTAGCTTATTGAAACACAGACCAACAGTACTTGACAGATGGAGCCATGCATGCATGGTGGTTGGGGTGTCTGCCCAGCTGGCTAATTAAACGTTTGGAAACATGATATCATTACCACTTGTGTACAAAAAATGATATGGTTTCAGAGAATTTGTACATAAAACTTTTAATGTAACGATGGCATTTTTATTAGGATAATGCTACATAATAGAAGAAAATTTTTACAAAATTTATTTTCACAATCGGGTGGTTTTTTGTTTTGGGTAACCGGATATTCGAATAAATTTGTGCGTACCTCGACTAATCTCGAGACTTGTGTAATTTTTTCGTTCCTTTCAAACTGAATAATTACTATGCCAAAAATTTTAAAAGTGATCCTAATAAATTAATAGCACTTAAGAGATTTTGAATTTGAGATTTTGAAAAGAATAGACTTTCAAGTCCCAAGTCTTAACTATCAGGTTAACTCCTTGAGATTTCGAATCATATAGTTAAATGAGAACTATTTATTTATTTTTTTTTATAAAAAAACTTTGAATGATGATAATTTTTAATTACAAAAATACTACTAATACATTATTCTGATTGATTTTTGGTATAAATTTTTTAGAAGAACAATATTTTTCTTTTGTAATTTAGAACTGTTATGATGAGACTGTCATTTAACCAAATCATTCGGAATAAAAATTCTATATAAAATTTTAAGTTGTAATTTTATTTTTCAATTATTTTTAATAAGTTAGTTAAACAATATTATTATGCTGAAATAGTGTTCTAAATCTACTAAATAATTTCTCCACTCTTAGACACAAGACTACATGACTCATATTAATAAATTCATATAAAACTCACTAACTTGTAGTTAAATGAGAAAATGACATACTTGTATCCTTTTTCATTTACTTATGTAGCATTAGCCAATCGGGAAAAGGAAAGTCTAAGTAGTCAACACCTGTAATGCGTATACACGTAACATTCAAAATGGTCCCTTCCAGAAAAACCGTTGAAAGTTGTTGTGGATGAATAATTGGTGATCGGTGTGTAGGTTTACACTTAAATAAAGTTCAATCATCAAACCAACTGTATTTAGTGCCTTCGTTGGCTTTGATCAGTGAGGGATTGAGACAGGACAAGCCTTAATGAGGAGAGGATGGGGAAGTTGGGCGGCAAAGAAATACCGAAGTTTCAATGTACTCCCGTTTACAGCTTTGGATTTTAATTAGAGATAGAAAAAATAACTCGATATTTTGAGTATCTCTTCTACCCCACCTCACTTTAATGAGACAGATATAAAGTGATACTAAATAAGATTCGGTTAGATTTAAAGACAATGTGTAATATCCTGTCTCATCCCTAGTCCACCCTGATTATATATAAATATATTTATTTTGTACATAAGCAGAGCAAGACAGGCCAGGATGGGGCAAGGTTGGGATATGGATTCTCGACTCATACCTGCATACCTGTCATCCTTAAATTTTAATATCTAAAAATCTAATATATAAGGTTAGAATTCTATAGCTTTATAATAATTACAAAAGCCTAACGGCTCAGTATTTGACATGTTAGGTTACAATGGAAAAATTTTACTAATGCATTGAGGCCAGGGCCGACCCAAGGGTAAATCTAACAAGTCCTTGGGCTTGGACAACCTCCTTGGGTCAAGGCAATCAAAAAAAAAAGAAATTGGATCTCAAAATTTTTTTATAAGAAAGTTTCTTTAAACACAACGAATATAGAGATATATATATATATAGGAATGAGTTATTCGAATAACGTAGACATTTGAAAACAATATTATCGAGAAAAGTGACAAAAGCAATTAACATCCTCGATTTTATAATGTCTTGTTGGAAAAATGGTGGTTTTCAAATGGTATAGGTTACTTATCGAATTTTATTGACTATACCGACTACAGTTACTTCGGCAAAGATGAATTTTCTAAGTTGAAGTTAATAAAAATTTACTTTCGAACTACCATGTCATAAGAGAAATTAAGTAGATTGACCATGATCTTAATTGAAATTGAGTTCTTAGATAAATTAAAGTACAACGACTTAATTGAAGAATTTGTTTCAAAAAATAAAACGAGAAATTATTTTCTTTGAATCGGATCGTGATAATTATAAAGCATTATAACCAATTGATAGGTTACGTTTTGATTTTGATTTTTTTAATGTAATTCAAGGTAAACGCACAATGTAATCTTGATTTTGATTTTTTTTTTTTAGCTTGTATGACTTTTTTTTGTAATAAATTAATAGTAAGAGAGCAATCATGTTCAGAATCAGGCTAGGACAACTCAAATGTCGGGGTCACCCCTTTTTATAAATGCTTAAAAAGTATTTTAAAGAATCTTATTGGCTATGATATTAATTTTCAAAATTTTTAGGTGAAAGTAAAAATTAAAATTAAGATTTGTAAATTTATTGGCAGGGTACCATCTAGTGTAAATGGTGTAGTATTTTAAACCAACAAACACTATAGTATTTTGTGTATTTATATTTACTAGAAAGAAATATTCATGAAACAAGAAGTCAACTTATCTCTATATTTTAAGAGTGGTGCTAGAGAGCATGGCTGTTCCTACCGCAATATATCATCAGCTTAGGCTCCCCTCTACTTCTTACTCAGGGCTAGATATTTTCAATTTAATAAAAATAAGTGATCAATAACTGAGAATTTTTTTCTTTATATTCATAAAGATCACATAGAATTGAGAGAGAAAAGAGCTAAATAATTTTTATTTCCTTCCATGAATCCAATATCCAAACAAAGTATTAAATAATTTAGGGCTTTCATATTACATACATAATTTTAAGATTTCAACCCGAGGGGTTGTCTTGGTTGATCAAGTGGGTATACTTTCCATGTTGGCTAACTCAGGTTTTATTATCCCCATTGTGTATGTATAAGTATTAATATAATTAGAATGTAAAGATACAAAACTTACAGTACTACACACAAAAAATATCAAAAGATGATGATGATCAAAGCTAGTATTTTATACTATGTCCTTATTCGCTCTCACAAGAGTGATTATGGTTAAATAGACGTTTGTCGCCTATGATACAATAATCGATTCATTTATAGAAGCAGCACTGCAATCTATGTGTTTGGTCTACCAAAAATGTGATGTACTCTCTTACAACAACTCTATGATGCATGAAAAATATTCTAAAAAAATGATAAATGAAATGCAAAAACCATAGAGTATCTATAGACACTAAAGTGTCTGTTTAGAAAAAAAAAACCAGCCAACCAATGCCTTCCCAACTGTTGCAACTATTCAATTTAAATACTAAATTTTAATTTGAATAACTATTATAAAAAAAATAACATCGTGTATGGTTATGTTAGACACTTTGAAACAATTTCTCATTTACTCATTTATGGCTCAAAGTTAATAAAAATATAAAATTTTTCAACAATTCCTCACATGAATAAGATTAGCTGATGAAATGCAAATGAAAATCTAACACGAAAGAGAGTATTATTGAAAAATTACCACATCACGAGATGTGTCTTTTGGCTTTTAACCTTTTTTAGTAAAATGCTATCGAATTTATTGGCTAATCAGTAAACATAATGTATTGAACTGTTCAACTATTTGTATAAATGAAGACAATAGTATTCATATGATTTCTTTTCGGTCACAATTTGGTTCTTACGATTATGTTCAGTTTGGTACTAAGCAACGCTTGGTATTTTCATAATTGTTTTAAAGAACTTAGCCTTGTAATTCTCGTAGATGCGACTCTTTCAACTCAAATAGATGATTTTTTATTAAGAGTATCTTATTATGTGTTGGCCCAAGAAGCCAACCCAAGAGGGGGGGTGAATTGGGTTTTATAAAATTTATATTAGAAATTGCAACTAAAAATTGTTTATGTATTTTAACAACAATTAATCAAAATATATATATCAAGCAAGTGGAGTATACATCAATATATATATATTTATGCAAACATGTATAGTGAGCAAATAAGCAAAACAGAGGCAGAAGAGAAGTGCACCAGATTTATAGAGGTTCGGCCAACCTTACCTACGTCCTCTCTTCTTCAATCCTTTCGAAGGAATTCCACTATGTAATACTCCTTACACAGCTGCTGGTTGTGCCACGAGTGCCCAGCTCACTCTTACAAAAGCTTCTTCCCAAGCTTTCAAAATCCAAGAGATTTTGTCCAAGCTTCTCTTAAACTTACAAGTGTTTTTCCCAAGAACACTCAAACTTACAAGGTTACAAACCCACCCAACTGAGAATGAATGAAGATTATACAAAGAGTGACTCTCCTAGTGAGTATACAAATGAATACAACTTAATGGATAACTTTAAACACTCAGCAAAAGTATGTGGCAGTGAGTTACAGGTGATTTTCAGCTTCAAGCACTTGATATGAATAGTATGATTGCTCTTCTCTTCTCGTTTAAAGCTGTATGTATCTCATATATATAGGTATGGATCGATTCTAGCCGTTGGAGAAGTATGGGAGAAGATTTGGCTACAGTTTTGCCCATACCGTCTGTTAGAAAACTAGTCGTTACGGTCTAGGGGTCGACTCTTTTCATAATGAGTCGACTCTTTTTGCATTTCAGCAGATTTTTCAAGTCACTGTCCAAATGAGTCGACTCTTTTGTCCCAGGAGTCGACTCTTTTAAGCTGTCTGCAGAATTTTTGTTCTCTGTTGCAATGAGTCGACTCTTTTTGGCCAGGAGTCGACTCTTTTGAGTCTCCAGCACAAATCCAAGGCTCTGTTCGAATGAGTCGACTCTTTTTGCTTGAGGGGTCGACCCTTTTTACCCAAACCCATATTTTTGCAACTTTTCTTCATTCTTTTCCAAAGCTTCTAATCTCTTCAAGGGTCATTCAAATAACCTTTTTAAAGCTTGCAAACACTTCTTCAAGGTTAGATGACTCCAAGAACATCTTCAATCCATTCAAGATGAATTTTCTTCATTTTCATCACTTGTAGAGCTCTTCCATCATCATAGCTTCATTCATTGATTCAAGTCTTCTTCAAGATCTTCAAGAGAGCTTCCATGACTTAGAATCTTCATTTCTTCAATCAATATGGCTTCTCCATGGACTTCAACAACTCTTCCAAGAAAGCTTTCCAAGTCTTGTGATTCCTTCCATGTCTTCAAGACATCTTTAAATCTATCAAGAAAGCTTTTATGTTTTTGAGTTGGTCTCTTCTTTTTCCATTCTTGCAAGATATCTTTAAGTACTCAAAGTCTTCAATCTTTTAAATCAAGACTTTGATCATTTTCATTCTTCTTTTTTGATATCCATCATCTTCATTCCCTTATAAAATCACCATTGTTGAATATGCTATTCTTTCATGCTTATCAATCTTCAATCTAGGATTTTCATCAACTTGAGATTTCTTTTTCTTCTTATAATATCACCTTTGTAGAATACATCACTTCATCATGTTTTTCATTCTTTATTCAAATCTTTGCATCATAAATTCTCTATTATGATAAGCTTCAAGTCAAGATCTAATTTAATAATTCATCTGCACACTAAGTAGAATTATTAGATCATTTAACCATGTTTTGTTATCATCAAAATCAAGGCATTGACTCAACAATCTCCCCCTTTTTGATGATGACAAAACATTAAAAATATATGCAATTAAGCTCAATATAAAACATGAGGATTAATATGTATTAGAAGTATGGGACTTCAAAGTCTCAGTTTTCTTCCCATTTCAATATATTTTTCACAAGTATTTCTCCCCCTTTTTGTTAATCAATCAAAAATGGGGAATCATAGTCCAAATAAGGAAATTTCTCCCCCTTAATGAAGGAGTTTTCTTTGAAATGACTCAAAAAAAACTTTTAAGAGTATAGACAATATGCTCAAAACTCTAAGAGGCTCAATAACTTGTAATAGCAGAAAAATTTAGAGAAAGTGAGATGTTTATACCAATCATTTGCTCCCCCTTGCTTTTGTACTTGGTGTTTGAGAGTTTTATTACTTAAGATCCACTGAATCAGATTCATACTTCCCATCAGACAAAGATTCCAAATGATGTTTCAGTTTCAGGTCAAAACAAATTCTAACTCAGAGGTGCAGGGCATGTAGGCATCTGGTGATGTAGAAAATTCATACTGCATTTATGGCATTGGATGCTTCTTACTGCTTCAACTTCATTAAACCAATGCTCCCCCTTTCCTTTGCAGTTGATGCCTTATGATATAATTCATGGTAGTGCATTGAGGAGTGTTCTCTCCTTTTTGTCAAATCCTCAAAAAGAGGAGTAATAGATGAAGAAAAACAGACAGGTACAATAGCAAAAAATAGTATACAATGATGTTTATGTGAAGATCATTTACAAAGATAGTTAAAGCAATCATTTATTCAGCAAAATCAACAATGTTAAAGCAATTATTCATTCAGCATTGTTAAAGCAATCATTCATTCAACCAAACACAAATAAGATAGCAATGTTAAGATAAAGAGATCCAAAACACACCATTCATTCATAAAGAAATATTGAAAGAGTTTAACAAAAAGAACCATCCACAAAAATATTACATGATGCTTTAGAAAATGTCTTGTTCAAAAACAGAAAATAGAGAGTTCAGAGGCAGAGGTCTTCATTTTCTTTTGGGAGAAGGGGTTTGAGAGAGATCAACTGGATTATCAGCAGTGTTTGAAAATTTGCTGCTTGAAGGTCTTTGTCTCAGGCCATATTTGTGAGGAGCAACAGAAGACTTTGGAGGAGTTTGGTCAAGGGGATCAGAGGGGTCTGCAGGTGATGGCTGAGAAGAGGTATGCTGCCTTCCACTGGATCCTTCCAACTCATCTATACTTGAGTCCTCTGCTGCAAATTCTGCTGCTGAAGGGAAAAGAGGCTGGTATTGGTCTCCCACCAGCTTCTTCATATATTTGCCAATATGCTAAGTGGAAAGAGCAATGTCATTGGCAACTTTCTCTCTGATTTTGGTTCCTTCAGACACAAAGGCCTTGCTCAATTCTCTTACCTTCTTTTCAACAAAGAATAATCTAGTTGCCCCATTATCAATTTTCTTATCCAATTTGGTGAACATCTCTTCTTGATGCCTTTTCAAGTCTCTTACCATGCTCATCAAAATACTCATATCCACTGATTGGCCACTTAGAACAATGCTCATTGGAAAAAGTTCCTTTGGAGTAGGAGAAGAGGCAGGTCTAGAGGGTTTACCACTTTCTGGTATGGCACTGGAAGGTTCACCTCTTTCAGTGGATTCAATTCCAGGAGTCCCACTGTCAATGTGTTTCTCTTTTTTAGGGGTCCAGGTCTTGCTCTGTGGGTTGAAGTGATAGCCCATCCTTGACAAAGTTTTCTGATTATACTCATCTGAATTAGAATCAGGAGTTCTGTGCTTTTCACCCCTTAAGTCTATCTTGAAGTGTTTAAAAATTTTGGTCAAGAGGATCCCATAGGGTAGGCTAACTTTGGTTCTTGATGCCTTGACAATGTGCTCTAAAATAAACTCAGGCAAATCAATTTTGGTGTCTGTCAAATAGGCCCAGAGGAAAAACAATTCCCTTTCAGTGATGTAGTCAAACTTCCCACTTTTAAGAATGAGAATGTGACAGATAAAGTGATGCACCAATCTCAGTTCCAAAGGCAACTCATTGGCCATGGGTTGAAATGAATCATCAGTAATTTCCTTTCCCAGTAAAACAGACAAAGCAGTCTTTCTACTAACATCTTTCTTGTCCATTTGCCCACCACTACCAATTTTTAAAATTTGACAAATCACTCCTTTAGTGAGGGTAATGGTTTCACCCTTCACATAACTAATCACATTTACTTCTCCAGTTTCCTTTTCTACATGGGCATAGAATTGTCCCACAATTTCAGGATATACATCATCCTTTAATAGGGTAATAGATTTCCAACCAAGGGCTTCAAATTTTGGTTCAAACGCAAACTTCTCTTTAGCAAAGAAAGCATAATCTATCCATCTTCCATTTAAAATGACTCTAGAAGAGAAAATTTTCTCATACTTATCTTGATTTGATTTCTTCTCAAAGTAAATTGTGTTGTCGAGAAATACATCTTCCTCCTCCTCAGTTTGCTTCCCTTTTCTCCTTTTTGAAAGCCTGGAAGAGTCCCCTTTTGTCTTCCTCTTCGTTCCTCTTTTGGATATGGGAGTCGGCTCTTTTAGGGCTTTCTTGCCTTTCTTCGATGGAGCAGATTTAGGAGCCATGGAGGGTTGTAAATGACGGTTGAAGGAAGTTAGAAAGACTCTAAGATGATCAAATATAGGTTGGGTAAGGATTGAAGGAGAGTTTTTTAGTGGTTGGAAGTGGAGGTGGCGGTTGATCGTGAAAGAAGAGAGGAATCAGAAACTGTGGAATGATTTGAATAAAACAGGGGTGTTACAGTTTTAAAGTAATTTTAACTTAAATGAGTCGACTCATGGTTAAAAAGGGTTGACTCTTTTGAGCGAGGAAAGCTTCCTGAGCTCTCTGTTCAAATGAGTCGACTCTTTTGACAAGAGGAGTCGACTCTTTTCAACAGAGGACATCTGGGGCTGATTCCAGAGTCTAGGAGTCGACTCTTTTTCTCCAGAAATGCAAAGATGTGTTTTTAAAAGCCATGAAATGCATTAAACAAGTTTGTAATCAATTTCAAGGATACTTATGCATTTATCAAACATATATGGACATCTAAACATTCAAGATAAAGGGTTGCTCATCCCCAATTCTCTCCTAATCATACAAAACCTATCTTCATCTAAGGGTTTTGTGAATATATCTGCAAGTTGATGTTCAGTACTCACAAAATCAAGCAAGATGTCACCTTTTTGCACATGATCACGTATAAAATGATGTCTAATCTCAATGTGCTTTGTACGAGAGTGTTGGATAGGGTTTTTAGTCAGATTAATGGCACTTGTGTTATCACATCTAACTGGAATATGTTCAAATGTTAAATCAAAATCCTCTAATTGATGTTTTATCCAAAGCACTTGTGCACAACAACTTCCTGCTGCAATATACTCAGCCTCGGCTGTAGAAAGTGCAACAGAGTTTTGTTTCTTACTAGACCATGAAACAAACATATTTTCAAGAAATTGACAAGATCCACTAGTGCTTTTTCTATCAACTTTGCTACCAGCATAATCAGCATCTGAATAACCAATTAAGTTCAAAGATGTGTTTTTAGGATACCACAATCCAAGATTAGGTGTGTGCTTAAGGTATCTAAATATTCGTTTAACAGCAACAACATGTGATTCCTTTGGATTAGATTGAAATCGAGCACACAAACATACACTAAACATAATATCAGGCCTACTAGCAGTCAAGTAGAGCAATGAGCCTATCATACTTCTATATAGCTTGGTATCTACCGAAATACCTTTCTCATCACTGTCAAGTTTTGTTGAAGTATTCATAGGAGTGCCCAATGGTTTCGCATTTTCCAGCCCAAACTTCTTGAGTAGATCTTTGATGTACTTAGCTTGGTTAATGAAAATTTCTTCCCTTGATTGTTTGATTTGAAGTCCAAGGAAGTAATTGAGCTCACCCATCATGCTCATCTCAAACTCACCCTGCATACACTTAGCAAATTTTTTGCAAAGCTTTTCATTAGTAGAGCCAAATATAATGTCATCAACATAAATTTGCACAAGCAACATGTCATGATTTTTAACCTTTATAAAAAGAGTTGTATCAACTTTTCCTCTCGTAAAATTATTTTCGGTTAAAAATTTGCTTAGCCTTTCATACCAGGCCCTTGGGGCTTGCTTTAAACCATATAAGGCTTTAGTAAGTTTGAAAACATGTTCTGGAAATATAGGATTTTCAAAACCAGGAGGTTGTTCAACATACACCTCTTCAGATATAAAACCATTCAAGAATGCACTCTTCACATCCATTTGATAAAGTTTGAAATTCTTGAAACATGAGAATGCAAGCAACATTCTAATAGCTTCTAATCTAGCTACAGGTGCATATGTCTTATCAAAATTGATACCTTCTTCTTGACTATAGCCTTGAGCTACAAGTCTTGCCTTGTTTCTAATAATGGTTCCAGATTCATCCATCTTGTTTCTGAACACCCATTTGGTTCCAATTACAGGATGATCTTTAGGTCTAGGAACAAGATTCCAAACCTTATTCCTTTCAAATTGGTTTAATTCTTCTTGCATGGCCATAATCCATGACTCATCATTTTCAGCATCTTGAAAACATTTTGGTTCTATTTGTGAAAGAAAAGCAAGATGATTACACATATTTCTAAGAGATGATCTTGTTCTTACCCCTTGTGATGGATCACCTAGTATTTGCTCTGTTGGATGGTTGTGGACAAATTTCCACTCCTTTGGCAATTCTTCATTCTCATTTTGTTGGCTTGAGGAGTCATCTTGATTTCCTTTGTCATGTGGTGAAGCTTCATTTTGAGTTTGATTAATGTTCATCTTATCCAAGTTCTTCTCCACATCATCTATATCATCATTCACAGCCTTTCTAGACAAAGAGCTTAGTTCATCAAAGGTAACATGAATTGATTCTTCAACAACTAAGGTTTTCTTATTGTAAACTCTATAAGCCTTGCTATGTGAGGAATATCCTAGAAAGATAGCTTCATCAGATTTTGCATCAAATTTACCAAGGTTGTCCTTGTTTTTATTTAACACAAAACATTTACATCCAAAAGCTCTAAAATATGAAACATTTGGTTTCTTGTTTTTCCAAAGCTCGTATAGGGTTTTATTTAAAAATTTTCTTACCAAAACTCTGTTTAACACATAGCAAGCTGTGTTAACAGCTTTAGCCCAAAAATATTTTGGCAAATTGTTTTCACAAAGCATTGTTCTCCCCATTTCTTCCAAAGTCCTGTTTTTCCTTTCAACAACTCCATTTTATTGAGGGGTTCTAGGTGCTGAAAAGTTATGTTCAAAATCATTTTCATCACAATATGTTTCAAAAGGTTTGCAATCAAACTCACCACCATGGTCAGTCCTAATTGCTGTGATTGTAAATCCTTTTTCGTTTTGAACCCTTTTACAAAATTTGGTAAAGAAAGCAATTGTTTCATCTTTGTGAGCTAGAAAGAATGTCCATGTAAACCTTGAGTAATCATCGACAATGACAAGAGCATATTGTTTACCAGCTAAGCTTAGAGTTCTAGTTGGTCCAAACAAATCCATATGCAATAGTTGAAGTGGTCTAGAAGTAGAGAGCATGTTTGTAGATTTAAAAGACACTCTGGTTTGTTTTCCCATTTGACATGCATCACAAGTTTTATCTTTTTCAAAATTGAGTTTGGGAAGACCATTCACTAACTCATTTTTCGAAATTTTTGAAAGAATGCTCATACTAATATGACCAAGCCTTCTATGCCACAACCAACTATCCTCTTTGCTCATAGCAGCAAGGCATTTGATCTTACAAGAAGATAATTCATTTAAGTTAAAAGTGTAAATATTGCCTTGTCTATGACCAGTCAATATGATCTTGTTATCATTTATGTTTACTACATTACATTTAGATGATTCAAACACTACTTTGCAACCTTTGTCACACAATTGACTAATGCTTAACAGGTTGTGTTTAAGTCCTTCAACAAGTAAAACATTCTCAATAGAAGTTGAAGAGTTTTTACCAATACTACCTATACCGATGATCTTGCCTTTGCTATTACCTCCAAAAGTGACCAATCCTCCACCTTTTGGTGTGAGAGAAGTGAATTGAGTTTCATCTCCAGTCATATGTCTTGAACAGCCACTGTCCAAGTACCATTGATCCTTTTTGGAATTGGCTTGAAGACACACCTACAAAACAAGCAACTCAACCTTTGACCTTTGGTACCCAAATCATCTTGGGTCCAGTAGAGCTAGTCTTCAATGTTCCTTTTGGAATCCAAGCTTTCTTGGCAGCATGAGATTGTTGTATAAGAAAACATTGATTTGCAAAGTGACCTCTCTTATGACAATAAAAGCATGTGATTGGTGCTTTTGAAAACTTTTTATATTTAAAAACATTGTAACCTATTCCAGCCTTGTCAAGAGAGCAATTTCTTTTTCCAAGCATAACGTCAAGTTTATCTCTTCCATTGACACATTTAGAGAGAGATTTTTCTAAATCAGTGACTTTTTCTTTCAAAGCAGAGTTTTCATTTTTCAAAATGTCATTTTCATTTTGTAACTCCTCACTTTCTTCTGTGAGAGTGAATACCATATTCTTGAGAAGATTGTTTTTTATGCTTAGCTTTTTAAATTCAACTATCAAATCATCAAAAGCATCTTGCAATTCATTAAAAGAGAAATCAGAATTAGTTACCTCTGTTTCTTCTTCATGTGCCATCAGACATAGGTTGGCTACTTCATGAGTTTCAGATTCATCTAAGCTTGAATCCTCACTGTCACTCCATGTTGCAGCTAGAGCCTTCTTCCCTTTTTCTTTCTTTCCTTTCTTTTTCAGCTGGGGACACTCATTTCTCATGTGTCCTGGCTTTTTGCATTCGTAGCATATAATGGTAGAATCCTTGTTGTTGAATTCACCCTTTGCTTCAATCTTCTTTCCTCCCTTCCACCTTCTTCTCATGAATCTCTTGAATTTTCTTGTGATGAGAGCAAGATCTTCCTCATCTTCTTCTTCACTCCCAGATTCATTTTCTGATGTGGTGGACTTGAATGCAACAGACTTCTTTTTCTTGTCCTCTTCTTCTTGAGCATTTTGTTTTCGGGTTAGCTCATAAGTCATGAGAGAGCCAAGAAGTTCTTCAAGAGGTAGAGTGTTGAGGTCTTTAGCTTCTTGAATGGCTGTCACCTTTGCTTCCCATGTCTTTGGCAGTGATCTTAAGATTTTCCTCACCTGTTCACTGTTAGGATACACTTTTTCAAGAGACTTTAAACCATTTACAATGTCAGTGAATCTAGTGAACATCTCAGTTATAGTCTCATCAGATTTCATTATAAATAATTCATAATTATGCACAAGAATGTTAATTTTTGACTCCTTGACCTGATTGGTTCCTTCATGAGTTACTTCAAGTCTGTCCCAAATTTTTTTGGCAGATTCACAGGTAGAAATTCTATTGAACTCATTTGGATCTAATGCACAATATAAGATATTCATAGCCTTAGCATTAGATTGCATAAGCTTCATGTCATTCTCATCCCATTCATTTTCAGGTTTAGGGATAACTTCTCTTTCAATAACTTTGCTGGGAGTTTTAGGACCATTGACAATAATCATCCATAACTCATAGTCAACAGATTGAATATAAATTCTCATTCTATTCTTCCAATAGTTGTAGTTTGTACCATTAAACATTGGAGGTCTGTTAGTGAATTGACCCTCACCTAGAGAGCTTCCAAACATGGTTGCCATGGATCAACTCTAAGGATGTTAAGCCTTTGAACTAGAGTACTAGCTCTGATACCAATTGTTGGCCCAAGAAGGCAACCCAAGAGGGGGGGTGAATTGGGTTTTATAAAATTTATATTAGAAATTGCAACTAAAAATTGTTTATGTATTTTAACAACAATTAATCAAAATATATATATCAAGCAAGTGGAGTATACATCAATATATATATATTTATGCAAACATGTATAGTGAGCAAATAAGCAAAATAGAGGCAGAAGAGAAGTGCACTAGATTTATAGAGGTTCGGCCAACCTTACCTACGTCCTCTCTTCTTCAATCCTTTCGAAGGAATTCCACTATGTAATACTCCTTACACAGCTGCTGGTTGTGCCACGAGTGCCCAGCTCACTCTTACAAAAGCTTCTTCCCAAGCTTTCAAAATTCAAGAGATCTTGTCCAAACTTCTCTTAAACTTACAAGTGTTTTTCCCAAGAACACTCAAACTTACAAAGTTACAAACCCACCCAACTGAGAATGAATGAAGATTATACAAAGAGTGACTCTCCTAGTGAGTATACAAATGAATACAACTTAATGGATAACTTTAAACACTCGGCAAAAGTATGTGGCAGTGAGGTACAGGTGATTTTCAGCTTCAAGCACTTGATATGAATAGTATGATTGCTCTTCTCTTCTCGTTTAAAGCTGTATGTATCTCATATATATAGGTATGGATCGATTCTAGCCGTTGGAGAAGTATGGGAGAAGATTTGGCTACAGTTTTGCCCATACCGTCTGTTAGAAAACTAGTCGTTACGGTCTAGGGGTCGACTCTTTTCATAATGAGTCGACTCTTTTTACATTTCAGCAGATTTTTCAAGTCACTGTCCAAATGAGTCGACTCTTTTGTCTCAGGAGTCGACTCTTTTAAGCTGTCTGCAGAATTTTTGTTCTCTGTTGCAATGAGTCGACTCTTTTTGGCCAGGAGTCGACTCTTTTGAGTCTCCAGCACAAATCCAAGGCTCTGTTCGAATGAGTCGACTCTTTTTGCTTGAGGGGTCGACCCTTTTTACCCAAACCCATATTTTTGCAACTTTTCTTCATTCTTTTCCAAAGCTTCCAATCTCTTCAAGGGTCATTCAAATAACCTTTTTAAAGCTTGCAAACACTTCTTCAAGGTTAGATGACTGCAAGAACATTTTCAATCCATTCAAGATGAATTTTCTTCATTTTCATCACTTGTAGAGCTCTTCCATCATCATAGCTTCATCCATTGATTCAAGTCTTCTTCAATATCTTCAAGAGAGCTTCCATGACTTAGAATCTTCATTTCTTCAATCAACATGGCTTCTCTATGGACTTCAACAACTCTTCCAAGAAAGCTTTCCAAGTCTTGTGATTCCTTCCATGTCTTCAAGACATCTTTAAATCTATCAAGAAAGCTTTTATGTTTTTTTGAGTTGGTCTCTTCTTTTTCCATTCTTGCAAGATATCTTCAAGTACTCAAAGTCTTCAATCTTTTAAATCAAGACTTTGATCATTTTCATTCTTCTTTTTTGATATCCATCATCTTCATTCCCTTATAAAATCACCATTGTTGAATATGCTATTCTTTCATGCTTATCAATCTTCAATCTAGGATTTTCATCAACTTGAGATTTTTTTTTCTTCTTATAATATCAGCTTTGTAGAATACATCACTTCATCATGTTTTTCATTCTTTATTCAAATCTTTGCATCATAAATCCTCTATTATGATAAGCTTCAAGTCAAGATCTAATTTAATAATTCATCTGCACACTAAGTAGAATTATTAGATCATTTAACCATGTTTTGTTATCATCAAAATCAAGGCATTGACTCAACATTATGCTCCACTTGAATTTCTAAGATATAAAAATCATTAAAAACGTAGTTTATTCTAATATACGCTGCAAGTTATCACTATTTCATTATAGGAATGGGTAGTGGAACAATTTTTTCAGTGATTTTATTGAATCACACACAATTCAATTGTCTCGTTAAACATAAATCTTGAGATCTCCAGTCAGCTGGATTGTGTTACCATTATTGTGACTTTTAAATCATAAGCTTTAAGCACATTCTCCTCGATGAAGAATCTACTTAATTTTTTGTCAAGCCTTTAATAAAAGAATTCGCAATATTATCCTTTCACTTTATATAATCAATGAATATTATTCCATTCTTAAGCGATTGCTTTACGGTTTTGTGTTTATGACGTATATGTTGGGACTTGCCAGTATTGATATGATTATATGCCCTTTTATTACTGATTAGCTATCACAATGTATGCAAATAGCTAACACAAATTTTGATCACAAATGAATATCTTCTAAGAAATTACGAAGCCATTCAACTTCCTTTCCTGCTTTATCTAAAACAATTAATTCAAACTACATAATGGATCTTGCTATTCATGTTTGTTTAGAGAGTTTTTGAAAAATAGTTGCACCTCTATGGATAAAGGCATATTCACTTGTAGATTTCGAGTCTTTAGTGTCAGATATTCAATTAGCATCACTATACCTTTTAAGTATAACAGAATATCTCATATAATGCAACCCATAATTCAAAGTGTATCTTAGATATCTGAATATCTTAACTGTAGCCTTTCAATAATCCTACCATGAGTTACTCGTAAACCTACTTAATTTACTAACTCGATATGCAATATTTGGGCGAGTGTAATTTATATTGTACATTGAATCGCTTATTATCCGAGAATATTCAACTAAAATCATATTCATATCGTGAACACACCCAAACAATGGAACCAAGAGACTATTATCGTTGCCAATCAATTGATCAGGACCCATGGAGGGCAACTGAGGGTTTGATTGTCCTTTGGGCTCAAGAGGGTTCTGTGTCAAAATCGTGTCAGACATTAGCCCATTTTGTTTGTGTTTTCATGGGCCTTGAGAACATAGGCCCAGACCATGACTCTGCAGAAACAATTTGGCGAAGCCCATTTCGGTCCCATCACAGTCACCATCTGTACCTCCTAAGGATATGGGTTAGTGCTCTGCATTTTCGGAAGGGTGTCGTTTGGGTCCCAAAAGTTTAGGATGATTGATTGTCCTCACCGAAAGAAAAAGAACTAAAAAAGAAAATTATCGTTAGGAGGGTGAGAATGGTTATCAAGCCTTTGTTAGTTAATATGGTCGTAGGCAGTGTGCAAGCTCTTGTTTATAACCAGAATTGAGAAAAATATAATAGGCATAGAGTCTTATCGTCACTACCTTTTTTTGGGGCGAATAGCACCAGCTGCTGGGCCATCTCACTCTGTGAAGTAATATGCTATAACAAAACAATTGATGGCCAAACAAATTCTTGACATGTAAATTGACACTCGGTAAGGCTCAATAGTGATGGCCATCATACATGGTTGAGTTCATGAGTTCGAGTGATTTTCTCCTTACAGAATTTAGCCTTCTAATGTACTAAAAAATAAAAAAAATTTAATTTGTAATGAACCAAATCCAGTTAAAAACAATTAAGAGCCATGTCAACAGTCCAATTTCTCATTCTTTTTCTTTGTTTTTATTTTTTTGTTCTCCGCGGTGGTGGTTGTCCAAGCTCCATTGACAAATATGCAATAAAGGATCCCAACTATTAAACTAAACAATGGGTTGGTAACAAAACACTAATAAAATGTACCAAACTCTATAATATTTCCACAATTGCTATACATATTAGAACATAATTATCTGCTTTCGTAATGAAAAATTGTGAAAAGACAATACTTGGAAGTTGGAACCTTATAGCCTACCCAAAAAAAAAAAAAAAACAAATCGTTCTTTTATCCTTTTTCACAAATAAAAATAAAGTCAAAATTGGTTTAAGAGATGTGTACTTTTAGGAAGAAATTATAATCCAATGGAGACAAAAAAAAAAAAAAAATGAGGGAATATTTTTCTTTTGTTTTGGTAAGTAGAAACAAAGAAACTTACCAATTGTAAAAACGAAATAAATATATTTCAGCTGGTCTTCCTTTTTCTCACTATATAGGCAAACAAGAAAAGGTCTTGCAATTGTAATTTATGAAGTATTCGTATAATTAGACCGTGTCATTTTTTTTTAATAAAGGTCATGCATACAAATTCAGCTCATTCTAATTCTTAAAAAAATATGGAGGTTTTCAGCTCAACAGAAATATGTGATTAATGGTTGTGAAAATAATCACGTTACTAAATTTTCAAATTAAATCTAAAAATAGATTAAAATATAGTTTGACTTAACGTATTAAATATTTTAAATTGACAATGGACATAACAATTTATAAATATTTAATTTTAAAATTGAGTTACGTTTTAAAGTAATTCCCCACTAGAATTGGAGAAGACCCTGATGCGTAATTAAACCAGACGCGTGAGGAGTTGAAAACAAGGCGCTTAAGAGCTTGACCGATTTTAGATACGCTCGTAGAAACAGAGTTCGAGGCTCTGAGTCTCTGACTCTCCATTTGCGCCAGCCGAACGCCATCCCTGTCGAGAAAAGCATTCAAACCACGCCCACCACTATCCCCACTATTTACTAATTAGTTATCACATCGAGGCCGATACCCAATAATAAAAGCACAATTAGCATTATTCAAAGTTCAAACCAGCAGATCCGCTGAGTTCGGACACCATTCGCGGACCATGGAGAGATCCAGCAGCACCATTAGAAGAGCTGAAAATGCAGACGAGAGCGGTCTCTTTGTTACCTCCGATCGAGACCACCTTCACGAAGACAAGAAAGAGAAGAGGATACAAGGAGAAGAAGAAGAGTTGGTGGCCGAGTCGGTAGAGCGAATATTCGAGTGCAAGGAGGTGCCGCCATGGCAGAGCCAGCTGACTCTCAGGGCGTTC
Organism: Euryodendron excelsum; assembly: GCA_033060915.1. NCBI lineage: Eukaryota > Viridiplantae > Streptophyta > Magnoliopsida > Ericales > Pentaphylacaceae > Euryodendron > Euryodendron excelsum. Next base: position 32,511,921 of record CM065385.1, on the reverse strand, counting down.
GTGGTGAGCTTCGTCCTCGGCGTGTTGTTCACCTTCATTGTGATGAAGCTCAACCTGACTACAGGGATTATACCTTCCCTCAACGTCTCTGCGGGTCTATTGGGCTTCTTCTTCGTCAAGACCTGGACCAAGTTCCTCGAAAAGTCCGGCCTCCTCAAGCAGCCTTTCACCCGCCAGGAGAACACCGTCATTCAGACCTGCGTCGTGGCCACCTCCGGCATCGCCTTCAGCGGTATGTACTCACCTCACCTCACCTCCCCAATAAACCAGTTCAGTTAATCTTTATGTCGCTTGACACTGCACTATATATAATTCGTTTTGCATTTGATTCTCACTGTCGATTTGATGGAGTCTTGAGGCGATTGGTGTTGTCCCGGCAGGAAGAAGATAACTTTGAGGGCTGTAAGAGAATTTTGTTAACGATTAGGGGGTCAAAACTTAATTTGAATTGTTAGAAGTTGGTCATTTTTGGTATCCTTTACAAAATTTTCGTTTTTGTTTTTCACGGAAATGTCAATTTTATTGTATTAAAATTTTAAAAATACAATTTATAGTTATTTTCTGAAATTAAGTAGTTTCTGAAAACAATACACCAAACAAAGTTTTATGTATTAGTGTCCGAAAATCAGGCATGCCTAGTGTGAACTCGATTATTGAACTTTTAAGGGTTGATTATAGAGTGGATCTTGAGATAATCCCAAGATTATGGAATCACGTCAAGATCGTGAGCAAGTGCGTACGGCATTAAAAAAAAGATAAAATAGGATGTTGGGTTAGTCCTAAGTCCTAACTATCAGATTCAAAATATCACCAAAAAAGTCCACTAGGTTGACGGTGGCGGTGGTGTTTGTCTCGTCTAGCTGGATTCAGATCGGTCGTTGTCAATGCCAGCTTTAGTGTGACCACACAAAAGTGGACACAAAAGCTTTAGAAAATTTCTATTATTCCACAGAATTTTCATTTGAAGTCATATGAGAGTTATAATTTTATAATTAAATAAGTTGATGAGTTTTTATATTAGAGTCTGGCTACCATAACTGTGGCTGATGATTTAGCTATCGGTTGATAGTAGCCAATTTAGTCAGGCTTACCATTAATTGGTGGCTCACAACTGATTTGGCTACAATCAGTTGCGATTAATGACCCACCTTCAATTGGTGGGTCACAATTAATTTTGTTACCATCAACCGATAATTGTGTTCATTTTCTTTTTCTATATAGATATCATTACTCATAAGATAATAATGGTTAAATTTACAACCTTTATGTTCGTATGTATAATCTACACTCTTTACAACCTTTAGAGGAGTGTTTGAATAAACTAAACAAAGGATGGCCGAATTTTAGGCTTTCACGATTCTGCTCCATGTTTTTCCAAAATATCAGCCTACAATTTCTCACTACTCCAGTATAATGATTAGCCTATTCAATTTGAACGGTTGCGCACACTTTGCCGTAAATTATACAGAGATGGGATTTGGAGAATTACATGGCCCCACTTTGAAACTTTTTGGGAACCAAACATATCAGTTGATCATTGAATTTGAGGATTGAGGGACATGATGTTGTGTTTGTGCTATCGAATAGTCCATCGTTGTGGTTAGTAATTAACCGAACTTGTCTATTACAAGGTGATAATTCGTGATGTGTAGAATATACCGACTTCTCTTTCGAACTTATGTAACGCCATTGACTAGTGTTCATGTGTGTAAATTTAATGTATTGTGTATATGATGACAGACTACATGATGGTGTTGAAAAAAATCAAACTCATGCATAACGTGACAAGAAGGCCAGTGGTAGCCCTTAGGATCTATTTAATACTTGTAGAAGGGAAAGAAAAATGAAGGGAAAGTTTGATTTTGCCAAGAAAATAAGAGAAAAATAGAAACAAAATCAATTTTTATTATTTGAAATTAAAAGAAAAGGGGAAAAAAATAATAGACTAACTATTTAAAAAAAAAGAAGAGAGAAACTAAACGAAGAAAAGAAAACTTTCCTTCTCATTCCTTTCTTTTCTCAATATCAAACACTGCCTTAGTCACGTGTGAATCTTTACTGTGTGGATGTGAGTTTGCTGTGCGTGTGAATCTTTAGTGGTACAAATTGTTTGCACCATTTTTCTTCGGAGGAAAGAAAAACATCATGGAAGCATGATGTTTTAGACTTCTACCTATACAGCTGGCGGTTAGTGCTTCGCGCACAAGTGACAGTGATGGCCATGACTAAAGTACGCCGACGAACATGACGAAATCTTTTTTATATGTTTTCCAATAAAATCGGAAAGAAATAGCAGAAAACTAGTATTAATAGTTTATTTATCCATTCAAACGCTGGCTTTTTTTTTTTGTTTTACTTATCTAACTCTGTGGTATTCAAACCCAATAAAAAATAAAAAAAATACTCTGGTACTCAAGTGACAGCTTTTGGGATTAGATGCTTGATAATGAAATGTACAAAAGAATCCAAGAACTTCATAACTGAACTAACTTGCTTTTTATAGTTTGGATTGAGTATTTTGTGTCCTATTAGAACCAAAATCATCTGTGTTTTTAGTGTGTTTTTTTCTCTGCCCCTTAATATTATTGATCCCTATCATCAATATGATAAATATAAAAATATGTAAAAAGAAAAGTTTTCTTAGTAATAAATTTTTGTAGTTGTTGCTTTAGTGATATGGACCAATAAAACTAAAGGGATAGAGAAGGAGGCACACTAATGAGGTAGAAGATTTGGATCTGTCCTACTATGGGCTTGAATGTGGTAAATAGAAAAAAAAAAAAAAAACAAGAAAAGATACCCTATGTATTAGTAATTTTTTTATTTTTTATTTATATATTTGTGGGCCAAAGTCTTAGAGGATGGGAGGATGAGTTGAACTCATTTCCATTAGCTAACCCCTTTCATCACTATAGTTTCTCTTGACACTTGAGAGTTATTATTTTATTTTACTTTATTGAAAGAGGGAGTCGAATGCATGATTGTAGGCATGGGTATAGTGCCACTGCTACTTAACTATCCCACTAGCACTCATTAAGTTTTTATTTATAAGTATCTACCGCATCTTATTGTTAACTTATGTTTCATTGAATTTGAATAAGCAGGAGGTTTTGGGAGTTACCTTTTTGGCATGAGTAAAATTGTTGCCAAACAGTCAACTGAAGCTAATTATGCAAAGAATATAAAGAATCCAACATTGGGATGGATGATTGGATTTCTTTTTGTTGTTAGCTTTCTTGGACTCTTTTCTGTGGTGCCTCTTCGAAAGGTACATTCATATAAACTCATTATCTTGACGAGCACAGCTCTAATCTCTCTCTCTCTCTCTCTCTCTCTCTCTCTCTCTCAAACTCCTATATGGAGAAATGCAAGCAAATCTCATGTTTTCATGCATAATTTACATATGCAATCTGTTCCAGATAATGATCATAGACTTCAAACTGATTTATCCAAGTGGCACTGCAACTGCTCACCTTATCAACAGCTTCCACACTCCTCAAGGAGCCAAGCTAGCAAAGTAAGGCCTTGAACAAATTCATTTCATCATTCAATCTAAAATAAATTTGATCCAACTGGTTGTATTTGTCTATCATTTTGTCTTCTCATCATTTCATTCTAGGAAACAAGTCAGAGAATTGGGCAAGTTCTTCTCATTCAGCTTCTTGTGGGGCTTCTTCCAGTGGTTCTTCACTGCCGGGGAAGGTTGTGGATTTGCAAACTTTCCTACGTTTGGTCTCAAAGCCTTTGAAAACAGGTACGTACTTAAAACTATATCTCTTTGACTCTTATGAAGCAATGCAAAATTATTTCATCATGATACTGAAAGCTGCAAGCTCATTGATTTATCTATTAGTTCAAGCTTGCTTAGTCCACATTATGTTGACATTTATAATTCATGTTCAAGATTTCTGATCTTTGGTGTTTTTTTTTTTCTCAATCAAAACCTAGGTTTTACTTCGATTTCTCAGCAACCTATGTCGGTGTCGGGATGATCTGTCCGTATCTGATCAACATATCTTTGCTAGTTGGGGCAATCCTCTCATGGGGAATAATGTGGCCACTTATACAAGACAGAAAAGGCCATTGGTACCCTGCAGAGCTTAAGCCAAGCAGCCTCCATGGCCTGCAAGGCTACAGGGTAACTTTCTTTCCTTGTTCTAAAGCCATGGACCCAGTTAGGCACGCACTTTTAACCCCCTTTTGATCCTTCCGGTGCCACAGGTCTTTATAGCAATTGCCATGATCCTCGGCGATGGCCTCTACAACTTTGTCAAAGTCCTTGGCCACACTCTATTTGGTTTGTATCGCCAATTCGGCATTAAAGAAGCAAGTAGTGTCATCCCTGTTGGTGGTCGCTCCTCCCTGGTGGATTCTCCTCTGTCTTATGATGACCAGCGCCGGACCCAACTCTTTCTCAAGGACGAAATTCCGACGTGTTTGGCTGTTATCGGCTATGTGGGTATTGCCATCATCTCTGCTGCAACACTTCCACACATCTTCCACCAGCTCAGGTGGTATTATATTGCGGTTATATACATCTTTGCACCAACACTAGCCTTCTGCAATGCTTATGGGTGTGGACTCACTGATTGGTCCTTGGCATCCACCTATGGAAAGCTAGCAATCTTCACAATTGGGGCATGGGCGGGAGCCTCTCACGGCGGTGTCCTCGCAGGATTAGCAGCTTGTGGGGTTATGATGAACATTGTGTCAACTGCATCTGATCTCATGCAGGACTTCAAAACAGGGTATATGACCCTGGCTTCGCCCCGGTCCATGTTCGTGAGCCAAGTCATTGGAACTGCAATGGGTTGTGTTATTTCCCCTTGTGTGTTTTGGCTCTTCTACAAGGCTTTTCATGATCTTGGGGTCCCCGGTACAGCTTACCCTGCTCCATATGCTCTCGTCTATCGCAACATGTCGATCCTGGGGGTTGAAGGGTTCTCGGCTTTGCCACAGCATTGCCTCACTCTCTGCTACGTGTTCTTCATTGCAGCCATTGTGATCAATGCCATCAGAGATGCCGTGGGGAAGGACAGAGCGCAATATATTCCTCTTCCCATGGCAATGGCAATACCCTTTTATCTCGGATCCTACTTTGCTATTGACATGTGTGTTGGGAGCTTGATACTGTTTATTTGGCGGAAGATAAACAAGGCCAAGGCTGATGCATTTGGACCTGCCGTTGCTTCTGGGTTGATTTGCGGGGATGGGATATGGACTTTGCCCAGTTCAATACTGGCTTTGGCTGGTGTAACTCCTCCCATCTGCATGAAGTTTCTGTCAAGCAAAACAAATGCAAAGGTTGATGCTTTTATAGGTCCATGAGTACTGTTCCAATTAATTAGTTCAGCAATTACAAGTCCCTATTTCAGGTTTTTGTCAGTCTTCTTTGTTTCCCTATATTTCTCACCTCTCCTCCTCCTTTAATCTGGCTTGAAAAGTCCTCATAATAGAATAATTAACTGCAAGAATCTGAATGTGGGTAGCAAAGTACTACTCGTTTTTTTTTTTTTTTAGGGGTCTGAACAAGTACATGTTATAATCTAATGTTTGGTAACAGAAGTTTCTGTATTTGATTGGCTTTACAACTCTTGAGACATTTTTGTTTAGCTGGGCAGACTTTCTGTATTTCTCCTCAGAGGCGGCGTGGTACGGATTGCCAAACATACAAAAAGATAAAAAAGGACAGTTAGCTTAATCTTCAAATGAGTTCATTAGATTGAGGCTGTTACTGTAATCCAGCATCCTTGTAAATTCCACCCATTTCCATCTCATAAAACGGAATCAAGCTTCATCTCCCAACATTGACAACAAACTTTTCCACGTTAACATTATTCCAGAGCAGGTTATATTGGAAGTATTAAAATCAAATTCACACAGTTAATTATAACAAATCATTTTTCATTTCTCAAATTACGAAAATGCTATATGCCAAGTTTCAATGTATTGATATGATAAGTCTCTCTGCCCAACCAGTGACAAAGCTGAGAGCCACGCTGGCTGTGTACGCTGACATTGATTGAGTTGACACAATAATCAGTCTAGAGCTTTGGAGCTTATTTCCTGGAGACAGAAAAAGTAGTGAAATTGTTGGTCTGTTGCTGCCTCTCTCTTTGTCATCAGGCGTCACAACGCCCATTCAAGATTTGAGCCTGGATGAAAACATAACCAAATTAAAAGTATGCTCCGCCATTGTAATGAAAATCGTGCAATGACATTTATACTCAATTTAAGGCCAGACAAACAGAGAGAATTCCTTTTCACATTCTTTCTGCTGCACTAGGTGGCTGAACCAAAATGCTTTTCAACTCCATCCTTCACTAGCAGCTGAGCTTCTCTCCGTGCTAGAGAGAGAGAGAGAGAGTAGATGGCAAGGGAGTGGGCACCAACATCGTGGGGGTCTGGTACGATGAAGATGATGATGATTGAACAAGCGAAGGAAGAGTTGCAAATACTGGAAACCCAGCAGCCCAATCGGTTTGACTATCTAAAGCTTGAGCTCAAATCCTTCATCTACCTTCTTCAATCCCAAAACTTGCCTCTAATTTCTAACAACAACAACAACATTGTGTCCTCTCCCAACTCAACCTCTGTACCAGCCTCTTCCACTGCTACCACTCAAGGTAAGCTCCACCCCACTACTATAAATATTCACCATTCATCATTTGTTGTAATTATTGGTACTTCTATTCTTGCAAAGTAGTATATGTGATACTGATGTATATATATGTATATATATGTAATGGTCTGAACAGAATCATCAACCAGCAAGAAGAGGAAGAAAGGTCCCAGCGAAATTCGAAGAATCGTGGAGGGTGGCAACATTGAGGCAGGCAAGCAAACGATCCGAAGGGTTACTGATTGCGACGAGTCCCTCAATAGGAGGAGGGATAGGGCTGATGTAGCTATTGAGAGGGCTCAAGCCTGTCTCCGAAAAATCCAACGGTTAAAATCTAGCTTTTACTGATTACTCCGGGGGGGGGGGCGGCCCTAATGGCGTTGATCACAGAAGAATACAGGGGGAAAAGGTTGTCTCCCTCTTCTTTCTTTTATTTTTCCCCTATAGCCATTGTGGGTGATGGAATCGGGCTCTCTCTCTATCTCTCTCTCTCTCGGGACTTTTGTTTAAATTCTTGATTTTGCTTATTGTTGTATTGATGTCATCTATGGAAAATGCAATTTCATTTCGTATGTAGTTTTCAATGTTTTGGGAGGATTCTTGTGTCATTATCTCTTCAATGGTATTGAGGACCAGATCATTTCAATTGTTGCAAGTTTTGGGGTAGGGAGGGCTTTAATTCCAAACGGAAATAGGACAATTCTACTTTTTGGCATCGAAGGCCAGATTTCCAGAATACTATGTTTGGTTAAGTACCAAAAGATTAAAAAAAAAAAAAGAGTATACTATGTCCGATTACGGCCATGAAATATCCGCGAGATAGGGATGGCTACAACTCATGTAAGTTGTAGGTCATATAAAGCAACTCTTACATCAAGGGCGGACTAAGGCATGCCACATTAACATAACCCCACAACAAAATACTATTTTCTATTATGGTCGTGAAATAGAGGTAGCAATGGTTACAACTTATATTCTTTGTAAATGCCATAAGAATTTGTGGCATTAGAAATCTAGGTTGTGTTACCCATCCAAATTACCAGATTAATTCGTTCTACTTAGGAAAATTGTTTACAAGTTTTTAGATTTTGACCATTAATTACTTAATCTCCCCGAACCCCCTCCAAAAAAAAAAAAAAAAAAGAAAAGAAAAGAAAACAAAGATAAAGATGGGAGCTAAATGGGACAAATTTTGATAGTGCTATTGCACTGACATAAAAATCATAATAAAAATAATATCTGTAAAAATGCACTAACACAAAAATCATAATGAAAGTAAAATCTGAAAATAAGAGTGTTATATTTGTTCTGCAATTCTTTTTCCTAAACATAATTACAGTAGTGAGACGGACAAGAATTAGAATTGACTATCGAGAGGACACAAACCAAGACAAGAATTGTATTGGGGGAATCAAATCCATTGAATAGTTTTTCCTCTGTTTCTTTTCAATGGAAGGAAACCATCAAGGAGTTTTAGCAAAAGATTTATAATTTGACCTTAGCAAACCCCAAAAAAAAAAAAAAATACATATCTTCAATTTTGAATGACTAAAAAATTAATTGTTCATTATTTATAATAAACAACCAATTTTTTTTTGGGTTTTATGAACAACCATAAATGTGTATATATATTATATAATTTCATTTCTACTAACGGGCCCTAAATAAATGAAAAGTTTTTTTTGTAAGTATGTACATGCTGCTTCCGCTGTCATCAAGCATCAATGCATCGACGCGCATCTTCTTCAAAACCCGGTTGGGAGTTGGTGGAACCCTTTCTCTCACTACGTTGTTCATTCGAAGAATTGATTTGAGGTGATAAGCAACTTCACTCATTTCAGTTTCGTTAGTCAGTTCTTGAAATTGCAGACACTGCAAATTGAACCTAAAGGCAGAGTTACAGAACATATTTCTAGCTGACCCAAATGGGTTTTTTTGTTTTCCAGAAATGAATCCAGAAGAAGCGGATGATGAGGAAGATGATATCGCTTTCGAAAGGTTAGTCTTCCACATTTGCTTTTCGCCACCAAAAAAAAAAAAAAATTTTGAAGTTCTAAAAATTTGCTTTCTTCTCTGTATGTGTATATATGTATCTCTACATCTGGGTACTTGTGTTTTAATGGGATGATTCCGTAAGTCTCTTAGCTCTGCATTGTTTGCCCAGAATCATGTCTGTTGTCATCACCACCAGAGGGTACCTGTTGCGTGACTATCAAATGGGTTGTGAATCTAAAGATTTTCTTTTTACATCATTGTGGGATTCAGTAAGTATTGATTTATCTATGGAGTTTATTAGTGCATGTTTCTATTTATTAGCTCAATAATTTAATTGCAAACATGTTGAGCAACACAAGTCCCTGCAAACGTTTCTTAATCTATAGAAGGGTGAGCTGCATATTTATTTGATATATTTTTATGTTGGCATTTTAGAAAATTTGTGTCAGTGGTTGGGCTATTAATAGGTAACATGTTAAATTATGTATGTCAGCAGTTAATAACAATTTTTTGCAGTTTGCTTGTTCGCTTTATTTTCCTCTAGGCACTTTGCTGACACAGTAGTCTGATGCACGGGTATATCACAGTTAGTCAGGTATCCATGTCATACTTTCTGTATTATCTGTTCAGTTAATTTTTGTCCTTAGGCATGGAAGGAAAGAAAAGGAAACCATGGTTGTCCATTTAAGCAATGTGTGCAACTCATGTTGAGAGCTATGGGGTTAGATGAATCTAACAACTAAATACAACCCTGCCAACCATTCGCACCTATGTCCATGTAATGTAGAGGAGGTTAAATCAGTTAGGCTTGTTTTAATAGGAAAATGCTTTGTGCTCTTAAGACAATTTATATCAATCTTTGCTGCCCTAATGACATTATGTGTCATTTGAACAATTAATAGTTCTCCTTGGGTGTGGAAGGAAAGAAAAGGAAACTATGGTTTTCCATTTAAGCAATTCGTGCAACTCATGTTGAGAGCTTTGGGATTAGATGAATCTAGCAACTAAATACAACACCACCAACCACTCGCACCTAAGTCCATGTAACATAGATGAGGTTAAATTAGTTACGCTTGTTCTAAAAGGAAAATAGTTTGTGCTCTCAAGACTATTTGTATCAATCTCTGCTGCCCTACTCTGCATTTAAAGGTATTTTGGCTTCACTCCAAGAATTTGCAATGATTTTCTTTAGCAACTAAGAGCGCAAAACCTTGTTCTCTTCTTGGCGAGTTCGGTCGGTCAGATTGTTCTTTCAAGGGTTTTTGCTTGACTCTTATAAATCTTACTCTCATTTGGTAATTTGGTTTCATTGCAGTACAAAGAGTTAATGTGAATACCATGTGACCCTTACTAGATCTTTCAAATTCTGCTGTCCAAGAGCCTCATTTTCCTCTTATTCAATTCATCATTCACTATTTCTACATTTTAGGTCATAATTCACTGCTCATTCTTTTCAAGGTAATCGGATATTTCTCATTGTCTAAGTAATCGTGTTACCTTTTCGACCAAAACATTTCTATATCCCAACAATTTAATTCTTTGTGTGTTCTTGAGCTATAACATGTTACAATGGTGGTTTGTTGCACAGGTTCCTTGGCTTTTTGCAGGCATGCTTGGTTTACCGCTATAGTCTGATACAGCTGCTTCTCACTTTCGCATCCTGGAGAATTTGTTGTTTTTCTGTTCTTGCTGTTCCGATATGCCAGCTAACTGGTTGCTATTTCTGCCCTTCACTTTATGAATTGACATCCTGAGCTGTTGAATTCATGTAGAAAATCTTCTGCCGTTACAACAGGTGTCCATCCTATCGAAGGGAAAATTTTACAAAGTAAAGCTGTTGTCGGTTACATGCCGATATATTTGTGGTTCTGGTGTTGAATTTTCAGTTTACTGAGCTTAATCTTTCCCTCCTCTGATTTCTCTCCCATATTTTCACTTGCCAATTAGACCCATTTCAAATAGATCCATACTGGATGATGAGCACAAACAGGACAGGCAATAGCCCCTCCTGGACAAGAGAGCAGAATAAGGCATTTGAGAATGGCCTAGCAATCTATTCTGAGGATTCCAGTGACCGATGGGAGAAGATTGCTGCAATGGTCCCTGGGAAAACGGTTGAGGAGATCAAACACCATTATGTGATTTTAGTTGAAGATATCAACGCAATTGAGTCAGGTTCTGTCCCTTTGCCTTGTTATGATTCTTCCTTCAACGATTCTACAAGTCATGCTGGTAATTTTGGTGTTGGAAAAAAGGGGGGGCAATTTGGGCAAATGCAAAGCGATTCCTGCCATGGAGGGAAGTCGTCAAGATCAGATCGAGAACGGCGGAAGGGCATAGCTTGGACGGAAGAGGAGCATAGGTAAACTGGGAGTCATATGTTGTGCTAATTTTCTAGAAGATATTGTTAACATGCTTTTTATCAATCTATGTTGGATTTTGCTAACTCAATGAAAACCTGCTGTTTGTTGATTGTTAAATACTTGAGAAGGACAGTAAGCAGCAGGCACATGATGGCCTGCATCCCCTCACTGATGTAAACAAATTAACAACATAAAAAAACCAAAGATCAAGGAATCAATTATTAGCATATATGAGACACTAGGATTGCTGTATGATATGAGATACCAACGTTAGCTGATTTAGTAGTATATTCTGATTTCATCACACAATAGTTCATGCATCGGGGAATACAGAAGGTTGCTAACATTAGAGAAGCAGGTGCTTTCCTACAGGGCTTCAGTACGATGGAATAAAATGCTGGTTGCACATGCTTGGATCTTACTTCTCTCCCTGATGTTTGAAGGGTTACTAAATTATGATGTAGGGATGAAAACAACATTGTTCACCGAGGCTAGGGTCAATTTCTTCCTCATTCAATGGAGAAAAACTTTGTTTCAGTATTACACCAACTTTTGAGCAGATTGGTGTTCTTATGCCATCATGATTTTTTGTGTAAAAATCATGAAACTACCAGTTGATTGGAGTCGTTAAAGTTCGTGATCACATCCAAACTCTTATATGAAACCAGCGATACCTGCTTGATGTGATATATGACAATACAAAACCATCTTGCTTAATATGTAGGATTTGGTGCTAGATCTTTTGATTAAAGCAACAGAAAATAATAGAACAATGATGTGACCACGAAGCGGACTTTAAGAGGTGTAGATATCTCATGCCTACATGTGCGACACCTCTGCATAGGGCCCACACATGGAGGCCCTTCACATATTCTATATGGTTGTGACACTTTCCGGGATGCCCAACAGCACGTGTCCAGACCCTTGCATGTTCGGGATGCTGAACTGGGCCCGTGAAACAACTCCATGCGTCAAGGACCCCAAGTATCTCGTGTGTGCTCTGGCCTATGTACTTTTTCACTAGTTCACCAAATCACTTCACTATACTCTCGTAGTCTTGGCTCTGAGGCAAGTCTAATTAAGCCTGAACAACCTGTTCAGTGGGCACCGTGAACTCTAGGTACGTAGCGGCTTGGCGGCTTAGGATAAAGCCATTGCCTTGGCGCTACACCCCACGCGTGTCTAACCCTTCAAACCAATCCAACTAAGACAGGAAGACTTCTCCATGTGGAACTCTGATTCCTGGCCTACTATGGAAAGGACTCTTGGGGATAGGACTTATCACTGGTAAGTCCAATCCTACTTGAACTCTATCATAACTCATAGGGTTGTATATAAGAGGCTCTTAGGCTCCCCTATCAGTCATTCATTCCATTTCGTTCATTCAACACTTGTCCTCATACATTGCTCTTGCTCCTATAGCCTCTCTCTCTGGGGCTTGAGTTGCTTCATCCTTCACCAATCCTCTCCAGAACTCCCTTAGTGCCATCTGACATGTTCTGCAACTATTAACCCATTACATCCAGTACACCCTCATACAAGAGACAAATTAGACAAATAGAAACTTGAAGGTAATTGACCAATGGATAATATACATGCATTAGTGCATGTCCACCTCCATTGGATGGGGAGGTTAGAGTCTAAGAAATACAAACCCTTATAACAAGGTGGTGTGTGTCAGGCAGTGACACTCATCTGACATGACTTGACACATGTTGGACACGGGTCCAAACTTGTCCTATTAGTTTTTTAAATTTTTTAAAAGCTAACACACTTCTGACACTTGGAAGGCATGTCTGTCTATTGCTTACATACATATGAATCACATGTATCGTGGCTGAAGTTTGAAGAAAATAAATTTGAGGACCAATGATTAAAATCATCATAATGTTATGAAGTTATACTTATTAATCACTTCTCCTTTAGCCTTTTAACTTTATGAACTTTGAAGTCTAAACTTTCAATTTGTTTCAGAATAGAGGTTTTTAAAATAGATGATATGCATGTGTTTGTAGGTTTGCCCCCCCACCCCCCCAAAAAAAAAAAAAAAAAAAAATAGTACCTGGACGTTCTATACATACTTCTTTTCTAATATTGAAAATGTAAAAAATAATTTCTTAGTAGTTTGATATGATAAAAATATAAATATATTTCAATGTTATTTATCAAAAAATATAAATTTCCAATGTTAGAACTTGTTAATCATTTATTGTTAAATCCCTGTTGTATCCTTGTCTTAATTTTTTTACAAATTACTGTGTTGGCTTGTCCATATTATTTGTTATGCTTGTGTCCCGTGTCTTTTTACTGTTCCAACACTTGACGGATCACGTTTCTATAAATAACCAACGCTTATCTGTATGGAGTCATGTCAGAGTTGATCAACAGAAGGGGGCTGGTAGCATGTTTAACCTAATTTTTGTCATCTTTAATACAAGGGTTGAATATAAGCACAAACACTTCTATGAAGGTGCCGTGTCGATGTCGGACCTCAGCACTCTTCAAACACATCCTGACGTGTGTCAGACACTCGTCCAAACATGTCCTATTATTCTTTTAATCTTTTTAGAAGCTGACACATTTTAGACACTTGAGGAGTACTCGTATCTATCAATTGGACACCCGTAAAACACAACATAAGTTTGAAGAAAATAACTTGTGAACAATGATTAAAATCAAAATTAAGTAGATATCCTTCCTCCTTTAAGTTTTTTAAATTTAAGAACCCGAAAGCCTAAAATTTCGAATTTGTCAAGGAATAAAGTTTTTAAAAATAGATAATAGGACTTTTTATTTACACTTCTTTTCCAATATGTAGAACATGGGAAATAATTTGTTACGATTTTGACATAAAAAAATATAAATATATTTGTAACCTAAAAAACATAGAACTTGTATTGTTTTCTTGTATACATATAAATGTATTTTTGCAAGTTGTAGTGTCACTATCGTTATGTTTTTATTTTGTTTATTAATTTTTTTAAAATTGACCAGTCAGCATGTCGTGTCATGTCATATCCATATCCCATGTCCGTATGTGTACTTTTTAGAATGGAATTGTTGACATGGTATTTTTTTATTCTTACTATTATTGATGATGTAGTTAACATACTAGGTGATGGTGACTTATGTTTCTCCACCTTATAACAGAGACATTTATGAAGATTCACAAGAAATACTTTTTTTGTTGCTTTAGGATCAAAAGCTAAGTGCCCTAACTTACCTATCTAGGGATGAACACTGGGCACCGGAGTGCAAATTTGTGCTCTCAAGGAGAATTTTGATCTAAATTCATGAATTCAAAGTAATAAATTCGTGAACACACTGTGATGGGACCACAAACCCCATTTTTCTTTGACTTTAGTGAGCTGTCTCTTCAATTTTGAATTGTTTTTTGAGTGGACTGTTAAAGTGATTTCACCCAAGCACAACATAAATGCATTGACATTTAAGGAGCCCCTCAATAATTGACATTAATCTCCGGCCATACAAAAAACTTTTATAGGAAGTTTTGATGAGTTCGACCAGTGAAGTGCATCGAATTTGTTGATAATTTATTTTTCCTTTTATCCCTTATACTAATATTCAAATTTCTTTATGAAAAACAATAACAAGAATGATAATATCAATAATACATGGTTTGTTGTCTAAAAAATATTATTAATATGTCCACATATATAGAACATATTTAGATCAGACTTAAAAACTTTTTTGACAAGTCTGAAAACTTCAAATCTATTCGTAAAACTGCCCCTTACCTTTTTCCCAATCATCTCTATGGTATTTTACAGCATAGCCAAACCCAAAATCTTTATAGGAGTGCTGAAAATATGAAAGGCCTTGCTTTTAATGGGTATCAAAGTGGGGAGATCCCACTACTAGATATTTTTCTAAAAACTTGTCTTCCCTTCAATTGTTTAGTACCATTACTCTTCCCTTATAGTCATGGAAAACATTTAATCTAAATTCTAAGTTTGAAGCATTTTTTGTCAAAGTCACTAGAGCTATGAGAAGTTTTAGGTTTTGTTCAATGACATTGCAAGTTTAACAGAAGCATGTGTGACTATGCTAAGGTCCCTGTAGAAGTTAGAAGTTACTGCAGCTGTTGTCAAGGAAGAAGGCTGACTTAAAGAGCTTAGTCCCTGCTACTTGAGTTAACGGCCTGAATCCTTCCATCTCCGGCAGCTTTATTTACTTCACATCCTCTATAAAATCCTTGGTGATTGTGCACTTTTTTATAACCTGAAATTGTGCTCTTATTAGCCTTAGGGAGACCTAAGCTCAACTTTGGATTGAATTTTTTGGTACTTGTAATTTATTCCATACCCTACTGAGAATTCATGTCGCATTTTGTTATCCATGTTACCTGCTGCATTTGCTTCATGCTGGAGTAACATTTCTCCACACACCATTGGTAAAGTTACACGTAAGTAAATGATGGGAAATCTCTGGAGGAAGACAATATCAACATCAAAACCTAATATGCACTTGCATCTGCACCGAATTCCTGTACCCAAGTTCATTTAATGAAGAACTTTAAGTTGCTAGTGGTCTTATTCCCTGAGAGCCTCTAGTACAACTATCTTCCCTTTAATAAAGTTGCTGCATTCCTATCGAGTTCAGTTGGGATTTTTGGTTTATTGCATTAAGTTCTGTAGCTATCAAACACTTTTCTAGAGTTGTCATGAAACCCTTGTCTAAGTTTTTCTGGCATTGGTTTTGGCATTTACAAAGAGGCTATAGTTAGTTGTTTAAAACATGAGTCTAACAGAACCTGGAGTATCACTTTCGTCAATATTTACTGTTTGTAACCTCCTGTGGTGCATACAAACACGAACACATCTTCCTGGCTTAGCAGTATAAATAGCCATGTTTCCATATTTGGATAGGCTCTTCACTTTGCAGAGAGTATTTATCTTTAAATCAAAAGTTCTTGTAGTATGGAACTCCTATTAGCAGAAGAGATACTGAGCCACCTTGTCTTTTCATGTAGTAATCAAGGTCAATCATCTGATGGTCATTATCATAGATCCTTTCAGTTTGTTAAGCTTTTGTGTATTGGTCCTTATTCCTGTAAAAACATTTTGCAGTATACTGTTATACTAAATTTGTGCTATTGCCGTATTGGAGAATGATAGATGATCTTTTTATTGTAGAACTGGAGGTCCCAGTTCACAAGCTAAAACATTTCATAATGTCCTTTTCCTTTTGGCTTTTCCCTCATAGTTGCATATATTCTTTCATACAGCATTTTTGGGATTTATAATTCTTGATAGATAAATAGATGGTCCTTTTAGTATTTTTTGAGACTGCATTGGTTGCATGCCCATTTTCATGAGGGCTGATGTTATTATTTTTACTAGTGTTATTTTTGGAAAGTCCTTACTGATATTCGTATGGAATCTCTCATTAATCACCAGAATGCAAATGTGAAATTATCAGATGATGTGAATTCCAAATTGACACATATGATCCACATGAGGGCTGGGACTAGACAATGTGTCTATTTACATTGATGGTGTTCTCACATTATTCATTCAGGTCTTGCAATTCTTGCATTTGTTAGGTTCTACGTTGTAATGCATAATATTTCACAGATGAAACTACATTTACAAGCAGGTTTATGAGCTAAAAATTGGGAAATAATGTCTCAGAAACTGAACACTGTTACTGTTGATTTGAAATTAGATGGTTTACTATAGAAGTTTTATCATTCCCACTCTCTCTCTCTCTCTCTCTCTCTCTCTCTCTCTCTCTCTCTCTCTCTCTCTCTCTGTGAGACAGGTTATTTCTTCTGGGCTTGGAGAATTATGGAAGAGGTGATTGGAGGAACATATCCCGGAACTTTGTGGTATCTAGAACACCTACGCAAGTTGCCAGCCACGCTCAGAAATATTTCATTCGCCTAAGTTCTGCAGATAAAAAAAGGAGACGACCAAGCATCCATGACATAACCAGCGCTGGTGGAGCAGCAGCAGCATCAACTTCACAAGGGCCAATCATGGGGCAAATGAATGGACCTGCTACTTGGGGGTGGTCCAGTGGAAGTGGGAAACAAGCACCTTCAAGTGAACCTGATCTTAGCATGTTCGTGCCCCCTACTATTTTCCAGTCAATTGACAGCCCCAGCTCGCTTATTTCATCAGTTGGCACTCAATTGGATCTCCCTTCCGCAGCAGAGATGGTGTATGGTGTCAGAGCACGAACTCCTGAATCACTTGTTTCTGGTACCCCAAGAAACATGGCTTCAATGACTTGTCTTAGGGATCAGAAGGGATGACTTCTGTTATTTTCATCATGAGCAGGGTTATGCAAGTATCAGTGGTGTGTTTATCTTCTAGTTATATCTGAAGTACTCAAAAAAGGAGTTCTACTCTGCATTGACAACTATATGGAACTAGTGTAAAATGGGTGGAGTAGGTTCTTTCTCCGAACTTCACACCATTTTAAAATTCTATCAAGTAAAGATCTTTATGTTATGACCATATCTAGCAGTATGTGGTACAGATTGTGCCCTAATTTGCAAGTTACCTCTTATTCTCTCTTCTTTTGCAACTTGCATGAAGTGTACAATATGATATTCAGAGCATGTTTCTTTGCTGTGATTCAAGCATGCATTAATGCATGACCGGTGCTATCAGGTTTGGGTTTGGGCAATTGATTCTCTCTGTTTTTTATTTAAGCATGTTATGGGCATCATGGTTTAATGGATTGGGATTATGCACACAGTTGAATGGGTAACAATGACAGACTTTGGTACCATTAACATTTATCTCTTCATGTTTATTTGGCGAAGGACCAGAAGGTAACTTTGATAGGCTGATTTGAGTCAGATGGTTCTCAATTGATTATAACTGTGAAGATGATTTGAATTTGTTTAATTACTTGTTAGTATTTTTTTTTCTGGTATTCATGACTTTGCTATTTGGACATCGGCTCTCCTTGGTCTGCGTCTTGGGTGTTTGATATTCGAGATTCGCAAGAATTTGTTTAGAATAGATTGCGAATTATTTGTTCTGTGGCAGGAGATTTGTGCAGTGCAGTGGCTACTCAAGTCTTTGAATATAGAGTTTTGCTTGTCCCAACATATGATGGCCAATACTTGTAGCCCCTCTTCAACTAGTTTGTGCACTGTTAGTTTTGAAGTTCATTTGAAAATCTAAGTTTACTGGGAAAGTAAAAACTAGTAGAGAAGATGAAGACGTTTCTGAATATGGTCTTGCTAGGATTGAAACTAGAAGTTGGAACTCCCCCTGATAACCCTCATGGTGACTCTTCTCCTTTTCATTTACCCACTCCGTTCCGCATCAATCGCCGCGGTTGGGGAGGGAGTTCTTGAATATGGTCCATGCAGGGGCGGTTCTCTTTTATGGCAAAACAATAATCACTACTGCATAGAAAATGTAAATTGTCTGTGTCTTATGTGAGAGAGAGAGAGAGAGAATGCACATGGCGAGAAACATAAGGCGCGCCGGAGATGCTTCTGTCTACAGTTTCCGATAATGAGAAAAGAAAATTTTGTCGAAGAATCAGAGGAACACCCACGTAGTGCAATTAATAAGAGGTTGACTCGTTTATATAAGATATTACTGTCAATGTTCTAGTAGATCAAACTTCTGAACATCAAATCTATAAATTACCTAGGTTCGCTTGTGGCTCCTAAGCTACTCCTAAGAGGAGAGACTGAATACAGTCAAAGGTTGTGTGTTCTTTCTTTAGTAAAGCCATGAGCTCTACTACTCATACTTCATTGCTCTTCCTCTTGCTGGCTGTTTCCTTGTTCGCCAAGAGCCAAGCTGATCCTTATGGCAGTCCATCGCCGCCCATTGGAGTGGCCCCTCCACCGCCTGATGCAGTTGCAGGGAAGGACTTTCCTCAGTCTGTCTCATGCGATATTCAAGGTACCAGATGTTTTGGCCTGGACATTTCTTGCCCCCAGCAATGCCCCAAACTCAAGCCCTCCAACACCAACATCAAAGCTTGCTTCATTGACTGCAACTCTAAAAACTGTGAAGCTGTTTGCAAAAGTAAGTTACATCTTTTTTGTTCCGGTTTAGTTCCCATTTGTTTTTGTCTTTCATGTTCCTAGAAACAAAAACTTTGAAAACATCTCTTTTCTCTTGTTCTTATAAAGAGAATAAATGAGATTATCAAAAACACTCTTGTTTTATATAAATTTTTTTTAATGAAAATAATTTCAAAAACTAAAAAATATCTTTTTAGTGGTTCTTAAAATTAGTGTTTTCTAAAAAATTTCTTAAAATTAAATTCTAGGATTGGCTTACCAAACCAACTGCGGCTTCAACAAAACTAGATAGAAACTCAAACCGTAGCCAAATGGTAATGCTCCCTTTCTCTCTCCTCAAAAACTCACTTGGAGGCTTTTTTGCAGCTCGGAGGCCGAACTGTAATGGATTCGGAGCAGCCTGTTATGACCCAAGATTTGTCGGAGGGGATGGTGTCATGTTCTACTTCCACGGCAAGACAAACGAGCATTTCAGCTTAGTCTCCGACCACAACGTCCAAATAAACGCTCGCTTCATCGGCCGCCGGCCTGTCGGGAGATCACGCGACAACACTTGGATCCAAGCGCTTGGCCTCATGTTCGATTCTCACAGCTTCACATTGGCTGCAAACAAGGTCGCAAAATGGGACGACGAAGCTGATCAACTCCTCTTCTCCTACAACAACATGCCCATCTTCATTCCACAGGGCCACCTCTCCGCCTGGACCGCCCCGGACGGCCGCCTCATGGTAGAGCGTACAGCGAGGAGCAACAGCATCGCCGTGACACTTCCCGGAATTGTCGAGATGTCGGTAAATGTAGTCCCTGTAACGAAAGAGGATGACCGGATTCACAACTACCAAATACCGTCCGCCGACTGTTTCGCTCATCTGGAAGTGCAATTCAAGTTTTTGGATCTCTCGGAGAAGGTGGAAGGTGTGTTGGGTCAGACGTACCGACCGGGTTTCCAAAACCCGGTTAAGAGAGGCGTGCCGATGCCGGTCATGGGCGGGGAAGACAAGTTCAAGACATCTTCTCTCGTATCTGTTGATTGTAGGTTCTGCATTTTTGCTGGCGATGCTACTGCAACTAAAAAGTCGTTGGTGTTAGATCCATCCGTGACTCTGGACTGCACTAGCAAGATGAGCAATGGCAGAGGATTCGTTTGTCGTCGCTAGGAAGAGAGAGAGAGAGAAGTAATCACTAGAAAGTGTCTTCATTTTTCGTGGAATAATTAGAGAAAGCATAAGGTATCAAGAGCGGACGATAGTGAGTAAGGTGGCTTTAAATGCCTTCCAAAGGTGCCTTTTGAACATGTTGAGTGTGAACTGATTAAAATGCATTGGCATTTTCCTTTAACTTTAATTGAATTCACCCACCAGCTCTGTCTGCTCTACTTGATTTGTTCATGTTTACAATTAAGGTCAATCCTGCCTTTTGCTCGCTCAATAAATAAATTTAACCAAATGTGTTCAATTTAGTGTTATTTGGGTAGGTTTAACTTGCCCATATTCAAAACGTAGTGAAAATAGTGATAAAAGTTGTAAATTCAAACGTTCAAGAGTTTATAATTTAACAATTCTTTGAGTTAGGTAATGAAGATAAGATGACGTGATAGCTTCCAATCAGATGGGGAGAAAATTAATCAAGTTACTCATAAACTAGTTCGAAGTCCGAACAGACCCCTCAACCCGTGACAGTCCCACAAGAGGGGTTGACGGGTGTGCCACACCCCCAACTTTTAAAAAATTACATTAGCTTCTATATATTTTTTAGCATTTATGACAAAATAATATATTGGCCCCCTCAAAATTTTAAAAATTTTCTTTAGACCATTTTATACTTCTGAGTATTTATAATATGATAGTTATATTGTCCCTTCAAAACTCGAATAATTTTACATTTATCCACCAAATTCAAGTAATTTTATCTTACTCCTTTAGTCTAAAAGAAAAAATTTACTTCAAAGTAGAAATTGTATTTTTTTAGTAACACATGCTTTACAATTTTTATTTTTAATATATTTGATAAATCTCCTAATATAGAGCCTAAGTTTAAATCTAAGTGACAATAATTCATAGTTAGTATAATAGTACCATTAAATAGTTTTCTACTTCGACTTCTCTTTATGAAATTTTTTAGTACACCACTATCCTCACTGCATAACCAAAAAAAAAAAAAAAAAAGAAACAACTTGCCATATTCACATGCAGTTTCGTTGAAATAATTTTTATTTAATCCTGCTTTATTGTGAGGAGCTCTGGCTGATGAACCAAATTGCTCTAGCCCACAAGCCTAAGAAATGTCGAAATTGGATTAGTTTCAATTCAACGCGGTTCATTTACTCTCTGGTACTTTAAAATTAGCTTTAGTTCAACAACACCCCACCCCGGCCCCCCCCCCCCCCCCCCCCCCCCCCCCCCCCCCCCCCCCGACAAAAAAAAAAAAAACCAGAAAAACGAAAAGGACCTTATTCACTTTTTAGAACGGCCAAATAATTACTTAGACTATTTCTTTTCCTTGATTTGTGTTTCTTTTATTTTCTTTTCCCTTTTTCATTTGTATATAAATGGAGTTTAAAGTTGAATTTTTATTTTCTTTTTCTTTTGTTCATTTGTATGTAAATGGAGCTTAAATTTGAATTAGTCTTAATTAGATAAAAAAAAGATGCCGAGAGACTGGGCAACAGAAATCTCCTATTGTCCAAATACATAGCCATCTTTGAAACCATTCACGTGCAAAGAGTTATCATTAAAAAGGAGGGACTAAAAATAGAAATGTACCTTTTGCAAGATGAAAGGATGGTAAAAGAATAAACATCACCCATCGTTTCAATAAATTTTGCCTGTCACTGTTTGGTATGCTATCATCTACATGAGCTAGGAGGAACCCTAACAAACCATAAGGTTAGAAATAATTTGCCGACTTAATTATGTCTTGTTGACAAAACGTTAAAACAAAGAACATGTTAATTAGTATACAACGTTCCTCAGTGAGCACCTACGAGGTCGTCCGCCTCTATGTCTCAAAAGTCTTAAGGAAGATTTGGCAACCGCATAGCATCTGTACAATAATATTAAACACAAAGACATTGGCGTAGGGCTCTGTATTGTTTTGGTTCTGTGATAACACAAACGCGTATTGCGTGTGTGTACGCGTGGAAGCTTCCAAAGGATAGCAAACTTTTGACTCTAGCTTTCCCCAATTAGTTGCTTTGTTCTTTTTCTCTATGCGGGATTAGAATTCTCATCACGAAGATTTCTATTTCTTTGTTTGAAAGGTGATACATCACTAAAATTAAAAATTAATGAATAAAATAGTGAGTATTTATAATAAAATAGTTATATTATCTTTTCAAAACTCAGAGTAATTTTATCTTTATTTACCAAATTCAAGTAATTTTGTCTTACCCCTCTAATTTAAAAAAAAAATTTACTTCAAAGTAGATATTTTATTTTTTAGTATCACATCCATTACGATTTTTATCTTTGATATATTTGATAAGTCTCCTAATATAAAGCCTAAATTTAAATCTAAGTGGCATTTATCCGTAGTTGGTATAATAATACCATTAAATATTTTTTCTACTTCTACTCTCCTTCAAGAAATTTCTGAGTCTACTGTCCTCAACGCATAATCAAAAAAAAAATAGAAAGAAAGAACTTGCCATATTCTCATGCAGTTTCGTTGAAATAATTTTTATTTAATCCTGCTTTATTGTGAGGAGCTCTTGTATATGGCTGATGAACCAAATTGCTCAAGCCCACAAGCCTTGGAAATGTCGAAATTGGATTAGTTTCAAATCAACACGGTTCATCTACTCACTGGTACTTCAAAATTAGCTTTAGTTCAACCCCCCAAACCAGAAAAATGAAAAGAACCTTATTCACTTTTTAGAACGGCCAAATAATTACTTAAATCTATGCTTGCCGACAATTACCAAGACTTTCTTTTCCTTGATTTGTGTTTCTTTTATTTTCTTTTCCTTTTGTTCATTTGTATGTATATGGAGCTTAAAATTGAATTAGTTTTAATTAGATAAAAAAAAAAAAGAAAAAAAAAGATGTCAAGAGACTGGGCAGCAAGAATCTCGTATTGTCGGAATACATAACATCCATTCACTTGCAAAGAGTTATTATTAAAAAGGAGAGAATAAAGATAGAAATGCACCTTTTGCTAGATGAAAAGATGGTAAAGAACAAACATCACACGCTTGTTTCAATAAATTTTGCCTGTCACTGTTTGTATGCTATCATCTACATGACCTAGAGGAACCGTTAAAACAAAAAAACATGTTAATCAGTATACAACAACGTTCCTCAGCGAGCTCCTACGAAGTCGTCTGCCCCTATGTCTCGAAAGTCAAAAGAAGGGAGCTCCTTTGGCAACCCGGGGCCAGCTGGTTTTGGAGACTTATTTTGTGATGAAGGAGGGAATTGAGTGTGTGACTTCTATGGAAAATTGACAAGCAGTACAAGTTTGGAAGCAGAACTTTGGGGTATTTACAGAGGGCTCATGATCATTTTTCAAAAAGAATTGTCTGGCATAGCCATTGAAGCTGACTCTGAAGAGGCTGTTAAGGCAATAAAGGAAGACCCCAAACAATGTTATGTTTACCGAGCACTGGTTGAAAACTCAAGATTTTTAATGCATAGGTGCAACTGCACCATCTCTTAAGTTTCAGGAGAAGGAAATCAGTATACAGATATTCTGGCTAAAATGAAAAACGCTCAAGATGAACTCCTGGTGGTTATAGAAGACCCCCTAAAAGAAGTCTGCCCGGCTCTTATTGCCAACATACTTGACACCTCTTTCCCAAGGGGGTAGCCATGTCCCTATTTTGTCTGTAGTACGAAAAAAGAAAGTCAAAAGAAGATTTGGTAACCACATAGCATCTGTAATATTAATCACAAAGACATTGTCGTAGGACTCTGTATTGTTTTGGTTCTGTGATGACACAAACGCGTATTGCGTGTGTGTACGCGTGGAAGCTTCCAAAGGGTAGCAAACTTCTGACTCTAGCTTTCCCCAATTAGTTGCTTTGTTCTTTTTCTCTGTGCGGGATTAGAATTCTCATCACGAAGATTTCTATTTCTTTGTTTGTAAGGTGATAAAATAAAATTAGCTGTGTGCAAAAATTATAATAAGAAAAATTTTAATTTTGATGTACGGATAATGTAGAATCTTTTTTTACACAAATAAAATACTAAAGTGGACATGTGTCTTTTAAAATTTAAACATAACATAAATAAAATAAATTTATTAACACATATCGTATTTTAATACTCACTTATTTACACTGTCAGTATAATAAAATTAAATTCTTCTAAATATAAGGAGAGTTTAACTTTGCTTGGAAGTCTTAAATTCAGCCTAGACATTTTAATTGACATCTTAAGTTCGTACAAAAATATTTCCAACTTTATTATGTCAAATACTACGGAAGTTTTCGTTTCACGCGTCAATATTTGAGATTGAAAGCATTGAAAATACACGCATTGAGATTGAGACTCCCCAAATACAAAAACTTCCTAGAAAGGGACTCATCAACCCCTCAAAACAAAGTCAAGAAAGGAAGCTACCCGTGACTTTCGTAAAATGGGACACAAACGGCCTTGTTTTCAAGCCTATATTAGACGAAGCTCTGGTCGACAAAGCAAAAAAAAAAATAGAAAGAGCACTAAATCTTTGGTACTTTATGCTCTCCAACGTTAGCTGTCCCCACTAGAGCTTTCATCCATGGCAGATCAGCAGAGGATACATCCGGTCCACGATGCCGAGGCACCGCCGCAGGCGCCAACTGTTCCACTGGTGCCCCGCGGCTCTTTCATGTCCGATAAAGGCGAACCGGCGGAGCACCACCGGCCATTCCGCCGTACCATTCCGGTGAAGCACTCAAAACCACCCAAGAGGAGGAGCTGTTTCTGCAAGTGCTTGTGCTGGACAACATTCCTCCTCTTACTCCAAATCATCATCGTCGGAATCGTCGCTGCCATCATTTACTTCGTCTTCCAGCCAAAGATACCAAAATACTCCGTCGACAGCCTGAGAATAACCCAATTCAATCTCGACAACAACATGAGCTTATCGGCCACGTTCAACGTCAACATCACCGCCCGGAACCCGAACAAGAAGATCGGAATCTACTACGAGAGCGGTAGCCGTATAACTGTGCTTTACACAGGCACACAACTTTGTGAGGGTTCTTTGCCGAAGTTCTACCAGGGTCACCGGAACACCACCGTGCTCGACGTGGCTTTGACCGGACAAACCCAGAACGCTACCGATCTGCTGCAGTCACTGCAGGCGCAGCAGCAGACCGGAAGCATTCCTCTGAATCTTAGGGCGAAGGTGCCGGTGAGGATCAAGCTTGGGTCGCTGAAGCTCATGAAATGGAAGTTCTTGGTCAGGTGTAACCTGGTGGTGGACAGCTTAGCTGCTAATAACGTTATTAGTATTAGGAGTAGTCGTTGTAAGTTTAGGTTTAGGCTCTAATTTGCTTTCTTTATGCCTATGCGTTATTACTATTTACATGAGTAGTATCATTGTTATTCTTTTTCTTTTGTTTTTGGTTGTATAAAACAAAGTGGAGGATTATAGTTTATTTTTTTTCCTCCATTTTGTCGTTTGATACATGAATAATAGACCCCATTTTATTGCTCCTGTATTCATTTATTCAGAGTTCAACTTTACCGTTGTTTTATAATTTTATGAAAAATAATATGTTACTGTGTGTTCCTAATTGTATGTGTGCATGTATCATGGGGATATGTATGTTATATTCAAGTCGGTAAAATCCTTTGACATCGGCGCTTAAGCTATGTTTGTTTGTTTAGGGATTGGATTGTCAATTCAGTGGCCCCGTATATCTCAGTTTTGAACGGAAAAAGGCCTTGGGACCGGCAATTCGGTCAGATTGCTAATCCCCTGAAGGCCGTCTACCCACACCTGCTCCGGTCCATCAGGTGTCGACATCAATTGAGGGCTGCTCCGCCAGTAACTGATGGTCTTAGCTTACGTGTCACCAATCAGTTGGCATTTTTCATCCCATGAATTCCAATACCAAGGTGGTATTCCATATACGAAGGATACAGAGTAACACACTCTTGTCAGTCCAACAGCTAAATTTAAATTCCCATCTCTTTTGCCATATTCTAACCCATCTAGCCAAACATAGTACAAGAAATCCAATGATATAACTAATTTTGTCCATTATCTCATGGTATTACTCATTCTCTAATGCCAACCCGTAAACAAATGAAACCTAGTTAACATTGGTTTCTCATTATCTAGCAATCAGTGCGATCCCAAGCTATTTAGATGGACAAGTTTGGTAAACCGTCTTCAAAATTCAGAGAGCAATTGCTTCCTCCAAAAGGGTTTGAGTCGTGCAAACGGTAACGAGCAAGGCATTGGAGCTTATTTTCACCTAAATGGCCAACTCCTCGAGTCCACACCCATGGCCTTTCGGGTGAAAATAAGCTCCAATAATATCCAAAAACTATTAGACACTGGTTGATCATAGATCAGAGTCACAGTTCACAAGCAACTATTCATGTAACATGCCATCGGATGAGCACTGAAAGTACTTTGGAGGCAGTTCACTGACGAGAGCAGCAGCTGTTACTTGATAACCCCTGTTTCTGAGGTGCTTGAAATGCACATTTTGCAGCCCTTACAGGTCTTGATTGAGAGAGAAGTGCAATCAAGTTCTTGCAACTTTTGTCACTTCCGAAAAATCAACACCAAACCCTATGTTTTCAGTGTAGTTAAGCTCATCCAACTTCACAAGCATTAGGCATATGCAAAATGTGGCAGATTCTTCTCTTTCTAGGTCCTCTTAATGAAAAATTGGATAGGAAAACCAATCAACTTGTACGGAAGCATTCGGGCTTTGCAACAAGTGCATCACATATTTCAGTTTCTTAGTGTCTTGTACAACATCCAAATCATTCTTACTTCTCTAAATCCAATTCAAGTAGATTCATCTCTTACAACACTTAATGTAAACTGATATTAACATATTGCTCATCAATGGATAACAGGCTTTAGAGGATGAGCTCTTAGTTTTGACAAATCCAGGCTGGCATCCAGTTCTTCATCAAGTTCCCCCACAATGCTTCTGCAAACAGGGAAGGTAAGAATAATGAAATTCAATTTTGCCCAGCAAAAGGTAAGTATACTAATTATCATCCAAATAACAGAGTTTATAATACCCATACATGTTGTCACCCCTTATGATGTATAAACCCAACACAAGTTGCTGGACACCTTCCTGCAAAACAGAGTAAATATCAACACTCTTAATGTTACTTGTGGAGGCGTGGATGAATTTCTGAATGATAAAAATCGAAATAGGACATAACTTTCTTGATGGTCTACTCATCAAGTGTAGGAGAAACAGATGGTAACTTTCTTGATTGTACACTCAACAAAATGCACTAAGCAATGTAGAACAACTGAAAGAAATTGACGTAGTTCATCCATAATTAAAACTCCATCACTTTTCATAAATTTCCACCCCATGAGGCAAGCATAAGAGACAACAGAACCAAGTCCACAGGTTCTGGGAAAACTCAAAATTCTGAACCTTTCAGTAAATTGGTGAAATGGTAAACAGCAGAATGACAAAAAAAAAAAAAAAAGAAAACTGCATAGTGAAGGAAAGGCTACTAACACCCCCATCCCCGAGAACAAAAGTATGTGTATTGTAAATATAAAAACACTTTCACTAATCCTAAATGAAAAGAATGTTAAGACTGTATTGAAAGAACCTGGAAATACACAAGGACAGAGAAAAGAGAATCTATTCATGAATACAGGCATTATGCTTTTTACAGAAAATGATCAAACCTTGGTGGAGTAAACACGTTCATGAGATTCATCAAGAATTATATTTGTAGCCTGATCAAAACCTTTTAACACTCCCTGAAGAGAAAACAGTAAGAGTTATGCAACTATATTTTTTCAGAAAATTTTTCTCTGAGGCCCAAACTACAGAACTCACCACTATGTTGCGCCCATCATTTGTGATGACAGAAATTGTTTCTACAAATAAAATAAAATGTTTCAGTATGACACAGAGATCTTCTAATTCGGCAAAGAAAAATTTTAGATTCAAGAGATACAATTCATTGCCAATAAGAGAATCATAGATCATTCAAGCCACACACAATCAAATTGCAGAATACATGCCAATTATTAAAAAGTAGAAAGAAAGAAAAGAACAAGAAATTAAAAATGAAGCAGAAGAAAAGATAATATATTAAAACAGGTATAAGGATTGCATACGATCTACAAGAGATTCAAGCCCAGGCCCGCCTGACATTTTGTGAACTCCAACAGAAACTACTAGCCGAATGCTTTATCAGACTAATGGTCTCAACTTCAAAGAATCTGCTACACAAGAAAAAAATAAATCAAATTACATTTTTTTCAAGAAAACTTGCTGATGGTTCAAAAAGAAAAAGTTAAACATGTTGAAACACAATGGCATTAAAAATATAAAACAAATTTATAAAACCTAAAGGAATAAACAATAAACATTTTGCTATGCTTTTCACAGACAATTTGCTTATTAGCTCACTCATGCTTTGCATGTAGTAACTACTTTTAAATGCACTCACTCTCACCAAAGACATTTTTATTTATTTATGTAGAACAGATATTCCATTAACATGGAAGCAAGTGGACAAAAAAAAAAGCAATCAACAAAATTTTAATCAAGAGAAGGAAAAAAGGGCAACAAACAATTTCCTGATGGTCGCACAATTGACTATTTACTTCACTGTTGTTTGAATGCACAAAGAATCCCAAGCCTCAAAAGCTGCATATTTTGGGTCGATAACACTAGGATGCGTATCCCCTCACCTTCCCCCTCCCTCCCTCCCTCCCACCCCTCCAAAAAAGAAAATGCTGCAACACGTGAACCAAATTGTGAAAGCAGCAAACTTATCGCACACGTGCAGCAAGAAATTTACTAGAGCAAGCAATGGTTACTGTTCCCTAAAGGCAATTGCAAGAACATTGTGGCAAGGCATCTAAAGCCAAACGGACAAGGCACAGGAGAAAGCTAAATAAAAGGAAAAGCATACATCTAGACAGTGCATACGAAAGAATTACAGAGAAGAGTCGATGACTCCTCTTGCACTGCTTCCTTTCGATACAAGGATGGGAACAGCAAATAACTGGCACTAACTGATAGGTGAAATATAGAGTTCAGGCAGGTCCTGTACAGGTCTCATCGGGTTGGGTTAGAAATCTCCTCAACCCATAACAAAATCATCCCCAGTGCAGGTTGGACTGCTCAAATCTGCAACCAACCTGTACGAACCTACAAAAATAACCCGCTACCAGGTAGGCGAAAGTTGAGAAACGTGATGGAAATTTGGTTTGGGAATTTTATCGAACACTTGGTGCGTCACATTAAAAACTGAGTGCTTCCCTCCGCCCTGTGTGAGGCAAGGTGGCGCTGTCAAAAGAAATCTGAAAAAAAAAAAAAGATTATCGGGAAGATGAGATGCTGCATACGTACCTGTAAAGGGTTTGAGAGAGAGAGAGAGAGAAAGAGGCGGCCACTGCTTGGTGTTCGTCGATCCCTTTGGCAGGCGCTATGGGTGGCTTGTGGTTACTCCTTTTCAACAAAACAAAACAAACTCGTAAACAATTTGAAGCGAGCGTATTGCCGTCACAGGTACGGCTACTACCAGGGCATGTACAACCTTTCAGTCGAAACAATAATTGTACGTTACTCTGTCAACAGCTGAAATTGTCCTCCCAATAAGCTCAATTTTTGTTTATTTTTTTTTCTCTCAGTAAAAATTGGAACTCATTTTTTTTTTTTTTATAAAGTTAAACCCCACGCAATCCGTTAAAACAGAAGATGGAGTTTAAAACTTATAAATTTACACACATTTTTTACAAATGTGAGAATCAGCCTAACACGAAACTCCATATAATTTTGGACCCAAAAGCCTCACCTACACTGGGTGCAGGCCCAAAAACTAGAGAATATGCCAAGCATGCCAGGAGTTTGGTTTTTTTCAATGAAGCCAAACCTACGCAACCAATTAAAACAAAAAGTAGAGGTTAAAACTTATAAACTTACAAATACACACATTTTTTCCACTGATGTGGGAACCTTTGGAACTCTCATTGAAAGCTAGCAAAGTTGCTTTGGTTTGGAAATTCCCTATGATTTAAAAATAAACACATGATCTCCTGTAATTTTAACTTATTTACAAAATGCATGACAGTTATTAGATTTAACGAAAATGCATAGAAGTCGTTAAGTATTTCTGTCATTTTATATCTCTAAATTAAAACATTAAAAAGATGATTTGATAAAATAATTAAAAAAACTCAAAAAAAAATCCTTTATTTTGACCTAAAAGGGTCAAATCATCTTTTTGAGATTCTAATTTAAAAAAATAAAATAACAAAAATATTCTTATAACAAAATTTTCATTAAATCTAATGATTTTTATTTATTTTATAAATAAGTCCAAACAACATAAGGGTCACGTGTTCACTTTTACATTATATGAGGATCATAAAAAATTTAATTCAAATCACAATGAAATAAAGTATAATTGCCCTAAATAGTAATTAGATATATAAAATTAAAATCAAAATCAAAATCAAAATAAATATATAAAATATTATATATTTCACTCAAGAGTCATCTCCTGCCACATTGAAGTTTGAATCTAATCACTCCGCCTGCACATGAAAATTCTTTCGTGTATATTGACAGTCAAGATCATTGTTGCTTAGAAAAGGAAGTGGAAGCACAAATGATTCGGAAAATAGAATGTGAAACCTGATTTAAAAAAAAATTATAAGAAACGAAAAATGCTAGATAGTATAAAATTAAATAGGATATTTATCTAAAATATATATATAATCTATAAAAAAGGAATATAAAGAATTTATAATACTTTTATGATCAAATAAAATACTAGTACTAAGCAATATCTATAGAATTTTATTGGAAAGTTATATATTATTGACAAATAACAAGATTTGATAACATGAAAAGTACTAGAAGTGATGAGAAACGAGTTTCTATAGTGTTTTCAGGATATTTTTTAAGAGGTTCTAACTAATTTCTGTAAATTATGTTAGAGTTTTGTAGATGGTCAAAACAGATCATCGATCAACCATGGTTCAATGGTCCTACGAACTAGCCCAGAGGTGTTCCTAGAGTAAGACCCACCATCTCAATCCATGGATAATTAGGCCGGTTTTGTAGTGCATTCCCCCATTGCTAGAGATAGATCAATGGAATGGGCCTCCAAATGAACAAAAGACCGAGAACCATCAAGCCTTCCTAGCCTAGTCCAAAAGGAGAGGGTTTGACAGTCTATCACCCTTCCATGGACAGGGGCCCACACTATACTCCCCTCTAATACCTGATATCCAAAGAAGAAGGAAAGAGAATCAACCACCTTAAGAGATTCCAGGAAGGGGGAACCATGAGACCACGTGGCAGGGCCTAGTGAGGTCTCTCCCTGGGAATCAAGGGAAGGACCAAGGCAGTGATTATGATAACGGTTATTGGTGGTCCCTATTGTACTGGGATAGAGCTCTGCCTAAGAGAGTTTTCAAAGTCTTTTACCGATCGTGCTTACAATTGGTATGTCAATCTGACTCTCGAGTCAGTTCTGACCTAGGAGGACATGGTGAACAAGTTTAACACCAAGTTCTTCTAGGTCTTTAAAATGGTCACAACCATCTCTCTAATCAAGTAGGTTCATGACTACAAGGAAGACCTCTTGGAGTTCATCCAACGCTTCCAAGACAAGGCCACGGAATTCCATAAGCCTGTGAAAGAAAAGAAGCTGGTAAAGATCTGTATTGAGGGTATGCAAAGCAAGTACAAGGTCCATCTAGTGAACTTCTACATGCCAACCTTCTCTGCTTTACTGGAAGCGGCAGGAAACCTTCGTGGTACAGTCAAGACGATCTCCAGATCTGGTGGCTAGAGGAACTCCAAAAACAATGTCTCTGTAGCTTTCGCCCCCAATGGTCGACAGCGGCAGAGGGAGGAAGGTTCTAAAGGAAGGAAGAGCAAGGGGCATGATCCTACAGCGTGCCAGAAGTTGAGGCCCTTCTCAAGGAATGGGTCAACGACGGAGAGGTCGAACTACCTAAAGTAGAGACATTTCCTTCCAAGAAGGACAAAAAAAGTGAGAAGTATTGCACTTATCACTGATTTACTAAGCATTCTACCAAGGAATGCTGGAGCCTCAGAAGGATAGTCCACAAGAAAGTCTTTGAGAAGCAGCTCCGCTTCAAGAACGGAGGAAATGATGTTCGAAATAATCCCTACCCCAATCACAAGAATGAAGGGAAGAATGCCAACATGGTGGCCTACTGTGGCCCCATCGATATCGGTGATGAATTCCTTGAATTCTTGGAGGACAAAGAGCGGTACAGCGCCTGCATGGCATCTTGCCATGATGAGCTTGAGGAAATTAGAGATTACTGCTCTCTAGTAAATGCTCCAGACCCTGATATGCAAACAAAGGTCCTTTAGGATTCAACTAAATTCAGACGGTTCTTCGACCAGTTGGGGCTTTCAAGCAATGCTATGTTGGAGATCACTAAGGTAATCATCAACATCGCAGAGGTACATCATGAGGAATGCATGGGTTTGGAAGGTTATATCCCTCGAACCATTTGGGAGGACTCCAATGCTATAACCTTCTCAGAAGCGTAACGAAAGTACCTATTCCCACACAATAGGCCGCTGTATGTCACGGCTATCATTCACAGCATCGAATTTAAGAGAGCTTTCCTTGATGGAGGAGCTTCCATCAACATAATGTCATTTAAGACATTTGAAATGACGGGAATCCCCGAGAAACAGATTGTGAAGCAGCCCATCAACATCACTAGATTCAGGGGAAAACGCAAGGCCACCCTGGGTTACATTAATGTGGATCTGGCTGTACAAGAGATTTAGGCCATTTCACATCATTGAGTCTCCCTCCACCAATTATCATGTCATCTTAGGGCATACTTGGATGCACAAATACGCTGCGATCCCCTCGAGCTACCATCAGTGTATGAAAAGGAAGTGGGGAAAGAAGACAGTCACCATTGAAGCATTTGCTAGGCTCATTGAGGTCTGTGAGGCATACCTTTTAGATGCTGTTTTCTTTACGGAGCTATCTATCGAAGAAACTCCCTGCACCTCAAAGCCTCAAGGAGTTAAGATTCCTAGATGGGAAGATATCAAGGATGAAGAAGAGGAAGTCCCTCAAAAGAGAGAGCGGGAAGGATCGCCTGCGTGCACGGCGATGAGAAACTCGATGAGATCGTCGAGAATTCTGAACCAGCACTCGAGTGCATGCAGGACAGTTCTAAACCCCAGCAAGAAGAGCTTCAAGAGATCAATCTTCAGAGTGACCAAGGAGCTCCCCAGCTAGTGTTCATAAACAAAGGGCTAGTTCCTGAAAAGCAGGAGGCTCTGATCAAGTTACTCAAGAAGTACTAAGACGTATTTGCTTGGATGTATGAGGAGATGCTCAGCTTAGACCCTGCAATGGTGTCTCATCACCAAGATATCTTTCCAAACTCTAAACCATGCAAGTTGACTGCAAGAAAGTACCACCCAGACCTAAAAGCGAAAATCAAGGAGGAGATCCAGAAGCTGCAAGCAACAGGGTTCATCAAACCCATTCAGTATCAGTCCTAGTTGGCCAACATTGTCCCTGTCAAGAAGAAGAACGGATAGATACATGTCTGCGTAGACTTTTGTGATCTCAACAAGGCGTGCCCGAAGGATAAGTTCCCGCTCCCTCACGTAGACACTCTGCTCAACTCCACTGCTGGTCATCAGATGTTTTCATTCATGGACAGGTTTAGTGGTTACAACCAGATAAAGGTGGTTGCTGAAAAATGCTAAAAAGACCGCGTCAAATTTTGAACGCCCCTGGGTAACTTCTCCTATATAGTCATGCCCTTTGGACTAAAAAATACAAGAGCAACCTATTAACGGGCAATGACTGTTATGTTTCATGATATGCTGCACCAGACTATGGAAGATTATGTTGATGACCTCGTGGTCAAGTCTCTGAAAAGGGAAGACCAATTAAAGAACCTCGAGCAATTATTCAAACGTTGCAGAAAGTACAATATGAGGATGAACCTGCTAAAGTGTGCCTTTGGAGTAACAGCAAGGAAGTTCCTCGGGTTCCTCGTTCATCGACATGGCATTGATGCTAATGGGGCAAAGGTGAACGCTATAGCCGACATGCCTCCACCCCATTCTCAGAAGTCTCTAAAAATTTTCCTCAAGAAGGTGTCCTACCTACGGAGGTTCATCCCTTCAATGGCCGGAATCACAGCACCCTTCAGCCTTCTCTTAAAAGGAAAAGCCAAGTTTGAATGGATGGAGGAACACCATAAAGCATTCTAAGCAATTAAAGTTATTTTGTCTTCTGCTCAAGCCATAACTATTCCCTAGCCAGGGAAGCCATTGATCTTGTACTTAATGTCCACTCCGAGATGTATCAGAGCGCTTATTGTTCAAGAGTTGGACGGAGTAGAGAAACCTGTAAATTACATTAGTAGAACTATCAGAGGATCTGAGGTGAGGTACATTGCTATTGAACGACACTACTTGGCCCTTGTGTTCACCATGCAGAAGTTTAAGCACTACTTCTTGGCTCATCCAGTCCACGTAATTACTCGCAGTAACCCCATTAGATACTTGCTCAGTAAGCCAACACTAACATGCCGGATGGCCCGATGGCTTCTGGCTTTATTAGAATTTGAGATCAAATGTGTCACCCCTATCGTGATCAAATCTCAAGCATTGGTTGAACTCCTTACCCACTTCCTAACTGGTTCTTGCGAAGGTATCAATGAAACCCTCCTAGGAGATGACTTCCAAGCCGCCACAACAGTGAACGATCCTTCGGAAGATACTTGGACCTTGAGCTTTGATGGGTCCAGTAATAGGGGAAGGGAGGAGTAAACATATTGTTAAAAAATGGCAAAAGGAAGGAGTTTAGCTTATCCTATCGGTTAGACTTCCGTTGTTCCAACAATGAAGCAGAATATGAGGCACTCATCTTAGGACTCCTATGTTGACTCAAAGTTGATTCCCATGTTGATTTTGATGATAACTAAACCTTGTGTTATTTTACTAATGACTCTACTTAGTGTGCAGATTAACAAAATTCATAATTTAGACTTAAAGTTCAATCTTAAGTCTAATGCATGTCAAAGAGAATGCACAATAAATTCAAAATCAAGCAATGAATTCTAAGAGTTATGTAATAAACCAAACAGATGAGTGATGCCTATCTCTACTTCAAATAAATGTTCTACATTCGAACAGATTGAAGGTGTTCAAATATAGCCTCTATCAAGTATGCATAAATTCAATGAAGATTGATTTGCACTTAAGATAGATTGAAGGATTCATCAGAATATGCAAAGAGTAGTTGAAAAAATGCAAAGATCAGTTGAAGATGAATTGATTGTTGAAGAGATTGAAAATGCTCAAGAGAAGACTTCATCAAGAGTGCAAAGATCAATTCAAGATAATGTGATTGAAGTTACTGAGAAGATGGCTCACAATGATTGTGTGATCTCTACCGGGAATCCAAGTGAAGCATTCTTCTACAATATAAAGAATCAATGAAGACTAGATGTATGAAGAGATTTCATCAAGCCTGCAAAAGTCTCATTGAAGTGATTTTAAAGAAGAAAGAAGAATTGTTATCAAAGAGAAGAAATCATAAATGAAACATTGTGAAGCTCCACATAATTAAGGAAGCTTGGCATTGAAGGAGATGTTCTACAATGAAAGAAAAAGCTTTGCAAATGAAGAAGAAAAGATAGATATTGATCTAATGAAGCTCTGACAGTTTGAGAGTCAAGAAAAGATCAACATCCAATGATTGATTCAATCCAAATTGAATAGAAGTTAACTCTGATGAGTTAAAGAGATTTGATTGATTATCATACCTCGAAGAAATACTCCTTGAAGATCTTATATCAGTGCTGAGATGAGCTAGATCATTAGAAGTCAGAAAGCAGATTTCTAGACAATGAGGGGACTCATGGAAATGAGGAGTCACCTCTTGATTACAGAAGCAAAAGGCTTAAAGACCAAATGGACAATGAGGGGACTCATGGAAATGAGGAGTTACCTCTTGATTACAGAAGTAAAAGGCTTAAAGACCAAATGGACAATGAGGGGACTCATGGAAATGAGGAGTTACCTCTTGATCACAGAAGCAAAAGGCCTGAAGACAAAATGAACAATGAGTGGATACATGAAAAATGAAGAGTCGCCTCTTGATCACAGAAGCAAAAAGCCTAAAGACCAAGTAGACAATGAGTGGACTCATTGTAATGAAGAGTGGCCTCATGGGGACAGATGCAAAGGCTTGAAGATGACATGATCAATGAGCGGATTCCTAAAGATGAAAAGTCACCTCATGACAACAGAAGTAAAAGGCTGAAGATCGAATGAACAAAGAGTGGACTCTTGAAGATGAAGAGTCGCCTCATAACAACAGAAGCTAAAGATGTGAAGACAGAATGAACAAGGAGTTGCCTCATTGATATGAAGAGCGGACTCATGAAGTCAATGAACAACATCTGGTAAATGCAGAAGCAGAAAGTGTTGACTCCACAAACCTGGAGCCGACTCCTTGGATATAACAGCTATTTTTCTTAACGTTATAACGGACTAGACGTGCATTAATAATGCCCATCAACCTCTAATGGATGGAATCAATACAGGGGTATATATACAAACTTCCAGCTACATTTATACAAGAGATTGAAGATAAAAACAAGATTAAACTGACTGATTCACTGAAAATCCTGAATATTCTTCCTGTCTTCATCTGTGAGCTCAGATTGTAAAATCTACTCTTGTTAGAGAGTGTGTTAGTTACTTGTATACTTCTATACACTTGTAATTGAGAGTTTGAGAGTTCTTTTGTGAAAGCAAAACTCTTGTAAGTTTGAGTGGAGCTTGGACAAAACCACTTGAAAATTGAAAAACTCGGTGAGGAGTTCTTGTGTATAGTGAGCTGAGCACTTTGTCAATCAGCAACCCATTTGTAATAGGTGATTACATAGTGGAAGAAAACTTCAAGGAGGTCTTGGGGTGAGGACGTAGACCACGGGTTGTGGTTGAACCTCGGTAAATCTATGTGTTCCTTCTTATGCTCTGTTTTCTTTCCTTTCTCTGATTATTGTGTATTGCATATAGATTGATCACTTTACATTGCTTAGATTAATTTTAATTAATCTTAATTGTTATTAATCTTTGAAAAACCCAATTCACCTCCCCTCTTGGGTTGCCTTTTGGACCACATCCTAGCAGCCTAAAGAATAGGGGTGAAGCAACTCAGAATTAAAGGTGATTCAAAACTAGTGATCAAGCAAGCTTTGGGACATTTTGCACTACAAGAGCCTGCCTTGGCAACCTATCGCACTATTGTCCTGTGGTTGCTAGAAAAATCTCACAAGGTGGTCATCGACCATGCCCCTCGAACTGAGAACAGGCATCCAGATGCCCTGGAAACACTTGGAATGAAGACTAACTTCCCCGAGAAGGATGCTACCATTGTTATCATCAAGAGAACCAGTCCCACCGCCATCCTGGGGAATTTTCCCGAAGAAGTGCCTAACGATTAGCAAAGAGACGTCATTCAGCAACTAAAGAGCAGGAAGACAACACTACTCATAGCAAAGGTAGCTCAGTTCCTCCTCCTCTAAGGTGACCTCTATTATAGAGGATCTAGTGGGTTGCTTGCCCGCTGTGCTGACCATGAAGAAGCAAACCTAAGGCTCCATCAGATCCAGGATAAGTCTTGCAAAGATGGGGATGTAAGCCTCTACAAAAGAATTCAGAGGCAGGGGTACTACTGTCTTGACATAGAGAGAGACGCCAAGAAGCTTTAATCAAGCTATACCCACTGCTAGAGTTACTTTAGAGAAGAGCAGTGTAATTTTGTTGAGGATACTGCAAATTGGAGGCAAGTCTACATTAACTATCTCCGGAAAGAATCTCCACCGAGCAACAACATCGACGCTGCCAGAGTCAAAAAGCAAGCTGCACGCTTCTTCTTTGATCAGAGGCAGCTATTCAAAAGAAGTTTAGATGGCACTCCATTGAGGTGTTTGGCTGAAAGTGAGATAGGGGACGTCTTGCAGGGAGCACACGAGCAGGAACATCAAGGAGGTACTAAGCTCTTCCAGTATTTGTTGCACTTGGGCTATTACTGGCAGTCAATGGAGGCCGATTCAATACGTTTTGCCAAGAAACACAAGCCCTACCAGAAGTATGGCAATCTTATACATGCTCCCGCCACGTAACTCCATTAATTGAAGGCTCCTTGGCCATTTCATAACTGGGCTACGGACTTGATCGGTCGTATCGCTACACCCTCCAAGGGGCACAGATGGATTCTAGCAACAACAGAAGTAAGTACTAAATGGGTGGAAGCCACATCAATGAGGATGGTTGATGGAGCAACAATAGCAAATTTCATCCGGGAGAATATTGTTTGTAAATTTGGGATACCAAAGGTTATACTATCTAATAATAGGACTCTTTTTGTCAACAAGCACGTCCAAAGAATGTTGAGTGCTTATGGCATCAAACACCATAAGTCCATTCCATCCTATCCTAAAGGAAACGGACAGGCTAAGGCGACTAACAAGACCCTTATCAAAATTTTGAGCAAGGTGATGGATGAATCAAGAGGAACTTGGGTTGTGCGTATATTAAAAGCTCTTTGGGCCTATAGAGTAACTCCCTACTCTTTAGTGTATGGGGCAGAAGCAGTCCTACCTGTGGAGATAGCAGTCCCTTCGGCCAGAATGGCCTTGTTTGCTGGAATGATTCTTAAAGATAGAGGAACTAACTTGGAGGCCCTGGACAAGAGAAGGGGCAGAGCAGTATAGAAAATGAAAAATCATTAGAACGTGGTGGCTAAGGCATACAACCATCTGGTGATTCCTAGAACTTTCAAGGAGGGAGAGTTAGTCTGGAAGACAGTGAAACCAATCATGAGGAACCTGGCTCTCCCCAAGTTCTCTCCTAAATGGGAAGGACTCTACAAGATATTGGAAGGACATCACAGTGGTTACTACAAACTCCAGAGGACTGCTGATGAATTCAGAACAGGCCCAATCAATGCCCAGTTCATCAAGAAATACTTCCCCTAATCTAAGTTGGTTCCCAGCCCTTATGAATTTCTGTTTTGAATCTTGTCTCTTTTATCTTTTTTTTCTTCATTTTGTTTGGAGAAACAAGTACTCCCTTCAAGGGAGGATCACGTGAAAAAATGGAGCCCTTGTAGCCCAACTGATTGCAAATTGAAATGAACTATAGATTTTTCCATAGTTATCAAAATCGAACCGGGCATCAAACTGGTGAGGCAACTAGTTCACAGTTCACTGGATCAATTGGTGGTTCAACTGATATTATAAATTAAATATATTTTATTTA
Organism: Euryodendron excelsum; assembly: GCA_033060915.1. NCBI lineage: Eukaryota > Viridiplantae > Streptophyta > Magnoliopsida > Ericales > Pentaphylacaceae > Euryodendron > Euryodendron excelsum. The sequence goes on along the minus strand of CM065385.1, from coordinate 32,472,442 downwards.
TTCATATATATATATATATATATTACCTTAAATATAATTTATATTGCAAACTAAAACACAAGGAATAAAGTGGTGCAGTGGCAAGTGTTACTTAATTCTACCCTTAATTCTCAATTTCAACTCTTGAGAGTTACAAATACATCAAATTTTTGAAAGAGGATAAAAAGTCAAAGTTGGTCAACAATTTTCTAAATTGAATCGGCTGGTTGGTTCACCGATTTTTTTAAAAAATAGCTAGTTCATCCAGTTCAATTCGGTTCACGTGCATTTATAGTAAATTAATTAAATCGTACTGGTTCATAGCTCGGTTCTTCGTTCAATCAGTTGAACCAATTGGTTCAGTTCTAATAACTCTAGGTTCTTCCATTCAACTCCCATTCCATTCAAGTAAGAAGCAATATTTACACCAAAAAAAAAAAAAAGAGAGAGAAAAATATTATCCAGTACAAGAATAGTTAATAAACTTCAAAGGCAGAACCACATCAAACAACTAGATAGCAGGCTCCACCAGCTACACAGGGACATCAAGAAGAAGTATGGAATCCAAGGTTAGATCGGTTGTTGGAAGAGCTTGTAGGCTAGCATCAAAGTCAACTTTGGCTTGCTGAAAATCAGCCTCCAACTTCTCCAGCTTGGCCCTGGCTTCCTTAAGAAGAATCTTGAAGGAGTCTAGAATGATAGTGTTTTCTTCATATTGCTCCAAACAGCTAGGGACGTTCAGACGATCCTTCAGTTAGTCCAAGGGAAAACCCAATGCTCCAAAATCAGAAGCCTCACTTAATTCCTTGTGAAGGCACTTCTCATTAATCTTATACACCCTCATCTCGGCCAGCCTTTGAAGTAAGTACCCTATTGCTTCAGTACCAATACACCCATTGGATGTTCGACCAGCTTGAAGCCAACAAAGGTATCAAGATATGTTCTCTTGATACGTTCAAGGAATGGATGCAGTTCTTCATCTATCAGGCACCCCAAGAATTCAGCTATCTTCTTTTCTTTTGCTCCAACAGCAGTTCCAGGCTTTGGAGCAGCTAAAGGCTTCTTGGGAACCTCCGAAGTAATAGTAACATGAACTGCACCCTTCAAAAACATCTATGTTTACGCAACATATAGTCAACCACATTCATGTAAAAACAGAGGAACAAATGAAGAAGAAGCAAAAAGGGGGATATAGCAGATTACCTTCTTCGAGGCCAACCGGCTAGACGAGTCCACAGCTTTTGCTAACCCACCCCTCCTACGACCAAAATTTTTCTTCAATACTCTTGTCTCTGCAACAGATTCAAACTGCTCCCCAATGGGAGTTCCATAATCTTCTTCTTCTTCATCACATGCTCCTTCTTCATGTCCCATCATAATATCAGTTTCCTCCGAGCTATTACCCTCATTCCCCTCAGGGGTCTCCTCAGCCTCCTCCTCCTCCTCCTCTTTAGGGGTCTCCTCAGCCTCAGACTCATCGCTTCTCAACTCCTCCACTTCTGTCTCGAGGAAGAAGAAACAGGCTCTATTCAGTAAGCACAACAAAAATAAATGCAATAGGGGGGCAGACGAAAACCAAAACTCACTTGCTGCTTTCTTTTTATTTGAAAACGACCCATTTCCCTTCCCATATGACTAGATCCTCGAGCTCTGTCTAACGAAGCAAAGGGAAAAAATTAATAGCAGTTACCCAAACTCATCAAGGAAGGTAAAAAAAAATCAGAAGGCATCACTTACTTTGCGAACGCGCTTTGAGGAGGGGTGAAAAAAGATACAGGCACAGATTGCTTTTCCAAACGAACACCAAACGACAGAGAGGCCTTCACAGGAGTAAAAGTCTTCAAGGCTCTTTTTGAGGTGCTCGCTTTCGGTAGATAGAGTAATGGCTTCAAAGCCTATCCCTTACCACCCTTGACAAGGGTAGGGCTGAGCGGAGCGATTGTGAGTCCCCATGTCCCTCTTTTGGTTCTTTTGTATGGTCAAGTGAAGAGAAGGATCCTCCTTCCCTATAGGAATAACTTTCACCTGATCCATGTCCCCATAGCAGAAGGAGAAGAAGGAGTCTAAGTTCCTTCTCCAATACAGCTTATGATGAAAGGTAAAATGGCCCTCGTGCTCGAGGAATGGGAAGTCAAAGACTAGAGGTGGGAGGTCAATCACTAGATAGCCCCAAAAGTCAGATTCTATGGCATTCACCCAAAATTTCTGCATGCACTCATCAAAAGAGGATTCAATAAGAGGAGGGGCACGAGGTATCCCTTGGTCATAGCCGAACTACCTCGATAGCCTATTAGGATGGTACATCACAGCGCCAATTCCATCTTCGTTCAAGACTGGAAGCAGCCCTAGCGTAATCATCAATAACAACTTATAGATGTCAGCAAGAAGAGGTTTAGCACTGGAAAAGAACTCATAGTGGCGTGTTTGCAAATGATAGGCAATAGGGACATGGGCTCTGATGCTTCTGTCTATATAAGGGCGAACAATGAACTTCTCCGAATCATCAAAAAACTGACCCAAGTCTTGGCTGTTGATGACCTCCAGCCACCTTACCATAAATGGTTCCCTCTCCTCTGTCCGAGTCAACACAACATTACCTTTTTCATTCATAGTGGTCACAGTTACACCAGCAGAAAGGATTTTTGGATGAGGAAACAACCCCCTAAAGCGCTCGGCTAGATAAGCCGATAGAAACTGGGTATGGACGTAGCTTCCTATGTTATACTTACCTATCGAGAGCTCTAAGTCATACTTCAACTAGTCTAGACGTTCGTAAAGGCTTCCCATGAAAAAGGGAGCTAGAGAAATCTTTTTTCCTTTGGACAGTAGTGCAACAAGGGGATACACAGAGGAGGAGACGGGGTTCACAGGGGCTCCTGGAAGAATGAAGGTCGAAAGAAAAAAGAAAGACAGGTAGCAAAGTAATTGGATTGGCCATAGCTCGGTCCATCAAAATACTATAAAACACCCCTCGATGAAGTGGATTTCGGCTGGATATCTCTAAAAAAATAGAGGATCCAGGTAGCGTAGGTGGATTTGTTAGTGGGTATCCTTTCAACTAACTGTTTCCCATCATTGTTAAAAAGAGAGTTAAAGTTTTGGGTAGCACAATGCCCCCGCTCTAACTCCTTCACGGTGGCCCTTTCATCCAAAAACAAGAGATGGAGTTCCACACTGTGATCACTAATGAGGGGAAGACACATCAACGTCACGGTATCTTTTAGAGTTGGTCCTGACTCCCCCCATGGAGCCACAAAGGTATGGGAGTTGGTGCTCCACCGTGAGATCAGGAGGTCTAGGTTGGGGATATGCTGCCAGATGGCTGAGTTCCTGGAGAGACAAACAGAATTGTATAAGCCCACTGCCTTCAGGCGAGCCGTCAACTCTTCATTGGCTAAGACGTTGTCCACCCACTCTGGCCAACCGAAAGTAAGAAACGAGAGGCACTTAAACTAAAAAAATGAGTAGGGAACATCTCCCCTTTCCAACCAAAACCGAAAGAAGGACTCTGGCTTGATCATATCACCGTCCTCCAAAGAAGCCTCTGACCGGGGGAGGAGAAGGTCAGAAGGTTCTTCACCCTCAGGAAGGAAGCTGATGACCCTCTTCCGGAACTTATCTCCTGGAGTTCTAAGGTATGGAGCCCTCATCCAATCATCGTCTAGAGGCAACTAAGAGGAGTCTTCACCACCAGAGGCATATTCCTTACCAGAGGACTCAGCGTAACCAACAATGGAATTTTGTGCTCTACGCTTCTTCGCCATGGTGGTTGGGTTTTTGAATTATAGCAAAGACAGGGCAAGAAGAGAAGGCAAAAGCAGAAAAGAGAAAGAGAGGTTAAGAAAAGGGAAGAAGAGGTGTTGGAATAAGTAGCAGTTACAACTGCATCTCGTCCTCTATCCCTCTCATATTCACAAGCTGTCCTTCTCTTGCTAGCTGTTCGAATTTCAAAATTCAAAGTGACAACAGTTAATGGCCAGGCGCCAGAAACTGCTGCACATTAAGGTAAAATGACCCCTAGGGCAGTGGAACAGGCGCTAACAGAGTTAAAAGCTGATCAGGCCTCCTTGACCAGGGACGAGATTCCAGCCAATAAGAGGGAACCTCCCTAAAGGAAAATATGGGGAACTGGGTGCAAGAAGGATAAAGGTCGAGGACACTTCAAGTGACTAAACAATTCTACACGTGCAAGCCCTGAGGCATGTGCCTTCCACGTGTAAGGGGCAAAATGTAGATGGTTAAAATAGGTCCTTGGTCAACCATGGTTTAATGGTCCTACAAACTACCCCAGAGGTGTTCCTAAAGTAAAACCTACTATCTCAGTCCATGGATAATTGGGTCGGTTTTGAAGTGCATTCCCCCATTGCCAAAGATAGATCAATGGAATGGGCCGCCAGATAAAGGAAAGACTAAGGACCATTAGGCCTTCCCAGCCCAATCCAACAGGAAAGGGTTTGATAGTCCATCACCCCTCCATGGACACGAGCCCACATTATACTCCTCTCTAATACCTGATATCCATGGAAGATGGAGAGAGAATCAACCACCTTAAGAGATTCCAGGGGAAGGGGGACCATGAGGCCAGGTGGCAGGGCCTAGTAGGGTATCTCCTTGGGAATCAAGGGAAGGACCAAGGCAGTGATTGTGGCAATGGTTACTGGTGATCCCCATTATACTAGGATTAGGATGTGTCATGGATTGGTTGGCTAGGGTGTGACATATGCCATTTTGTACGTGTGCAGTACCATGAGGAGCTCGTAATACAATGTCACGAGGCCACGTCTAGCCTGGTAGAGCAAAACAGGGAGGATCTTGTGGTCCCTGAGACAACTGGCGCATGCTGAGCAATTTCTTGGTGCCCAAGCACCAAGATGCTCGCATATATGTATATATGTATATACATCAGCTAAGAGGAAGAGAGAGATTAAAGAAATTCAAATTTTTAGAGAGAGATCTTCATTTCCTTCCCCAACTAAACCATGGCAAACCTTAGAACCATGTGCATTGCCAGTCACACCCTCTGTCCATCTTTTCCATCACTTCTGAGTCCTTATTGACTAGACACCTTTCTTAACCTCTCCAAAAATGAACTTCCAGAAGAAGTTAATACGATCCAGTGTTGGCCCTCTACAAGTTAATACGATCGTTTTATACAAATTTTCATTAAAATTTCGTAAGAGTTTCATCTTCATTCAAGAAATGAGTTTTCTCTATCAAAGTGAGTTTTCTGGTAACTATAGTCATGATTTGGATCCAATACAATCCGAATTATTCACTTGGGACTGAATACAGCCTGTAAGATTTTAGAAGACTTTATATTGTGTAGAGTCAACAGCCTACATACATAACATGACCTTGTCGTCTCTATTTCAGGTAGCTTGACAAAGCTCAACTCCCTAACTTTTCTAACTCCAATGTTTGCTTCAATTTTCTGGTAAGCTTATCCAATAAGGCCTTATCAAGGGATGAAAATGCAAACTTTATAGTATTTTTAGAGAATGCATATTTCATACAATGAATATGAAGCTAACTAGACCTAATACTTGTGGTATTATGTTTCCACCCCCAGTACCCCCTTCTTTGGTGGATCTCTATTCCCCTTCCCTTGTTTTTGCTTTGTTCTGTTTAACATATTTATTTCTAATTGCATTTTTATCTTTAGAGTCATCTTAGGCAATTAGATAGAGCACTCATTTGGTTCAAATCATGATTTTTGTTCTTAATTCACCAATTTACTTGCAAAATATTTGTTTTCGTGCAATTTTTTCTCTCAAAGGTACAGACATTCGCTCAGTTGCAGATATCTTAGTTTGAAATTGGATTTAGAGGGAAATATTTGAACATTTCAATAGCTTCTTTTTTCTTTTTTTTCTATACATTTCAAGAATTGGATCAGCTAAAATTAAATAAAAAAAGGGTCTTACTAACATGTGCCCTAAGGGTACATTTTAAGCATGTTTTGTCTGGTTGTACAAAACATTGGAACTTATATTTTCATAATTTTTAATACTGAAAATACAATTACCAACACTACGTACAAGTAGACAAAGTATGCTTAAAATATGCTCTTAGGGCACATGTTAGCATTTGCTAATAAAAAATACTATATATTATTATACTATCTGAGATCTAGGATTGTATCATAAGAGTTACAGTTGTTATGGTTCCCTAATGCATCCATTATTTGGTACCCCTGGCATCAACCCATTTCAACTTTTATTCTTTCCTTTTTTTGTTGGGGGATGTAATATTACAATGTGCTAAGATATAAAAGGACAATAAAAATGCTACTATTAGTCGTGATTGATGATCAGTCGTAGGCTGATGCTGGTTACCTTAGTTGGGATCCACCAGTTGATGGTGGGCCCAGGCTGAGATGACCACTATCAACCCGCGACTAACCATCAGTTAGGCAGGGTGACTAATAAAGTTTTCTTTTTTGGAGGGCTCAGTGGGGCTACCACATCGGTTGACCTCTTAACGTACCTTAAAATTTAAATTTAACATAATTCATTACAGATTCCTTAATATACAATGTGAGAAAATTTAAAATGTTTAAAAAATCATAGACTTTAAAATTTGCAAAATCTTATAATGCATGCTTAATTTTGAGAAAAATGTCACTAGTCTTGATAGAATTGACCAAACGGCATTGCATGCTACACTCACAGTCACAGCCTATTTGGAACTTGTGAAAGGGAAGGGAAGATAAAAAAAGAAAAAATAATTATTTTTTTCTTGTTTCTATTTGATTCTACCTAAGAAAGAAATAGAAGGGATTCTCTCTCTCTCTCTCTCTCTCTCTCTCTCTCTCTCTCTCTCTCTCTCTCTCTCTCTCTCCTTTGAATTTCAAATAAGAAAAAAAGTTTTTCTTCCATTTTTTTATTTTTATTTTCAAGCCGAATAGAAAAAGAAAAATATTTTCCCGTCATTTCACTTTCAAGTGCTAATCACATGGGAGTGCTCCCATCCTAATAATGACGGAGATGCCCCGTGTCAATTTTTCATTCACGGATTGGACTTTGCAGGTTGTCTTTGGAGCCTTTAGAGGAAGAAGGCTAAAGCTAGCCGGCTAATGGATGTCAGATTTGGATTTCGTGTGCTAATTTATTTGATAAAAAAAATATTATAACTCATGTATTGTTTTTTCAACAGCTTTTTGTTCTCTTAGTTCACTTTCCATTATTTTTGTTTTTATTCTCCGTGGTTTTACGATAGTCTACCCTAAAATGGATTTTCCCAATAGGGCTGTGAATAATTTTCAGAAGACTGTCAGGCAAAATCTTCATATTTGCATATATATATATATATATATATTGTTATAAAATTAGAGAATGTTGGTCCAAATACGCAACTCAAGAGGGGAGTGAATTGGGTTTTTCAAAGATATTCACACAATAATGCAATTTAAAAGCTAATAACTCAAAGGAACTGTTAATTAAATAGTGTAAGTGCAGTGCAAGCAAATAATAAGATGTTATAATGAAAAACAGAGCATAGAAATGAGCACTAGATTTATCGAGGTTTAGTCACAACGTGTGACTTACGTCCTCACTTCCAGGTCCCCCTTGAAAGCTCTTTCACTATGCAAAAGTTCTTTACAAAGTAGGTGCTAGTTGCTAAGTGCCTAACTCACTTCTTACAAGAGCTATTCCCAAACTCTCAAACCCTCCAAGTGATTTTATTCAAACTTCACTTAAACTTACAAGTATTTTTAACAAGAACACTCAAACTCATAGATTTATAAACCCTCCCAAGAAATATATAAAGGTAATAAACTCTCCCAAAAAGTGTATAAGCAAGTGGAAGTGCAGCTAGTATCCCAGCAAAGAGAATGTTTTTGTTTAAAGCAGAGAATCAGCTTTCAATCTGTTGTATATATGTTAAATCCTCATATTCTTGTTTATATATGCTATGGGGGTCTTGAATATATAGCCCTGAATTGATTTTAGTCGTTGGTGGTGGTTGAGAGTACATTAAATGCGAGATCAAGCTGAGAGACTACTTGAAAAACTAGTCGTTACAGTCTAGGAGTCGACTTTTCTGGTGAAGGGTTCGTCCCGTTTTGTTCTGGTATCATCTTCCTCAGCTCTCTGTCCCAATGTGTCGACTCTTGAGAAATAAGGATCGGCTCTTTTTGTGTTGTTCCCAGTGACTTTTGTTTCTGTTCCAATGAGTCGACTCTTGAGACTTGAGGAGTCGACCTTTTTTTATTTTCTCCAAATTTCACCAAGGCATTGCCCAAATGAGTCAACCTCTGAGAAATAAGGAGTCGACACTTTTTGGTCTTCTTCAAAATTTTGCATTCTGGACTGAGGAGTCGACTCCTGAGTTAGGAGGGGTCGACTCTTTTCATCAGAATCCTTTTTATTTAGTCCACTGTTTAAATGAGTCATCTCTTGGAAATTCATGAGTCGACCCTTTTTCCAGTAATTCTAAATCTTTTGCAAGTCTTTTTCAAACAACTTCAAAGTCTTTAAACTCTTTAATAATCATCCAAATGAAGCTTCTAAAGCTTGAAATGATTTTTTAAAGCTTGTTGATCTTCAAGAACATCTTCAATCTCTTCGAAATGGAATCAATTCACTTTGATTACTTTTAGGGTTTTTTAATCATCATTTCTTCCATTCCTCCAAGACTTCATCAGATTTTTTAAGAAAGCTTTCAAGTCTTGAAATCTCTTCTCTTCAATTGATGTTGATCTCATCACACCTGATGCCGATCTATTTTTTATCTATGTCGATCTCTTTTTTATTTATGCCGATCTCCTTTTCATTTATGCCGATTTCCTCATGGTTAATGCCGATCTTCTTTTCATTTATATCGATCTCCTCATGGTTAATGTCGATCTTCTTTTTATTTATGTCGATCACCTTCTCATATCCATCTCTTCAAATCTAAGTGATCATCAATCATAATTTTATTGAGAGGTCTTCAATGAATGTGTCAACCCATTATGTTTACCAACCTTCAGTATTTCTTAACAAACTTCTCATCATACAAGTTCTTCAATATTTTATAATGAGTTGAGCTTCAAGTCATGATCTAATTGAGATTAGATATTAAATGTAATTTGCACACTAAATAGGACCATTAGATAACTAACATGTGTTTTGTAATCATCAAAATCAAGGCATGAAGTCAACAGAGAAAATATAAAGCAAATAACTATAACTCAAAACAAAATATAGTAAAATTAGTTCTTCAAAAACTGTCAAATATTTCTTAAATTAGTTCTTCTAGAACTATAAAAGGTTGATCTTCTTGATCACATAAGACTTCATTATATTATAAGAAGAAATATAAATACAATTGTCTCGCAATATTTTTCCAAAGCCTCTACTCTATCTCTCATTTCTTTTTCTTCTCTCCTTCTCTTTCTTTTCTCTTTCCCTTTTCTCTCTTCTTCTTGCGTGCTTTCTCCAGCTCTATATGTAGACGAAGAAAACGCACAGTAATGGGAGAAAAACGTCAGTGCTTACAATACCACTGCAAAATTCATCCATGAACAGTGATTTCACTATTTTACATAACACTCCTCTTGGATGACTTTTACACAAAAATATACCTCATTAAAACTTTGCTAAGAAAAAAACCGTAGCTAAGGAAAAATAATGCAATATTCTTGTGCAACATAGTGAAGTATGGGTTCGTTAAAACTGCCTTGTTAAAACCTTACCCAAAAAAATCTTATGGGAAAAAAAATGTTGGCAAAGGAAAAAAAGTATAGTGTGCGACTCTCCCTTATTCATAGAGCTGGTATGAAGTTGATAGCTTCAATTGTTCAAAATGAAAGATTTTTTAGACAATACATGCCAGTGTTGTGTACTAATTTCTCAAATGTTACAGTTGAGAGTGTTTTAGTACGTAAGTCCGCCAAATTATCGTTTGAACGTATCTGTTGGACATTAATATCACCACTCTTATGAAACTCATGTGTATAAAAGAATTTTGGCTATATATATTTGGTTTTGTCACAGTTGATGTTATTGGGAATTTATACTAAAAGACATGCTTTGTGTAATGGTTTTAGTATTTATTAATAAATTAGTTATTCCATTTTAATAAGAATCTGTTTGAGAAATGTTTACATTGCGTTATTTATTTAATGATTACGCATGTGTGTTTCTTATTCTATATAGTAGATGATTTGGTGTGTAGAGTACGACTTACACATAGAATATCAGATCATCGGTTCTTATAGAATATAAGTTTATTGTTCACAGTCTTAGATGAAAATGGACACACCATCGGTAGGATTATAGTACAAGATTTTAATAGGTCTGTCTTGACTATGGGGAATGGTATAGTTCTAACTCCTTGCACTAGTACACTTTGTATGTATTGAACAGGACCGTGTTGAGGTAATTGTTTTTATACTGACTATATAAAACAATTAATACCTCATGATTATTATGAGTGCTTATACATTTAATCCTATTATAATAAATAGACACGTGCTTGTAGTATTTATTGTTTTGATTCACAGAAAAGTGAGATTCTTTGTGGGTCAATAAACTCAGTGAGTTGGATAATAACATTACGTGTATAGTGAATATTTATTATTGATAGTATCTACGTCCCCGTATAGGGATTGATGATACCCACATAAGGAAACTTATAAGTTTTGATTATGTCAAACCCTGCAAGTGGATTATGAATCTGACATATCAAATAAGTTAAGTGGAAGGTCTCAAGGAATTAAATAAGTCTATTAAATTTAATTGTCGGTAATTTAATTTAATAGACGGGTATTTGTAATCTTAACGTGGGGAGATAAATAAGCATTTAATAATATGAAGCTCGAAATATAATTTCTAGTATAATATGGAGTGCAATTATAATTCATTAGTGGTATAAATTATAATTTACGTAAATAAGGATTAATCCTGGTTGGATTAGGAGTCCTTATTTGCTTAGAAAACCTGACTTATACTAATCCTATGGTCTATATTGTAGCCTATATATATATGTGCTCTAAGAGCTGTTATGATTACACTCTGTACATAATTGAGAGATACAAGTTTTTGTAAGGAAGAGAAACCCTAGCAGTGGGGAGCCCACTCTTTGTAGAGCAAGGCGTGTACGAGGAATACAGCAAAAGTCCGAAGGTTGAGTTCGAGCGATTGCTTCGTGTTTAGTGCTGATTCTTGTTATTCAGGATCAAACCAAAGAGATCTCGAATGTATGATTCTGATCACGTAGATTAAGCTATGCTAATCAGATCAGAATTTTTGGTAGTATGCGTATACACTATAGCCAAGTTGTGAGAAATTTCACAGTCCCCAACAAATGTAGCCTCTCTTAATTTGTGCAATACATGCTACATTATCTTCATAATATCATTGAGGTATCTTTGATCGAAGATGGTCCGCAACTTACTTGAATATGTTTAATCATAGATCTCAACCAAATGCACTCTCGACTTGCTTCATAAATTGCGATTATCTCATAATGATTTGAAAAAATTGTCATTAAAATTTGCTCCAAGATATAGCAACCTTGTCATCAACAAACAAATATACCGTGTGATAGAGCTTTATATGAATAAGAAAAATAGTCAGTATCTATATAGCCAACTAACTCTAATAGTGACTCATTTACATAGAATAAGCCCATATTTGTTGTTTTTTGAATATAACACAATATGTGTTTACTCTATTCCACTGTCTTGGAGTTAGTGCAGACTTATATTTTGTCAGCAGATTGACTGAAAAATGTAATATCATGTCTTGTGTATATTGCAAAATACATGAGAACACCAAGAGCACTATGACATGGTACATCAAGACCAAGAATTTTTTCACTATCTTCTTGAGGATGAAAATGACATTTTCTGTATATCAAGTAATCGGACAACCATTGAAGAATTCCATGGATGAGCTCTATCAATCTAAAATCTTTTCTTTATATGTCAACTGATGAATAAAAATTCCTTCTGATAGATGCTCAATCTGCAAGATAAGACAATAATTTGTTCTACTAAGCTATTTAATTTCATAGTCATTCTTTAAATAACTAGTAACTTTGTAATCTCTTCAGGAGTACCAATAATATTCACAAGCATTAATATATATTGCAACAATAATAAATTCAAATTCTAATAAAAATGCATGGACATATTATATTGTTTACATATCCTTCTTTCAATAGATAATTATTGGGATCATTGTACCATCTGCGTCCAGATTGGTTTAATCCATATAAATATCTTCGAAGTTTGATAGAATATAACCTTTGAGGTTTTAAAACATCTCTGTTTCTAACATTCTTTAAATTCTTCAAGAATTTTTATAAGTATATCATTACCTAATCAACCATATGAATAAGTTATATGCATTAAATACATATCTAGTCCTTCGAAGACTGACACACTAATCAATAATATGAATGTAATTGCATCCTTATGGGATAGAATTTCTTATTATAGTCAATACGAAATCTCTGCAAGAAACTTTCTAGTACGAGTCGTGCTTTACATCGCACTATTCTATTTTTTTCATTGCGCAAAGACCTATTTGTATCAAACCGGTTTTACATCTTTAGGTGGGTGGAATACTGGTCTGAATACTTTACATCTTCTGGTATTTAGATTACAGGTTCGACATTTGCTTGTGTTTGGACTACAGGTCCGATAATTTCATCTTTTTGTGTTTGGACTATAAGTCCTACATCTTTTGGTGTTTGAACTATAAGTTTGAATACTTTGTATTATACTAATGATTTTAATTCTGACTCAATAATTTCTTTTCATTTTGATCGATCATATCAACATCAACATATGTCGACTATCTACGGTTTAGTCTTTATATTACTTCTAGTAATTGCAAGAGCCACCGTAACTAAAAATATATTGTCGATAATAATCTTATTTTTATTCCATCTTGATCTTGTATTTACATAACTGATTAAGATCTCATTACTTTCAGGTACCATTTCTAATTTGCTCATTTTGTTGTCCTTTTCTCTTTCTGAGAGTTGTAACGTTTGCATGGACAGGCCTCCCACGCTTCAAGCGCTTTGAAATCATATGCTACTATATTAATAGATTGTCCTACAATGACATCAATATGTGTTAGAGTATTAGCAACTAGTATCGATATGATTTAATTATCGTTTTTGTGTCGATGAATGCTTCAAGCAATTTTGTAATCGTCTACAAGTATCGTCTACAAGTAAAGAATTTTGGGAATTCGAAAATTAAAATGAGACAGTTTCACAACATTTTAACTACTCTTATCTCCCCATAATGGTGGGAAAACATACTCATCAAAATGACTATCCACAATATATGAGAATTAACTGTAAATAAAAATGTAACCATTGTATATATATGCATAAATAAGAGATATATTAATCTTATAGAGTAAGCAAATAATAATTTGGGAAAAGCTATCTTCTGGTTCTATAGCGGATATTCATGAGAGTTTTCAATAATTGGACGCATTATTGTTGATTCTGGATGCATAAGACTATCATGCGAAAGTGTAAAATTATTTTGGGGTGAAAACACTTCTGGTGCAACACTTTAGATGATTTCATAATATAAAAATTTTTTGGATCAAAAATACTTCTGATGTATCACTCCAGGTGATCCTATAACTTGTATAGTTGTATAATATATAACTCAAAAGAAAAACAGTAACTTTCTCTATTACATGCGTCTGGCATAAAAAAAGAAATGTAAATAAAGATATTTTTTAGTACCTTTATTTTTATATTATTTTTCATTATGTGCTTCTAGCGTGTAAATAATAAAAATAATATAAAAATACCTGTAAACCTTAAGCAAATTTGTTATAACTCCAATAGAATAGAAATCATTATCAATATTTTGTTCAATTTACACATTGTAACCTTCAGGGTAACTCTATGATTTCAAAAAGTATTTATATCGAGTCATATCTGCTATCATATCCATAATAATTAAATTGCATTAATTTAAAAAAATGATATAACACTAATGAACATGTAAAAAACAATGAGAGACAAAACTAAAATAGTGTGAGACCCATAAATAGTATATATAAATAGTAACTAATTTATTTAACTATTTACTCTTACCCTTATCTTTTATGATATTTACATGATGTGCTATTAGAATACAATATATTATTTTAAAATATTTTTCTGCATTAACACTCTCGATATTGCTACTGTTGAAGCACGTTCGAGGCATAAAATGTAAATATATTTTTCTATCATATCTTCATCAAAAAAATTTCCTTCACATCATTTTCATTGTGGACTGATTTGAATAGTAAAAATTGTACTCATTAGCACTTATAAATTATTACAGCTCCAAGTGCACTAAATCATTGTCCATAGTCTTACAATTTCAGGTGTATTCAACTAAATTATAGAAATACAACTGTAGGTGCATTTAATCATAATGAGTTTTTTTTGAAAAAAGTACAATTTTTTGACACTCGTATCTTTCTTGAAGAAAATTTAATACTATGCTAAAATTATCAATAGCCGTAATAAGCATAATTAACAGAAATTAAAGTAACAAAAATTAATGTAGTAGTAAGCAATAAGCTGACCTTATAAAGTAACAATAATTAAATAAACAGCGTGCAAGTCTTAATAAGTATTCTATAGGAATACTTGATTTCTTCTATTTAATTGCATTTCTAAAACAACACATATAATAAAATGTAATTGCAATAATATGATCCAACAATTATAAGTTAATAATCATATAAAATTTCTACCGAACATATCAATGTTAAGTGAGTATTATGATAAAATAGAACCATCTGAACCTACAAAAATGAAAAATTATGCGCAACACAATATTTATAAATAGTAGTATGCAATGACTATTTATAAATAGTAGTGATCAATTATAAACGATCATTTATTTAATATTTTATTACATAATTACTATATAATTACTATTCATAAATAGTAAAATTATTTTTCATAAACAATTATCAACTACCATTCATCTCAATATTTATTAATAATAGTAAGAGTACTATTCATCCAGTATATATGTATATATAATATCACTATTCTAATCTCAAATAAGCTCAGTAGTGTCTAAATTTAAATTGTTTATAACTTTTAATTCAAATATCAAAATATAATCAAATCACATGTCTATGGAAAACTATTGAATAAGAATTCCAAATATATAAATAAAATATGCCAAAAATTCAAGATTTGTGAGAAATAAACCAACATAGTTTCAAATTTTAAAATTTCTTTTTCAAATTAACGTCAAACGGGAATGAGTTTTCTTATGAAAGTTCAATCATATTGTTATATTATATAACATACTAAAAACACAGGCTAATCGAAGATCGTTTGGCCAAACCATCATTAAAACTTAACCAAAATTTTATGACGAAAATAGTGTATGCAAGCAGAAAAGCATCATTTGTGACTCTGATACTAAGATTAAAAATATAATACGCAACGGAATTAAACTGACAATGAGTATACTTCAGATCTGGTGTAAACCCAAACGAAGTTTTACATGCTATCTACACAGATTATTTGACATAGTGAAAAACACAAAAGAAACAAATGTTATAAGCACTTAGAGCTGTGTGCTGATAACGTGTT
Source organism: Euryodendron excelsum (assembly GCA_033060915.1). Classification (NCBI taxonomy): domain Eukaryota; kingdom Viridiplantae; phylum Streptophyta; class Magnoliopsida; order Ericales; family Pentaphylacaceae; genus Euryodendron; species Euryodendron excelsum. Next base: position 32,456,887 of record CM065385.1, on the reverse strand, counting down.
ATAAAACTAGAAAAAATATAAAACAAATAAATACAATTCAACACAAGATATAGTAAAATTAGTTCTTCGAAAACTATCAAATATTTCTTAGATTAGTTTTTTTGGAACTATTAAAGGTTGATGTTCTTGATCACCTAAGACTTCATTATATTATAAGAAGAAATATAAATATAACTGTCTCATAATGTTTGTTTAGAACCCCTACTCTATCTCTCTTTTCTTTTTCTTTTCTCCTCCTCTTTCTTTTCTTTTTCTCTTTTCTCACTTCTTCTTACGCTCTTTCTTCAACTCTATATATAGACGAAAAAAATGCACAATAATAAAAAAAAAAAAACGTTAGTGCTTACGTTATTGCTGCAAAGTCATTATTTTACATAACATATATATATATATATATATATATTTTTTTTTTTTTAATTTGCTTGTTAAGCTTATATATGTACCGAACCTCATACCAGTTATTTTATTTTTGTGAATCCAAAACCCAAAAAATATTTTGATAATAGGAAAACTGCATTGAGAAGCGTTATGGGGAGGAATTACTCTTGACTCCTGTAAAAAAACTCTCTGTCCACTGCCATGGCCACCGGCTTCACCACCATCTCCGGTGGAGGAAACCCACTTGCCGCCACAACCTTCTTGAAAGAGGGCAATGATCAATGACCCTAGTTCCGCCATCGCCAAGACCGTTGATTTGTGTACGTACCTGTCTTCAGCAAAGGCAACTTGATCCTTACTCTTCTAGGCTGATCAATAAATTAAGGGTTCTAGGAAGGGTTTGGAAAGCCTCATGGTGGTTTTGGTGGCGAGGGTACATAATTGATAAGGGAAATGTGAAGCAGGGTTGAGAGGGAGAGAGAGAGACAAAAAAGTTAAAAAAAGTTAGAGACAGAAGAAATGAGTAGAGCGTTAAATAGTAAAAGTGTGAGATTATGATGTGTCTACCCTTTACCTGTTTCTTTATTTAGCGGGTCAAAGGGGCTCTGTTGAGCCGTTTTTAATGCTCAAACAATCTAATTGTAGATTGTTTATTTATTTGAAGGCCAAAATTTCTTGAATGAAAATTTGACACGAAGTGTCTCCGTCTTTATTACGACTAGAGCACTCCCGTGTGATCACGGAATCAGCGCTCTTCTCTTCCCTTCCAATTTTTTTTTTTTTGTTGCAAAAAGGCTTTCAAATTTATGCGCAATTGACTTTACTCTAAAAGCTTTGGGCTTTTCTTCTCGGAATTGATATTTTTTTTTTAGCCTTTTGGCGCTGCTTTCTGCCAATTGCGCGCTAAACATTCAATAGTCGATTGCCTCAGTCACTAAAATAATTGGTCAATTAACGTAGCTGAACAAACATTTAAGACCCTAGCGTTTGACGGGGAAAAAAGCCAATCGTTCAGGACTTCTTGGTCGTCCTTCAATAGAATATTGTTAATATAATATTATTGTCGGGAAAAGTTGCACATTCTTTAGAGTTTGGTTTTTTAACCAAACCTTAGTGCTTTGAAACTCAATTCTCAAATCTAAATAGTACTCGATTTTTTACCAAACCCTTCAAACTTTTTCGAAAGGGTATTTTAAAAACACGATTTGGAGAAACTTCATATAAGTACTTTTGCTTGAAAGTATGACTTCTAAATTTAGAATAAAAAAGTATGACGCTGTTGTCACATCTGAAATCATTTTAATACAGTTTTCTTAAAAAATATTTTCTAAGATAAAACTTTCCTTAAAACAAAGCATCCAAATAAAGGAACACTCAAACCTGAAACAGCCCAAATCAGACGTGGCCAAACCAAGTCCAAGGGAGTTCTAATCTTTCATGCATGTTTGTAGTTTGATTCTATGAAATTTCCATGTGGGAGATTTTGACCTTAGAATCAGGCATTCAATCAAGCGGCAAGCTTGAGTTTTGATTTTGAGTCTCATTATATAAATAAAATAAAATAAAAAAGACTTCTGAAAGGTTTCAAGAGGTCGACCTCATTGTAGTCTTTTTTTCCATCAAGAAGCTAGTTACTCATCCGGGAGGAGATAACTCAAATGTGCATGAAATAAGGCAACGAATACAAACTTTCGAACAGAACAATTGGCATGAAGCTAGGCCTGCAAAATTGGATGTCTTGACTTTTGAATTCAAATTTCTCCACGTTGGAATTAACACCCTAACGGAGAAAATTTAATGGACTCAAGAGAGGATTCTCACTCAAATCAGTTTAGCAAATTCCATAATTCTTTTCAACCCGTGTCCGAAGCATCCATGTTTTCACATTATTAGCAGTAAAACACAAACCTACACAGAGGAGCTAAGGTTAATTAAGATATTCTTAGGTCTGCTTAGCGGTAACAAAACATAAAAATACATAAACATCGGTGCTGTAGAAGAGCAACAAAACAAACAAAACACAACGGTGACGACAGAGAGGATGCAATGCAAGTACAAGCTGTTAAAGCAGGCGGCCTCTTCATGCACGGAGAAGATTAACCCCGCATGAAATTGTGCAGATCATAAGCCCCAATAACGCGAAGAAACCGTATTTCCTGCAAAATATAGAAGACAATTCGTTCAAATCCACAACAATTTAACTGACCAAAAGTAAAGGTTTTGGGGATCTCCGGTGGAGTAGCCGGAGATCTGCATTCTTAAACAAAAAACAAAAAAATAGAGGAGGGTCATAAATATTTACCCAATGCTAAGGCGATTTTGGGGATCTCCGGTGGCGTAGCCGGTGAAATAGAAATAGCGACCAATGATATAGAGTCCTCCGAGGGAAGCGCAAATCATGGGATGCCTAATACCTCCCAGAATCATCAACATGAAGAACATGGGCATCATCTCCAGCGAGTTCTGGTGCCCCCTCTGCCGCCGCCGCCGCCATCACCATCACCCACCAAAATTATTCTATCATTTTCGTAATGCAGCAATGTCGAGAAAAATTGAACAGACCAAAAAAAACAAACAAACAAACAAACCTGAACGCAGTTGAAGAGCTTGGCATCCTTGTTTTCGGATTCCGAAGCGTAGAGGGTCGGATAATTAACCTTGTACCTGTGAAAAAAAGCACAAGTCTTTCCGATTGTAAATGGTTTCATTAACTGAAGAAATGAGTTCTGATTTGAAGAAGCGAAACGTTACTACGTACTTTTTGCGGGCTTTGCCGACTTGGCCAGCCATCCAGAAATTGAGGAAGCAGTAGAAAACGAGGGTGAGAACAACGTATCCGTATTCTTTAGGCAGCAACTCCACTCCGGTCATCTTTTCCGATCCCGATCAGACCTCTGATTCGATTCACTTTTGATAGTTGACGCAGTGTGGCATGCGCTGTAATATCTCAGCTCCCTTGAATGTATCTGTCAATTTATATAGTTATGAGCCTTTATTGACTGAGCTGTGCTTATTGGCTGTTGCTAGTTTCTAGTCCCTTCTGTCTTTTTTCCCAAGGTACGGGTTTGACTTGGCTAGCTCTGCTCACGCCTATTATCTCTAGTTTCTAGTATCCTCCGTCTTTCTTTCCAAGGTAGGGATAGGATGGTAAAATAACCCCACAGATAGGGTTTCGTGCTGCTCTTATTGCGATGGGTATGAATTTAAGTTATTCACCTAATTGTGAAATAAAATAATATGAGTATGTATCTGGGGAATAGTCACTTTCAAAGTGACTCCTTAGGTACATCTATTCAATTAAATTCTAGATCAAGTTTAAATATTTTGAATATATTCAATTAAAAATTATTTTTTTAGAATGCCCAATATCTGTTTTACATCTTCTATGCTAAAATGTTCAATTTTCATAAGATCTTCTTGAGTGTTTTTCAAAAGATCCAATAATGTATATATATTGGATCTTTTGAGGCAATTATAGATTCTGGGAGGCAATTCTAATTGGTCAATAAAAATAATTAAGGTAGAGTCTGGTTTGGAAATAGAGTGTAATACGAACCTCATCTTGACTTTGTCATTTTTAAACATATACATTTATTTTATAAATATATATAATATTAGAATACGAATATTATAATCTTTTCTCTTATTTATTTGATTTTGACATTTGCTGTGCACGTGATGTGTTTGAAAAAAGGCAAGACGAGACAAGAACGAGAACAGGAGTGGGGGCAAGAGGAGAGGGGTTATCATGACAGAATGGGAGGGAGCTTGACCCAAACCCGCTCTTTATCATCCCTAGGTAGGGGTTCGAATTGCCTTTGCTCAAACTTACCCATTTAGGAGGAATAATGCTCTTGAAACTACTATTCATTCCACCCTAATCAGGGATAGAGGAAAGGGCTATGGAGGGTCACACCCCCTATTTTAGGATTCCTTCTTAGATGTAAGTTATAATTTTAATATTTTTGTTCAAATAAGCATGTTGGGCCCCCTAAATAGGCATGCATATTCGGCCTATCTAGCTCGATCTGTGATTTGGCCTAGTTGGGTCAGCTCGGGATCATGCCAAAATTCGGCCAAGGCCAAATTTTCCCTAGGCCCAAGCCAATCCATGGCCCTAAGGGCGTATCGAGACAAGCGGGCTGGCTTCAAAATTTTTATTTTTTTAAAATATTACTTGATACTTTTAAAAATTCATCGGGCTTCCAGCAGGGCGTGGGGCCTGGATGGAAGATTCGAAGCAGAGTAAAAGAGAAGGTAAAAGAGCTTAGCTCTGCAACCAGACCCTCCCGTCCATCTTGATTTTCCAATCTTCTCTTTTGCTTTGCTTCCACTGGAGCTAAACTGTGGTTGCAAAGCTATATGCACAAATATATATACATACATATCTATACTATATATTATAGCAATAGGCTAGGAGGTCTTTGGGCTTCAAATTCCTAATCCAAATTTTGCAAAATTTTTTAATTTTTGTAATATTAAAAAGCACATATTGCAATTTGATTGGTTAACCTAAAAAAATCTTCCTAATAGAATTATAGGTAGTATATAACGTGATTTTCAATTCTTATTATACCTTTCTTAAATGACTCTCTTAAAATTTCTAAAAATTAAATTCTTGGTAATGTTAAAATAACATTGTTACAATTTGATTGGTTAAAATATATAATTTTTATCATACTTTCCTAAAATATTATATTTCTTTCAAAATTGAAACTATATATTTCCTAAAGTTGCTCCTTTAAATTTCTGAAAATTAAAATTTTAGTAACATTGACATAACACTTATTACTTTAATAATAAGTTTTGAAATGCTATTATGTGATTCAGACTAACATAATGTGCATGTCTGGCTATCTATTTATAACAATACTTTGTTGGGTCTTTAATATTGAAAAACCCAATATAATTTTTTAGTTTTTTGAAATTTTAAATTATTAATATCACATGTCCCTTAATAGTACATGTTTAACCATAAAATATAGAAACCTTTATTTTTTTTTCACGATTAATAAATTTTTAGTAAAATCTAATCTTATTTTGGAAAGTTTTGGATAAAATTCAAAATATTAAATTTTTATATTCATATTTTCTTAGGCTCTTCTCTAATAATTTTGGAAAGTCCTTCGTTTGATTCAAAACTGTGAAATTTGTTATTCAAATCCCTTTCATCTTTTTTTTTTTTAAGAAGAACAAAACTCTCTGTATTATATATTGTAGCAATCGGTTGTTGGATGAATTTCTAAATTTTTTTAAACAATAATTTTACATATCTCATAATAGTATAGGTCTAACCATAAAATAGTTTACCTTCTGTTAATTATTAGTAAATATTTACTAAAACTCAAGTAATCTAGTTAAATCAAATCTCCCTAAGTTAAAATTTTGAATTCTTTCTTTTAGGTAGCTTATCAGCTTTGAGTAGTTATATATGCTTTATTAAATGTATTTAATAAATAAATCATCTAAAATTTGTAACATACATCAATGTGGTCCCTTAGCAAGATTTTAAGGTAAAAATAAATTACTTTATAATGTCACAACAAAAATTAATTTCTTATTGTAAGTTAAGTTTTTTTTTTTTTATTACAATCAACTTTTAACATTTTATTTTAAGACTATATGGACTATTATAATTTAGTGCAATAAAATATTATTAGTGTATAAAATTGATAATTTAATTTTTATAGAATTTTTATGTTTAATATAATATTATTTCCACTCCGTATATAGTATGAGTTTATTGCTAGTACATATGTATATAGATGATAATAACAATATTATCATAATATTCCAAGTAATATTGTTTCGAAGTTGCATGGCATATAGACAGTCTTTGGCATTATTTTGCATAGAAAAACATAAAAAAAAAATACAAAAACAAAAAAAGAAGGAGAAATACTTCTTGTCGGGGTTGGTAGCGTGAGATAATTATGATCCATCCACTAGAATTAACTACTTTTATAGTTTCTGTTCTTTTTTCAGTGCAAAGGAAAAAATAATAATAATAAGGGCAAAATCATTTTATCTCTCCAACTTTGTCTCTAATTTTAATATTATTTCTAAAGTTTAATTTATTTTATTTAATCCCTCTAACTTTTAAAAGAAAGTCAATGTAATCAAACTTTTCAAAATAAATAAAGAAATTAAAAATTAATTATATTTTGACCAATATAATTTAATGTCACTTTACCCCTATTGAACTAAAAATTATTGCATTTTCACTATCATCTGAAGCAAAGATTAAAAAACAATTTCATGTAAGCCATCTCAAAATGCCTAAGAAAATGGCCAAAATAATTCATAAAATCTTACTTTTGTGGATCACCAATTATTGGCTCTATCAATATCGCGAAGATTTTTAAAATTACATGTTTGTTAATCCAAGACAAAAAAAAAAAAAAATTGTATCAAATCATAAACATTACAAGTGTTAAAAAATTTTTATTTTGTTAATAGGGCCAATACAAACTTAAATTATAATAGTTTAGGGGTAAAAGTATAATAACTTTCAGTTTAGCTAGTAAAGTAAAACTGAATTATAACTGAGACGGTCAAATTGTAATTAACCTTTAATTTTCTAACTTATTTTGAAATATTGGAGCCACTAGAAATATTCTTGTTATTGTTTCGACTCAAATTTCCCAAAAAGTGGATCCCACTCTAATAGCTCCAAATAAATTAAATACGTACATTATGAAACGAAGGCTTCGTATTCCATAACAACGACAGCACTTTTTCACTCTTTCATATACTAGGGGATTTCACTTGGAAAAGAAAATGTTCCATATTAATGGATTCAAGTCCATAATCATAGGTTCCAATGCACGAGATCTTGTAGCATTTACCAATGAGGCCCCTTATTGAGTAGTGTAAGTGGTATTTTTTGAGAAGGCCTGGCCGATCACTCAAGCCAATGTTGATAAGCCCAAACTTTCTGCAAGAAAGAAAAGTTAGAATGGGTCGACCTTTCTTGGGCCGATCACACTCTGACGATTAAGTTAACAAGCTTAATCAAGAGTTGAATAGATAAAAGTCGTATATACTTCGAGTTAATTATTCATACCTTCCTTTTGAGGGTTTTGGTACTTATAGTGTGATCGATGGAGTATTTTACCCTTAGTCTATCAAAAGGTTATCATGGCCTGTTGGGTAGACTTCATCATTTGCCGCCGACTGACCGTATACAGGGCCTGCCTCACTGTCGCTCAGAAATTCGGCTGATCGGACGTGTAGGTCGACGTCGCGTGGGGAGTTACTGGCACATTTAATGTGGGTCAACTCCACATTTAATGCTTTAAGACCGCTAGTGGTTTAGGCCTAAGTCGGCGTCAAGTCGGTACACCGGGCCAGACCGTCCTTTAGTATCTGATTTGAGCCGCCCCGCAGCCTAGCTTTAATTTGTGTTGATTGGGCCTAACCAGATAGGTTGGGCCGTGTGCATTTATCCCACAATTGGCCCCCAGCCCCTGCACCGTTTTAAATTTCTAAACGTCCAGGGGCTGCGTTGGATCATAATGGCACCCCTTCAAGTATACGGCCATTTTTTCGGTTAACCGGCCACGCGGACAGCGGGGATTTAAAGTTGTACTGATGGGATGTCGCTAAATCGACGACCGATGCGATATTTCAATCGAGCAACATGATTGCTGTCGTTTTCCACGTGCGAACCAACGACTTGTGTGTATATAAAAGGAGGATGCCATTTCTGGTGACAGGCACTCAGTTTTACTTCATCTTTTTGTCTAGTGTGTTTGTTGCCAATCTCAACTCCCACAACTGTAAGTCCTTTTAAGCCCATATCTCTTTTGCGCTTCTCTTTGCTTTCCTTCTCATTTTCGACGGTTATCCCCTAATGGCATCTCGTCTTAGGAAAATGTTAGATGGTCCGGCGACCATTGCCGCTTTTAGGGCTAGATATGAGATTTTGGACGAGATCGGCTTAGAGCTAGTTGATCCCAGTGATCACCGCATGGGAAAAAATGAGAAGGGAGTACCGTTCCCGATCATCGCCATTGTAAAAGGGGGCCTTAGGTTTCCCCTTCATCCCTTACTCCATAAGTTCATCATAAAAATAAGGTGTTACCCTCCCAACTGTCATTAAATATATATAGAATCATCTTTGGTATGCTTGAGATTAATCGGCGCCTAAGTGTGAACCTGGGGCTCACCGAACTTGATTACTGTTATACACTCTGCAAGGTCAGGGGGAGTTCCAAAGTTTATCTTCGGGTCGTAGAGCAGGCCAGGGAATTAGTGAAGTGTCTACCCTCCTCCGGAAAGGGCGTTGACGATGTTAAGGTTTGGGTAACCAGGCCCTGGGAGTTTGGTAACCTTCCTAAGGGTGAAAGATCGACGTTTCGATGCTCTAGAGTTCCCCTCGACATAGGTTTGATGCTGACCTTTCATCTTATGTGTCTGATTTGTTTCTAATGCGTGTCTGAACGTGATTGTGACATTTTTCAAAAAAGAAGAAGCGGTGGACTGCGAGAGATTGGCTTGTCAACTTCACCGATCTAAATAAGGCTCTAAACTTTCGTGGTGAAGGCAGATTGAGGGACTTTGCTTTAACCGCCCATATATTGCTCAACTATCCTCTCCACTACTCGACATTTATTGCTGACACGGGGATCCCACAGAGCATCCTTGCGTATTTGGCTAAGGAAGGCGCTGAGGGAGACTTCGAGAAAATTCCTATTGGGATTGTTGTCGAAAAAGCCAGTGCCACTACGGGAGTAACAGTTGCTGTCCCTCCTACGTCAGAGTCCATTGTCGAAAAACTATTTGAACGTGAAGCCCGCTCGAAGTTGAACAATTTGGCCTCGAGTTCGTCACCACTTATAATCCCAATCCACCGTGTCAGAGTATCTACTAGAACACAAGAATCCACCCCATCTCCAAACGAGGAGGACGAAATGAATTTGAAAGAGATGATGTTTGCCGCAGTGGGCAAGCCACTAAAGACGACTGCCACGACTTCCGCTAATCCTCCGACCGCCGCTTTGGAGACCGCCTCAGCGGAGGAAGTCACCCCTATTCAAAAGAAGCCGGTGACCCAACAACAGAAGAAAAAGGCACCTGAGGTCGCCGGACCACCTCCAGCTCCTAAGAAACCAAGGGTCGGCACCAACAAAGCTACGGTGGAGGAAGTCAGAGAAGTGGTCATCGTTACGCCAGATATTTTGGGCTGACCTCGGACAACGGCTAATTCGATGAATGACCAAGCTGAGGTCAATTTCGGCGTCATTAAGAGCGTCCACCAGAAGAAGGATGTCGCCAAGTTGGAGGCGGCGAGTGATACTGGCATTTTCATGGGGGCATTTCATGATTCTCTTTTGGTAAGTCGGCATTGCCTTTCAATTCTCTAAAGATTTTACTTACATCATTTTTATGCAAACTTTGCTTTTTGCTGTGGGGTTGTCTGAATTCATTGGAGGCAATGAGCCACTACCGAAAACTTGATGAGGAGCACGAGCACCTTATAGAGGTGCATAGTGACTTAAAGAAAGAGTGGATCGATACTAACAAAGATCAAATCACTTTCAGAAAAGAGGCCGAACAGGCGATTGCCGAATTTAAGATGGTGAAGGCGGACTATGAGAAGAGAGATAGGGAAGTGGCCGACCTTCAAAAAAAAAATAATGTGCAGTCCGTGGACCTGTACAAGGCTAAGTCTAAGATCGAAGCTCTCCAAGCTGAAGTGGCCAAGTTGAAGGCAGAGAAAGAGGCCATCATGAAAAGGGGAGAAAATAGGGCGGCAAGGGACCTGAGCTGTAGCATCTTCCGATAAGGCTAGAACGATGCCTTTATTTTTATCGGGGTGGACAAGTCCTCTAATGTCTGGCACTTGTGCCCTGACTACTTTGACATTACTGAGGACGGTGTTGTCAATCCAAAAAAGGTGATAGCCAACGCTGAGTATGGCAGACAACTTGCTTTGGAGGCTACAGCCAAAATGGAGAAGGCTATTGCTGAATCATCTAAGGCTACAGAAGAGGCCGCAGATAACTCGGCGGAGCCGTTTGTGCAACTGGGGGAGAAGTCGATAGAGGAATAGAGTTGTAGTTTTCCTTTTTTGGATATCTTTTTGTAACCAACCTTCCTATCTTTAAAGAAAGTCTTGTTTTGCCTTCGTCTTGGTATTACTTTTTCCCGGCCAATCTTAAGCAGATGTTTGGCTCTTTTTGATTGTTGAAAGTTTGTAGAAGTTTGGTATGAGACCTTTATTTACAAATAAATTTTTGGCCTATCCTAAATAGTCCAAAATCAGGACCAAGTTTTGATACTTGGTTTTTGTGACTTTTATTGGCCGACCTGTCCAACTTGGGTAGGACCAAGTCTTGACGCTTGATTTTTGTGACCTTCACTTGGACAGGACCAAGTCTTGACACTTGGTTTTTCTGACCTTTATTGGTCGACCTGTCCGACTTGGACAGGACCAAGTTTTGACACTTGGTTTTTGTGACCTTCATTGGTTGACCTGGCCGATTTGGACAGGACCAAGTTTTGACACTTGGTTTTTGTGACCTTTATTGGCCGACCTGTCTAACTTGGACAAGACCAAGTTTTAACACTTGGTTTTTAGCTTAGTCTTTTAATGCTTTGAGTAGGTTTGTTTGAACAACTTTGCATTCTATTGATCTCATAAAAGTTTTACACATTTGTTGAGTTGTTACATCATATGGGGGCCCACACTACTAGTAAAACTTCTTTAGATTGTTCGCATTCCATGGCCGAGGTAACTGACTTCCATCTTCGACAGTTTCTAGTCGGTATGCACCAATGCCGACCTAGGATGCCACTCTGTAAGGGCCCTCCCAATTGGGCCAAGCTTGTCATCTGCTGGGTTCTTTGTTGCCCCCAACACTTTTCGTAACACTAGATCACCTGGAGCAGAGTTCCTCAGACAAACCCGTTGTTGTACGAGCGTCTTAATTGTTGCTGACATCTGGTGAGTTTGATCAAGGAAGCTTTCATATTTTCTTCGGAAAGATCCAGATCTTTTGCCAAAGTCTGGTCATTAAGTTCGGTATTGAATGCTGCCGATCTGATCGTTGGTAGCTCTACCTTTAAGGGTATGACTGCTTCTACCCCGTAGGCCACAGAGAAGGGAGTTTGGCCAGTAGATCTTTTTGGGGTGGTTCTATAGGACCACAGGACGCTGGGTAGCTCTTCACGCATTTCCTTTTAGCCTTCTCCAGCCACTTTTTGATCCCATTGAGCATGGTCTTGTTTGAAATCTCGGCTTGCCCATTAAACTATGGGTAGGCCAGCGTTGAATAATAGTTTCTAATCCCGAGTTCTTCACAGAACGATCTGAACATGTTGCCATCAAATTGGGTGTAGTTATCCGAGACAAGGGCACGAGTTATGCGAACCTTGTCACTATGTTTTTCCAAGCGAATCTTTTAACGTCGATTTCTCTGATGTTTGACAAGGGCTCCGCCTCTACCCATTTAGTGAAATAATCTGTTGCTACAATGAGGAACCTCTTATTCCCTAGAGCTTGGGGCAAAGGCCCGACGATGTCCAATCCCCACTGGGCAAAAGGCCATGGACTGGTAATGGTTGCGAGATCCTTGGTAGGCTGATGTATGATTGGAGAGTACCTCTGACACTTTTCACATTTTAGGATGTACTGGGCAGCGTCTTTCTACATATAGGGCCACCAGTATCATTGTGAGATAGCTCGGTGCACCACTGATCTTCCACCGACGTGACTTCCACATATTCCTTTTTGGATTTCGTATAGGACGCCGTGCACCTTATCCGGGTGGACACAGTGTAAGTAGGGACCTGTGACGGATCGCTTATAGAGTTCCTTGCTTGGTGATAGCTAGTATTTGAGAGCTGTGTGTTTAATTCGTCTGGCTTCATTTTTTCCTTTGGTAGCTCGTCTTTGTCGAGATAAGAGATAATTGGGTCCATCCAAGATAGTCCCAACTGTTTTATAGCCAGAGCTTGTTCTTCCTCATGAAATATGCTTGGTCTGGCTATAGTCTCCACATTGATTGTTTTTTTTTACCACAACTTCAAAGCTGTTACTAACGTCGCCAGAGCATCGGCATGAGAGTTATTATCCCGATTGATCTGGTGGAGTTTGTAACTGTCGAATTTGGTGAGCAATTCTTTAGCTTTTGCTAGGTACTACGTCATTCTGTTATTCTTTGCTACGTATTCTCTCGTAATCTGGTTGACAACTAACAGGGAGTCCGAAGAGATGACAATCTCGGTAATTTTTAATTCAATGGCTCAGCGTAGTCCAACGAGAAGTACCTAGTATTCAGATTCATTGTTTGAGGCAGTGAACTCAAGCTTGATAGCTTGTTCAATGGCTAAACTGTTTGGTGCAATAAGCACTATGCCCGATCCTGCCCCCCGGTCGTTGGAGGCTCCATCGACGTAGAGTTTCCAATGATCAGACTTCTCGCAAAGATCCAGGGGGAGTTTATCCTATTGTTGAGCAGGAGGTGGTGTTTGGTCGGCTTCGGGTGGTAGTTCAACAGAGAATTCAGCAATGAAATCTGCAAACACCTACCCTTTCACAACCGATCTTGGATGGAACTTGATGTCAAACTCCCCCAACTCCACAGCCTATTTTGCCAATCTACCAGAGAAGTCGACCCTTTTGAGGAGAGGTTTGAGCTGGTGGTCTGTGAGGACGTTGATGGTATGAGTTCTAAAGTAATGCACCAATTTGCGAGATGCCACTACCAGTGCGAATGCCAATTTCTCTAGGGGTAAGTACCTACTTTTTGCCCTGAGACGAGTTTTGCTAACATAGTAGACAGACCTGTTGCTGATCTTGTTGCCTGAGTAGTACAGTGCTAATTGCATGCTTCGACACTGCGAGGTAGATGAAGAGTTCTTTATGCTTGAGTGGGGTGGAAAGTAAAGGTAGCTGGGTCAAGTATTTCTTCAAATCATTGAGGGTTTGGTCACATTCTGGAGTCCATTTGAACTATTCACGTTTTTTGAGAAGCTGGAAGAATGGTCAGCACTTGTTCGAAGATCGGTTTATAAACTTGTTGAGTGTTGCTGCCATTCCAATCAACTTCTGTACTTCTTTAGCATTTTTCGAGGCCTGAAAGCTCTGGATTGCGTTGATTTGTTGCAGGTTCGCCTCAATGCCCCGATGCATAACCAAGAACCCCAGGAATTTCCCCTAACTTACTCTGAAGACGCATTTTGAGGCGTTTAACATCATTTTGTACTGCTTTAGGATGCTGAGTATTTCTTTTAGATCTTCCATATGGGAGTTGCTGACTTTGCTTTTCACCACCATATTGTCGATGTAGACCTCCACAGTGCTACCGATATGATTTTTGAACATCTTGGTAACCAATCGCTGGTACGTAGCCTCATCGTTCTTCAGACCAAAGGGCATTACTTTGTAGCAAAATATACCCCTTGGAGTGATGAAGGTCGTCTTCTCTTGATCGTCAAGATGGAGGGGAATCTAGTGATACCCTGGGTAAGCATCAAGAAACTCATTCTTCCGAAACCAGTTGTTGCATCCATGAGCTAGTCGACCTTGGGGAGGGGGAAGGGGTCTTTGGGGCATGCTTTGTTCAGATCAGTGAAGTCCACATAAACCCTCCATTTGTCGTCCTTCTTCTTCACCACCACTGTGTTTGAAAACCAGCTCGGGCAATGGATTTCTCGAATTGCCCCAACTTCCAAAAGTTTATCAGTTTCTTCAATAACAGTGTCCACATGCTGTGTTGCTGCCCTTCTCTCTTTTTGGACCATAGGTCGGCTTTTTGGGTCGACATTTAGCCTATGGCAGGCAACCTCAACATCAATCTTTGGCATATCATAAGGAGTCTAGGCAAACACTTCAAGGTAATTTGTCAGCAACTCGATTAGAGAGTGCTCCTCAATTTTGGACAAGGATGTGCCGATGATGAAATACTTATCATCCTACTGATCGATGTGTGTCTTCTTTAATTCTTCCACAGCCTTGTTCTCCGGTGTCTGCCCTATATCGTCAATAGTAGGGGTGTCCTCGTGCAGTTCCATCATTTGTATTTTTTTGGCCTTCGTCTTTATGGTGTATGCTGTTAGGAAGTATTGTTTAGCGGCTACTTGGTCTCCTCTTATTTCCCTCACTCCACCGGAGATCGGGAATCTAATTAGCTAATGGTAGGACGAGGGGATAGCTTTCATAAGGCACGGTAAGGACCGGCTTCTTTATCAAGGATTGCACCAAACGATGCTCCCTAGGAAGGCCGATTTTGAATTGAGTCACGGCTAGTTGCTCGCTGCGCTCATCAATCTCGTTGTAAGCCTCCTAATAGCATCGTGCGTACTCCCGCAATCCTTCTCCCTCATCTTTTTGTAAGGTTAGTAAGAAATCGACCTCATTGGGCTGCATGTTGTTAGCAATGAAGTGAGTGGTGAACAACTCAGCAAGTTGCCTCCAGTTTGACAATGACTTGGACGACAACTTGTTGAACCATCGTAAGGCTACGTTCCCCAAATTGGAGGGAAAGATTCGGCACATTAATGTTTGGTTACTGCACCATAACACCATCATCTACTTGTAATGCTGAACATGGTTAACTAAGTCAGCCTTTCCGTCGTGCAGAGTGAACTTTGGTGGGGTGAACTTTCGAGGAATTTGGTGGGACTCAATTTCCTCTGTGAATGGTGTAGATGCAATCTAGTCTAAGGCCTTTTTGATTAGGTCATAGGCTATGTGGTCTTTAGTTTGTTGCTTCTTATCCTCCAGTTTTTTATTGAATCATTTTTTCTAGTCTTTACGCTGCCGCCCATCTTCTGCCAGTTCATCGTTCTGCGGAGTCTTGCTCTTTTTTCAGTGCTGATCTGATCCCTTGTCCTCGCAGTGCCCAGTGCTAGAGGTGTAGCTTCCTCTCATCCGCGGCGCTAGAACGTCCCTACTTTTTGCAATTCTTTCACAGTTCGGGGACCTTTCCCTGCCACGCTTGTCTCTTCCGGAGATTGCCTCTCTCATGACTCGAACCTGAGAGGTGAGGTAAGCAATCTCTTCGTTGCGTCGTCGAATCTCCCTTTCAGCTGAATAGAGCATATCTTCATTTGTGACGCATCCACTGGAGGGTGAGGTGGCAAGGTCCCGATGGTGGTTTCTACGAAAATTTCGCTCCCTGACATAGTCCGAGTTTCTCCGTAGTCCGTCTTGTGCTTCCTGGTGGCTCTCAGCAGGGGTTTGTATTTTCAACCTCAGTATTCTGCCTCGTCGCCAATTTACTGGGGTAGATTGACAGTGTGCCGAATTAGTTTGATCTTTGCTAGAGGAGGCCTCGTTACCTCGTTTATTGTGGTTCTCTTCTCTTTCCCTTTGATCGTTCAAACTCATGGTTATCTCAGCCTTCCCATAGACAGCGCCAATTGTAAGTCAAATTTTTCGGGAAGACATGACCGATCACTCAAGTCAATATTGATGAACTCAAACTTTCTGCAAGAAAGAGAAGTTAGAATGGGTCGACCCTTCTTGGACTGATCACACTCCGACAATTAAATTAGCAAGCTTAATCAAGAGTTGAATAAATAAAAGTCGTATATACTTGGAGTTAATTGTCCATACCTTGCTCTTGAAATTTTGGTACTTATAGTGTGATTGATGGAGTGTTTTGCCCTTAATCTACCAGAAGGTCATCATGGCTTATTGGGTAGACTTCATCATTTGTCGCCGATTGACCGTATGCAGGGTCTGCCTCACCGTCACTTAAAAATCCGACTGATCAGATGTGCAGGTCGACGTTACGTGGGGAGCCACTGGCGTATTTAATGCGGGTTAACTCCGTATTTAATGCTCTGAGACTGCTAGCGGTTTGGGCCTAGGTCAGCGTCAGGTCGGCACACCGGGCCAAACCGTCATTTAGTATCTGATTTGGATCGCCCCGCAGCCCAATTTTAATTTGTGTTGATTAGGACTAATCAGATGGGTTGGGCCATATACATTTATCCCACAAGTAGTATTCAATTTAAAAGTTTAAGGGTTTAAATAGAAAAAAACAAAGCTAAGAAATAAAATTAAAATCTAAAATAAAATTAAAAGGACAAAATATTAATTTATCCTAATAATAATAACAATAACAATAACCGAACATTATGTTGCAAGAAGCAACTCTTGAATCTCTCTAGGGGGACTGAAGCACCACCGGCTGCTCATCAATTCTAATTCCTTGATTTACTATCAAGGCTGCACAATTGTCGGCTTGTCTCAAAGTCCTCCTCCTGTTGGACTATTACTGTCCTTTGCACTTTTCGCATCATATATATATATATATATATATTAATTGTATTTGTTTTTGTATTTTATCTATCTTTTATGTGACATTTTAAATATTTTGATATTTTTAAAATGTCATATTATAAAGATAATTGGTTAGATAATTATTGAATTTATTCAATTATTCAATTCACTTTTTGTTAATTTTGTAAGATATATATATAAGAAGTTGAGTCATACTAAAAAAGTTATCAAGTCACCCACACCTACAAGTGTAAAGCAACTAAATCATATTCAAAAAATTACTAAAATAGAAGAGAACAAATCAAAAAGCAG
Organism: Euryodendron excelsum; assembly: GCA_033060915.1. Taxonomy (NCBI): domain Eukaryota; kingdom Viridiplantae; phylum Streptophyta; class Magnoliopsida; order Ericales; family Pentaphylacaceae; genus Euryodendron; species Euryodendron excelsum. Next base: position 32,439,957 of record CM065385.1, on the reverse strand, counting down.
TTGAGTACAATCTAAATAGTTGCTATTATTAAAATTAAATAAAAAATTTATCTATCAACTGAGGATGCCATACTCACATTTTTTTTTTGTTTTTTTTTCATGAATAATGTTAACACTTTAAAGAGTTTTAAATTGTTTTATTACCATAAAATTAGAGTTGTTAATATTGAATTGTATTATTAATTATGAATTAATTACCCATAATATTTTTATTGGAGATTTGTACTAACGTTACTTCTCATGCATTGCACAAGTTGACATCTAGTTAAAATAAATGTGTTTATAGTTTGGTTAGGTTACAAATCTTTATCCAAGCTCAATGAAGAAAAATATTTGGGCACAAAAATTCAACACAATCTGGTCTTCCAATCTTTACTCTCAAGCCTAAGCCCTTAAAAGACCGGGGCAAGCTTGACTGGTTTGCGGGCCATCGTTCCGGTAGGAAGCCATTTGTATCATTTTATTGTAATTGAAGGAGAATTATTTACCATTAAAAAAATAAAAAAAAAATTATTTAGTGCTCTTTGAGCGTTACGTGTCCTTACTTTAGGTGGGGTCTACCACCACCACTAGCAAGAAAATCCTATCACTTTATTAGAAATAGAGCAAGAATGACGTGATATTCTAAGAGCACTGCATAATTTTTTTTTAATTGAAGACCACTCTTTTTTTATTTATAAGAAAATTTAACAAAACCACTTTTTTATTATAGAAAGAAGTTAATGAAGGTGGCAGAAAGTGTGAAAAACTCGAGTATTATCTTTTTATAATTTTTATATAGAATTTTGTATCACAATGATGTAGGGGTGACAATTTAAAATTGAATCTATCTTGGTAAAATCTTTATTTTGAAGTGACGAGCCTTGAAGAAAAAAAAGGGTGATAAGCCTTAAAAAAAAAAGCCTAATGGTTAGATATTATAAGGTTTTTTTTTTTTTTGGTCGTTATTCTTATTAGATTTTATTATGTGACATATATTTTTTTTTGAATTCTCTCTATTCTATTACAAAGTCAAGCTGTTAATGTAATAAAACATCATATATCACAATTTATTGAAAACTTAATACTACCAAAGCACTTGACTTTTTTTATCGCCTAATAGTTCTTAGTCTCTTTTTGAGAAGTTAAGAGTTCGTCTTTTATCAAGTATAAAAGTTTACTAAAAAAAATTTATTTTTTATAAATATCTTATTCCCGATGTAAATAGTCTGTATTTAATTAGATCAAAGAAAAAATTAGTTACATCTAAGGTGGCCCAAGTACTCTTGATTTTTAAATCAAGAAAAAAAAAAAATCGTTGCCCTTGGCGCGACGCACCAAAAATTTATCTGACGAAGTTGCTGACGCATGAACCTTGACGTGAGCATGGCAACCGCTACGTGCTTGGCTGGAAGGGGAATGCTTGGCACAGTCAATTGGACAGGCGTTTTTCGACTGGCGCTTCGTTGGGCTGACATGTGGCCGTGACTTTTGAAAGTTAACCGGAACTTGGTATTTCCAGTAATGCTTAGTAAGTAAGTTATAAATTTTTTAGCAAGTCAAATCAATTGAAATGGGAGAGGCCATTACACGTAGGAAAGAGAATGGGAGACGTTAGCAAAAAGCACAATGCTAGAGTTTTTTACCGAATTATCACGGATAAGTGATGGAATTTACGTTATCAAATAAATAAGAATACGGAGAACAAGAAAGGAATAGATCGAAACGCAGAGAGGAGGACGAAGAGATCAACGGAGAATTTCAACTTCTTCGCAAGATTGAGGGCTTCGATTTCTTCGAACAACGGCATTCCGGAGTGAGAGGAGGTCGCCGGCGCACATGCACTGCAGAGGAAGCTGGTGAGGTGGGTCAAGGTTTATGGGTTTGGTTCTCCGAGAAGGTTTGGGGCCTTCGGTCGACACAGAGGATAAATAGAGAATATGAGACTTCTTGAGATGGTGTTGGTAGGAGAGGTGTGAGAGAGGAGTGAAAGTGATGTGTCTCATGTGCTTGATGACTGTCCTCAGAGACATTTCTTTGTTTTCATCTCTGGCAACTGCAGCGTTTTCATTGGCTTTGATCTTTGAATTTGAGTAGTGGAAGTTTTGGGGGTTGTGATGAGATGGCTCTGCTTGTTTTTGCTACTAATTTTAGTTTCAAAAAGAAGTGAAGTACTCAAGTAGAGCAGAATGTAAACCCAGACTCGTACCAACAAAAAAAAGATTGTAAACCCAGACAGAAACTTATTTGAGTCTTGAATTAATCTTGATATGGGGTAGAGTAAATCTGTCGAGGTGGTTGGTTCTTTTTCATTTGCATCTTTGAAATCTTCTTCTTCTTGTGCTTCCTTTTTTTGTTTTTTGTTTTTGTTTTTTTGTTTTTTATGTAGAGTTATGATAATGCATACTTTGATTTTTTTTATTTCTTATTTTATCATATGACCATTCCATTCACAGCCTGTTTATGTCAAGCTTCCAATTCAGTTTCTTGAATTCTCATCGATCATTCAAAAAATCAAAGGTTAACTAATAATCTTAAAAAGATAAATTTGATATTATACGGAGTAAAAATTATGATATGTTAGGATTCCGGTGTTATATTTCAAGGAAATTTTTTATTCTTCCAATTAATAAAAAAACATAGTAACTAGTTGATTGCCAACTGATGGACTTTGTTGTATTATGCTTCTCCCTCTCACTCTGCTATGGCCAGCTGAAGGCTTAGGCGACTACCCGCCTTAGTCTTCCAAATTTTTAAGGCCATATTTTTTTAAAATATTACATATTGTTGTAAAGGTTTTATATGATTTTTATATTATTTTTGAAGAAAAAAAGCCACAATCTAGGTGAGAAAAAAAACACTTACTGGGAAAAAATTCAAAATTAACTACATTAGTAAACTCTAAGAAGAAAATATTACTTTAATTGAAAAATAAAAAATTGTACAAATAAATTTTTTTAGAGGCTTCAAAATTTTAAAACTTTGCATGCTATAATAAAAAATCTATATAGGTCCCATAATTTGTTTTTAAAAAAATTCCCATTCCAAATTATAAAAAAAATCCTTATAAAACAAATTCAAAATCAAATATACTAGTTAACTTAAAAATAATGGTGTAGCATTAAAAAAATATGTTTTATAAAAAAATTTTGAGGCTCTAAATTTTTTTAATACCTTATATGCTATAGTTAAAATTTTATATAATTCTATATTTTTAAAAGAAAGACACTGATTTAACCAAAAAAACGTTAAACCAGTTTCTTTTCTCATGCCCTCCCTCCGCTTTTATTTCCCACCGTGGGAATGATCTATCTCATTTGAGATTGATCTGATGAATTATTCAAATAAGAAGAAAAAGATTGATATGATGAACTTGAGGCAAAATAGGGCATTTTTTTTTTTTTACATTTTACCTACTTATAAAAGAGAGCTATTTTATCTTTACACTTTTTTTTTATTAATAGATTCAGGCATCGAAATTAATGGGAAGTCATCATGTCAGAGCAACATACCCAGTTTTTTTTCTTCGGTTGCCAATTACATTGAACAGATGAAATGCCTATTAGAGACACTGTCGATGGGCGAGTGTTAGAAAAAGGGTGATAAGCCGTAAAAAATACTTAGTGGTTAGATAATAAAAGTTTTTTTTATTTTTATTAAATTTTGTTATGTGATATTTTTTAAAATTTTTTTTATTTTATTATAAATTTAAGTAGTTAATGTAATAAAATAGCATATATTATAATTTAATAAAAATGATTACTAAAAACTTAATATTAGCAAAGTACTGAATTTTTTTATCAAATCTCTTGGTCTATCTTTAAGAGGTTAAGATTTTGTCTCTTGTCAAGTATAAAAATTTGTCAGAAAAAATTTATTTTTTGAAAATAACTTACTCCTAACGTAAATAGTTAATTTTTAACTGAATCAAAAAAAAAATTAATAGAGATGCACTCAAAATGACCGAACAGACTTGCTTTCCGAACCAAGGAATAAAAAATCATTGCCCTCAGTGTGACGCACGAAAAATTTAACTCACGAAGTTGCTGACGCATGAACCTTGACGTGAGCATGGCAACCGCTACTGGGTTGGAAAGCGGTGTCCCCATTGGTCCTACCTTATCACATTCGCACGACCCTCCATCTGTACCCTTTTCCTTTTCACCTTTGCCCTCGCATGACATTGGCATTCGCTATAATGCTGGATTTGGATATAGTTACTGATTCAAAAGGATTAAATTTGTCATTGCAGTGCGATCAATGTATAAGTAATATTTAATATTTTTTTAACAATATCTGATTTATGTAGTTATCACTGTAAGTTCAGATATACAATGGTTGAGAGAAAAATATATTTTTAAGTTAAATTGTTAAAGCTAAGTTAACTACCACTTCGATGGTCTTCTAATAAAGAATAGAGTTAATGTAAGCCTAGAGAAGGCAATTGTCCATGAATTTAGAAATTTTGACAATTTACCTTCTTTGAAATTTGTAAATATCCCTTTCAAATTTTTAAGAATGTCAATTTAACTCACAATTCATGAAATACTTCTCAATTTGTCTCTTTAAAAATTTATAAATATCTTACTTAAATAGTAATTTTGTATTAAAAATCTCATTATATATTATATAAGATAATGTTATATAAACAAAAAATTTATATAATTTTTGTATAAAATAATATGTCTTAATAGTATAATAGTACATAATACCTATCATAATAATATTTAATTATAAAATTCTTACTACTACTATCATATCATTCTCCTGGTAAGAAAATATTACGTTGCAACGATAATATTTAATTATTAGAATTTATGTGATCATATAATTATATATTATTAATTTATTATAACACTTGGTACCCAATATTTTATCCTTGACTCCAGTATGTTAACGGAAGTTGCCGACGCACCCGTGTGGAAAAACGAACAGGCTTCCCCATTGGTCCTCCTTTGACATTCACACACTACCTTTCATCTGAACCCTTCTCCTTTTCAGTTTTGGCCTTTGCTTTGATTATTGTTTGGTATTCTTCGAAAACTCCCTCTCCCCTCATCATCATTCAAGACCTCCCCCAACTTCTCGTCATTCATTACTATGACCCTTTTGTCTTCTTTGCATGTACACATAACTCTCTCTCCCTCTCTCTCTCTCTCTCTCGGAACCTCCGTTTCTTGCTGGGGTAGAGAAGAGCGGGTGGGGTACTGCGTACGCTCCACGCGATAATTCTTCTCCTTATTGCATATGTTGACTCCTCGTCAACCTCCTCCCCTTTAATTTTCTTTCTTCCATACCACACCTTCTCTACGAGATATTGTACGGCATTTCCTTTTCGATGACCTTTAAGGATGCATTGGTGCTTTGGAACCTTTAAAAGCAAGGTGAATGGGTGCTTTCAAAATGTACAGACACTAGTTTGAGCTAGCATTTTTCGTTTCCTTCTTCAAGCTTGTTACTCCACTGATAAGCGACGACCCTTCTCTCTCCTTCATCCTCTCTCTCTCTCTGTGTATATATATATGCATACATCTCTGAGTGTGTTTTATAGTTTTATTATATCTGAGCTGAAACTGAAGTGGGTTTGACGTTATTGGGACTTGATAATTTTGGGAAGTAATTAAGTATAACGGATGATGGGAACTAATGCGGAGAGGGCAGAACCCAAGGCCAAGGGTCGAGGTTTGATAGATCTGGTCTTCTCTTGGTCTCTTGCTGATGTACTCAACAAAGATCTTTACAAGGGCAAGGTTTGGATCCATTCTTTATCTTCTTATTTGTCAGAGACGGATTGTATATTAGGGGTGTACATACATGTATATATGTATATATATATATTTACTGGTACTTTGGAATTATGGTGTTTACACACATGCACGTGTGTGTGTGTGAAAATATATATAATTCCTTTTTATGCAATTTCTTCATCACGATTCTAATTCCATTTCAAGCCAAGTAGCAGCACTCACAAATATTATTGGCTAAATGGTATTACACTAATTGTACTCGTATTACTCTGTTTTTTCTGATCTACATGTCTTCTTAGTTGGTACAATTAGTGATGCCAGTAATTGCCACAATTGATCAATATCTGACGAAGAAATTTGGATGAATAAATTAGTCCTTCCAGCTCATTATTAACTACAGATTGTAATTAACGAAACTAAGCTACCCAACCCTTGATTGTTATTCATTTTTATGTATTAATCTCATTACATTCTTTGGCGTGATGCCATTCAAGGACTAAAGGTAGTTTTAAATTCTGTAAGGATCCTCCGCAAAAACTGACGGTGCTACATTATACACGGGCATGCTATAACCTTTATTTGCATGCACAAGTATACCACAGATCAAAGTGTTGGTTTTTTCTTTTGCTCCTTATCTCACATCGAATGAGAAGGAGAAGATGGGGTAAGGGACAAAGTTATATGAGGAGGGTTAAGTCTCTTTGATTAAGTGTACCAATCAATAACTTAACTAGTAACTTTTGACTTTAGTAAAATTCCTCTTGAAGAGGTGAAAGTTAAAGTGTAGCTAGTAGGGAAGTTTAGTGGGTGTGTCAGGAGGAAAAATTGTATGATTGTAATAATTTTTCATATAGTGTATTTTTCTCTGGGGCTGGTGGTTTTTCTCCTGTTTTGAGAGTTTTCCACGTAAAATCTTGTGTTGTATTTTTCTCTATTTATTTTGATATTCCTACTTTTTTTATTTTCAAAAGAGGTGTGTTTGGGAGGGCCAAAATTCCCAACACAAAGGGACTTTAAAAATTGAGCTCAAGTATTGAGACTTGAATTGCCACATAGCATGAACTTTTTAACCAAAGTTCATTCTGTATCCAAAATGGCCTGTAATCGAACTAGTCAGAATTAAAGAACTATGAATTTTGGAATCACCTTTTTCTGTTTTTTTGGGCTTTGACACCTTAACAATGTGGCCGGAACAGAAATTTTTTTGTTTTTAATTTGTAATGGTGAATCCCATCGGCATCACAGCTATTTTTTTTTTTTCTCCAATGATTTGCATTCCATCTTTAGTGAATAACAAACCCTCCCGCCCAACACAAAAAGAAGAGCACCAATGAGTTCCAGAAATTGAAGAACTATGAATTTTAGGAATCACGCTTTTACTGTTTTTTTGGTTTTGATGCCTTAACAACGTGGTCAAAACAACAAAAAAAATTTGTTTTTAATTTGTAAGGGTGAATCCCATCTGTAAGGAATCACAGCCCTTCTTTGTTTTTCTCAAGTGATTTGCACTGTTAATGAATAACAAAACCACACCCACACGCCGCCACCCCCCCCCCCCCCCCCCCCCAAAAAAAAAGAAAAAAAGGCCAATGAGTTCCAGTTGCCTGTTGCTAAAACTTCTAATTAATGATTATATTTATATAAGTACTTTAACACTATACAATAGTGATTTTTTTATCAGGTTAGGGAAGTTCCAAAGGCATTTACATCGACGAATGATTACATGAAGTCATTTATCTACCCGCTTATTGAGGAAACACATGCTGATTTGTTCTCAAGCATGCAGAGGGTGCCTTGTGCACCTACCCGTGAAATACTGACCGTTGAGAAATCCATCGGCTATAAGCCTCCCAAGGACTTGTGCTACAACATTTCATTGAAGAGAAGGAGGGACATTGAAAATGATGAAGGGATGTATGAACCTGAGGTTGGAGATCTCATTGCCTTGACAGATGTGAGACCAAAATGTATAAATGATCTGAACAGGCCTAACAGACCTTATCTTGTTGCTTTAGTTCAAAGGACGAAAGGTGATTCTGATGAACTTAAAATACGGTCATCAAAGCTCATCAGGTTGGATGCAGATGGACTAGAGGATAAGCAGAAGAGAACTCTTTTTGCTGTTAAGAAGAAGTGCTCTCTTTTTGCTGTTTGTCTTACAAACATGACGACTAATATTCGTATATGGATGGCATTGAACTCGGAGCTGGAAGGGGGCAACATGAACATCATTAAAAGAGTGCTGCAAACTGATTCTACTGTAAGAATCACAATTCCTTTTTTTTTTTTTTTGACCGAATTGTAATTGCATGAAGCTTCAGAGGCTAGAGCATATACATATATTTACATGCATTATTTTTACTTGTTTCAACTGCTTACAGATTGGGGCAAATTGTACCCAGTGCTTCTCTCAAGAGAATAACAGTGTTGCTGTATCTAATGTGAGGAATGCCATTAGCTCTTTGAAGCTCGACGATTCCCAAAAGGCTGCTGTTTTAGGTTGTGTTGCTTCAAGAGATTGTCATCATCAGAATAGTGTCAAACTAATACGGGGCCCTCCTGGGACTGGGAAAACGAAGACAGTCAGTTCATTATTATTTGCTCTACTGATGATGAAATGCAGAACACTAACCTGTGCCCCAACCAACATTGCAGTGCTAGGAGTTACTGCACGGCTTATGAGTTTGGTGAGGGATGCACTCAAGAATGAAACTTATGGATTGGGAGATATAGTTTTATTTGGCAATGGGGAGCGAATGAAGGTTGATGATGGTGAAGAAGACCTTTTCGATGTGTTTCTTGATTACCGTGTTCGTATACTTACAAGGTGTTCTTCTCCAATTTCTGGGTGGAAAAATAGTTTAGAATCTATGATATCTCTACTTGAAGACCCTGAAGGGTTGTTCCATTTGTATTTGGAAAAAGGAAAAGAGATGGATGATGAGGAGGATGATGATGGCGATGAGGAGGAGGAGCTGGAGGAGACAAATTTTGAAAATGGGATGGTAAATAGCAGTCAAGAGAAAGAGGACAACATTTATAATCAAGACTTCAAAGACATGGATAGAAAGGAAATTTGGAAGCGGACAATCGTACAAACCTTGAAGGAAAACAAGAACAAGAAGGATCTTTCTCAGAGAAAAAGCCAATTGCAGTGTGATAAGAGAAAGGATAAGGATAACTCCACTCGAAGTAAGAAGAACAGAGGAGAAAGGGCGGACAAGCCTGAAAATCTTTTGACATTTGAGGAGTTTGTCATGAAGAGATTTAAATTCATTGGATATCAGCTGACCTTCTGTATCATAAGTTTGTACACCCATATGCCAACCTCAATCCTTTCATTGGAAGTAGCAAGGAAGATGATTAGAGCTATTGATCTTCTGAATGCTGTTGGAACTTTGCTGCATACCAATGCTGTTGCAAATAAGGGTTTGAGAGAAGTCTTCAATGGAATTGATGATGTAGGAAACTGGAGTAAACACTTAAAGGAGTTGAGTTCTGCCAAGACAGAATGCCTTCAAATACTCAAATCCCTTCGTGATACATTATCCATGCCCAATTTTACTGAACATTATGAAATTCAAAGTTTTTGCTTGCAAAATGCATGCTTGATTTTCTGCACTGCTTCAAGCTCTGCTAAATTGCACACAGAAGGAATGACACCACTGGAACTGTTGGTTATTGATGAAGCTGCTCAGCTCAAAGAATGTGAATCCACTCTTCCCTTGCAGCTCTCTGGTCTTCGTCATGCTATACTCATTGGAGATGAACAACAACTGCCTGCAATGGTCCAGAGCGAGGTTTCTGATTTTTTTTTTTTTTTTTTTTTCTGCTCATCAATCTTTCATAAAATGCTTATCTTCTTTTGACATCCAGTAATTCTGTTACAGATATGCAAGATGGCTGAATTTGGAAGAAGTTTATTCGGGAGGCTAGTAGAATTAGGACATCCGAAGCATCTTCTTAATGTCCAGTACAGAATGCATCCATCAATAAGCTTATTTCCAAATAGCGAGTTCTATGACAAGAAGATTTCAGATGCTCCGACTGTCAAAGAGAGAACCTACGAGAGGCATTTTCTTCAAGGAAGTATGTATGGCTCCTATTCTTTCATAAATGTAACTGATGGCAAAGAGGACTTTGGTGTCAAGCATAGAAACATGGTGGAGGTAGCTGTGGTTGCTCAGATTGTTGCAAGCCTCTATAAAGGTATATTTTCTATTCTCAATAAATAAATAAAAAGGTCCTAAGATAGACTATCGAACTTTTGAGTATTTGGTTTTCTGCCTGAATCGTGATCAAATAAGTGAGAATTCTGAGAGTGCATTTTCCCCACTACAGAATCTCTGGCCTCAAAACAGAAAGTTAGGGTCGGTTGCATATCGCCATACAAGGCTCAGGTATGCGCACTTCAAGAAAAACTTGGGAAAACATACAATGCAGATCCAGACAATGACTTCTCTGTAAGTGTTCGATCTGTTGATGGGTTTCAAGGTGGTGAGGAGGATCTGATAATTATCTCTACTGTGCGATGTAATGGGCGTGGACTAGTGGGCTTCCTTGACAATCGTCAAAGAGCAAATGTGGCTATCACTCGAGCAAGGTATTGTTTTTGTGTAGCTGGACTTTGGGTATTGTCCTTGTATAACTGAACATTGTGATATTTAGCTTTACCGTAAGTTTTAATGTGCATTTCTGCTATTTCGGTATAGGCATTGTCTCTGGATAGTGGGAAATGGTGATACTTTAATTAACAGTAACTCTGTCTGGATGAAATTAGTCGTAGATGCCAAGGCTCGGGGATGTTTTTATAATGCTACCGATGACAAGAACTTGGCTCAAGCTGCAGCAGGTGCCACATGGCCAGCCGACTCAAGTGCTGGTAGGAAGACTTCAATGGCTGATGCTCTTTATGCACGGTCCTTAGAAAGGCGAGTAGGTTCACTAAGTCTGAAGGACAAGCCGGAATCATCAAATAATAGGTCAGTACTTTGTTAAATCACTATGTACAAGAAAATAATGAAAAAATAAGGCTGCTTCTTAGAATCCAGCCATGCAGAGATGAAGTGAAAAGAGACGAACATATCTGCTGATATTCAGACTGCCATTTTCCTATTGACACTCATGCAATGCCTCTTCTTTCTCTTTCTCTTTCTCTTTCTATTTGGTACTAGCTACACATGTTTAGGACAGTAAAATTAAAGACTTGTGGAAATAGCTGGCTTAGTTTTATTTTGTTTTCATAATGACAACATTACCTTCATTCTTTTGCCTAAGTCGCTTGATAAAGGAATATAAATTGCTCTTCTTGTTTCTTGGTTAGTACCTTTTATAAGCAAAAGGTAAAGTTCCCAATTAATTATTAATATTAATAAAACTCAACAATATTTCCATGAACACCGCTAGAATCATGTCATCACCACAATAACATTGCCTCTACCACCCCACCCCCACCCTTGCTTCCACTGCCTCACTACCCTCATCCTTTGACAACCCATCAGAATCACGGCTTCTGTTATTTCTGTCACCATCTCAACATCGCACTACCTCCATAGTGGCCAATGGAGCACTGCCAATTCCTCAGGCCTATGGAACTGCCGCCAGTTTCTCCTCCATTGGGCTGCCACTACCTCCAGCCTGTTACTTATAAGCAATCTGCCTCCTGATATGCAATTTTGTGTATAACAATGTGTCTGTATGCATGCTTTAGACCATGAGGATGAGGGGGAAAGTACTTTTTTTTTTGGCTAAAAGGAAATAAATAAAACGAGAAGTTCTAGACAGGTTGCTCATACAATGTTTTTCTTTTTTCTATAAAATTAAATTGCCACAGGAATTCAGTACTTCCAATGACATGGCCAGTTGACTCAAGTGCTGACAGGAAGACTTCTCCGGCTGATGCTGATCGTTTGCGGTTTGTAGAAAGGCGAATAGCTTCACTGAGTCTGAAGGACAAGACAGGATCATCAAAGTGATAGATGAGTAACTTGGTTTAAATTTATATGTACAAGAAAAAAGACAAAAAGAAAGTAAGGCTGCTTCTTGGAATCCAACCATGCATAGATAAAGCGAAAGGAGACGAAGATATCTGCTGATGTTCAGACTACCATTTTTCCATTTGGACACTGATGACGGTTAAAAGTCTCGTGGAAATAGCTGTGGCTTAGTTTTCTTATATTTTCGTTTGTTTTTTTTTGGTTTTTTTGAAGTGTTTCATCAATGGACACGGGGACGGAAAATTGTTCGGAAACCAGGAGTGTTTCACAGCAAGTCAATAACCCATATGACTACTTTGTAATATGGCCCTCCCTAAATTATCTCCTTTTGTAATTCATATGACTCTTTAATTCCTAAAGTAGAAATTTTAGATCCCTAAGAAACCGAACAGTTTTGAAATTCTATCTACTCTAGTGCTTTTCCAAAAATAATGTTTTAAAGGATTCCACATTATTTTTTATAATTACACACAAAATCTTAATGGGTGGCGTTTCAAATTCACAAAATACATTATTCCTCCTATTTTTCTCTCCTCTCATCCACTAAATACCAATTGACCTTATCTATAACTTTGCTAAGGAATGAGTATTGAGGCAATAATATGATAGTTATAACTATGGTCAAGTACAATCACAACATTTGCCAATGATAAGTAAAGAAATAAACCAAAAAATCATGTGTCTCCTTTGCCGGACAAAGATTATGCACTAAAACTAATGTCAATGGTTACAAGATTGTAAACGCTCCATTTTTGCCCGCTCGGCAATCTTAAACCCGACCAAGATCTAGTTTCAAATATCACAACACATATAAGTGCTCTTTCAAACTTCAATCCAATCAATTGGTCGCTTCCCTGGCCTGTAAAGCCCAACTGAAGTTGAAAAGAGCATATTGCCCTTAGGCACTCCAGGCAACTTTCCGAGACCAGACAGTCTCGGGAACCAATGCCCTTCAGGTAGCTTTTCGAGATTAGGCGGTCTCGGGAACCAACGCCTTATCAAATTCTAGACGGTTTACAAGGGCGTCCGGACGGGTCTCAAGGGCGTGTTTGGTGATGGGGCGTCCGAATGGGGCCTCAAGGGCGTCCGGACGAGTTTTAACACTTAGTAAATTTTTCACAATTTTACCAACACGACCACTGCCTGTCCAGACGGGTCCCTTCGGGTGTCCGAATGACTAGTGTGCCTTCACGAAAGTTGTAGATCTCAAAATATTGTATGGAACTAACATATTATAGGCCTTGATAGCTGACTCGTCCTTTCCACGCTCACCGCGATGGAGGTGTTTGTAGTTTAAGTGGGGGTACTCCCACTATCGTGTTCTCCCATGAGACATGTGCTAATTTAGTAATAAAAACGAGTAGAGTTTAGAAATGTATTAAAATTGAAACCGCAAACCAAGAGTGAAATCGATTGCTATGTTAGCTAAAATTGACCGAAAATCTTTTAATGTTTGAGGGTTTGGTTTACTAGCGACTAGGCAAACAATTGAAATGAAATTAAAACCTACAACTTGATTCTAGCTAAAGTAAATTGACAATTATGAACATTCTACTACAACAACCACAATTATAACTAAATTGACTCTTAATTTAATTGAAATTTCAAATGAGCACAAGTAGAAATTTAACTTGATTAAAAAGAGGGGTTTGAGTTCAAATCTTCCAATCTACCAATTCTAGCACGGAATTTGAAAGGGAGAGTTTGGGTTAACTTAAATCAAGAACCGTCCAAAGGCCCTTGATTCGGAAAGTTTAGCTTTGAAATTTTATGGATCTCTAATTATTTTGGAATTAAGTTTTATCACAATTTATGGGTTCTTTAGAAATAAATCACATGTTATTAACTATGATTATAGATCTAAGATTTCTACAACAATTAATTTCAATATAATTAGAGAAAAATAAGCAAAATAGATATTCAACAAGATTCAAGAACTCCCCTTTCATTTTTCATGCATTCCTTGGTAGATCTTCACATTTGCTCCCAAACAATGAGTTTAGCTTGAAGATTCCATGATTGAGAGCTTTCCAAAGTGTAGAGACAACATCTTGACTTTAGATCAAAAGTGAATATATATTGAAATATAGAAAATGTGAAAGATTACACTAAATCAACGCAAGAAATCTATCTAAATATTTCCCAAAGCCCTAAATACAACAAAGTAAAGTAAATCTAAGCAAAATACATGATTTTTCCCTATTCTCCCTCTCTACCCGCAGCTCCAACCCTAAAATCTGACTTTTCTCTGTTTTTTCTTCGACTGCTGGGTTGTAAGACAAATCTGCGCTCACCGTCCGAAGTGCGTCCAAAGTACGTCCGATATGCGTCCAGACGCACCATCCGAACGGTACCATAACCGTTTGAACGGTTATTTCACCGTTGGGACGGTCTTTGAACGAGGAAACTCGGCTCTGTATTTCTTCGAATGGTAAAAGACGACTCTGTGATAACTTAGAATGGAAAATATCGACTCTGGAACGGCTTTGGACGGGAAATATAGACTCTGGAACTCTAATCTCCGTTGCACCGTCCGAACGGTAATTTGCCCGTCTAAATGGGGCGTCCGAATGCACCGTCCGAACGGTCCGTCCGGATGGACTTCTTCTCTTTAAGCCTTTTTCCCACCATTTTATCACAAAAAACCTATAATATATATATAAAAAAAACACTTTAAATCAGTTTATTGCTAAAAATCTATACAAATACCTATATAGAGGCTATCAAACACTTAACTAGGGGATAAAGATTACACTTTTAGAGTGGAATCAATAGCCTTGTTGATTTGAGAAATATGGCCTTCCAAAGTTTCAATTCTGCTTGCTTCAGTAGCTTGTACCACAGCTTTAACAATTTGTACTCTAGCAGCATTATCTAAAACCTATGTCCAAACTGTATCTGAAATCCTTCCATTTAAGTTCAAAACCTATATAAAGCATAATAAACTTAGTTAGTACTAAAACGTAACTAAAAATGCATATAAAATCATAAACTAACACTAACAAAACACTAATTAAGGTCTTATAATTGCACTTTTGAAGCACAATCAATATTCTATAATCGAAATTGACAGTAAAACTCTACAAAAATTGCTCTAGAAATTTGAAATCTTATATACACTTTACCCTCCAAACACTTACGTCAAATCCTACCTCTCTTTAGCCTATATACTTTCTCTACAAAGCCCTCAATGCCCTTGAAAAACTACTTCCAGCCCCTTCAAGCCTCCTTAAGCCCCTTCAAGTTCAAGAGAAGTCATCCATGGAAGTTTAAAATTTTTTTGAAGACAAAAGGTGGTATTCTCTTTATATTTTTGCAATTCCCATTCCTCTTTTCTCCCTCCTAGCCTACTTAGGTTATTCTCTATTTTGAATCCCCATCTTCTACCCCCTTTTTTTGCATGCTTGAAACAAGAGAGCTCTTAGTTCATAATTAGAGGAAAGTTTGTGAGAGCCACTGTGTAGGGAATATCTCACAAACCTACTTTAAGATGATATGACCTTGGAGCACATTGCAATTTGGTGAAACCTTTAGCCTTGTATGATTCTATAACCCTTTTGCATATGGTTATCTTGTTCATATTTTGCATGCTTGACTTTATTTTCATGTTCACAACAATTTTTTCTAAACTTTCACTATCTCTTTTTATATCATTCACCAAGCTCCATATTCAAATGATTCCCTAAAAATGGTTCTAGAGTTGGTTTCTTGAAGCCTAGGTCAAACCCTCAATTTCTACATATTAGAAAACTTTATTTAAGTCTCTTGACTTTATTTTGCATCCTTACATTTCATTACTTTTCAAAATTACACTAAAATGGCTCTCAAACTCTCTTCTTCTATATTGATTTTCAAGGATTTTACTCTCTTGAACTTTATGGTTGAAATGGTCCGTTAGAACCTTCTCTTGAGTGGTTTTCCCATTATCTTGACCATATGAACCCTAGTTCATTAGAGTTGGTTCTATTTACTTCAACATTGTTTTTCAAAACAAACCGTTTCAAGAAAGGTTGACAAAAGTTCATTTCCTTAAAATATGTATAGAAATGGTTTTCCAAAAATACCATTTTCATCTTAATTTTTTAGAAATTTTGCCCTCTTGAATATTGTGGTTGGAATGGTCCCATGGAGTCTTCCTAGGAGTGATTTCCTTCAAATCAACTATATGAATCTTTATTCATTAGAGTGATTTTTAAAATCTTAAAAGCTGGTTTTCCAAACCCCCCTTTTTTCAAAATTGATTTTCAAAGGATCATTTTCTTTAATTTTCAAGTCTTTAAAATATCCATTTAGTATTGATTTTTACAAATTTTACTCTCTTGAGTTAGTGGTTGAAATGGTTTCAAGGTAACCCTCTCTTGAGTGATTTTCAAATTCTAACCATATGAACCCAACACTCACTTGAGTGGTTTTCATAAAATGGTTTTCAAAACATATTCTCAAAGTTCCATGCATAAAACCACCTTTCCAAAACCATTAGGTCAAAACCCTAGTTCAAAACCACCTTTCTACCCTAGGTTAACTTGACCCTAGTTGTTCAACCTTAATTCAACTAAACCCCAGGTTAACCTAACCTTAGTTAATTAATCCTAAGTTATCTTAACTTTAGGTTAACCTAACCTTAGTTAGTTAACCCTAGGTCACCTTAACCCTAAGTTAACCTAACCCTAGATAGCCAATCCTAGGTTAACCTAACCCGAGTTAATTAACCTTAGGTCAACCCAATTTAGGTTAGTAAGCTTTAATGTTCCAATTCAAGGATCCCTTTTCAAATAATCTTTCAACTTAAACACTATCTTCATAACATACTTTCTAAAAATATCCTACTCTTGAGATTTCAAAAATCTACTCCAAAACTTTATCAAATATTCCTACACTCTATCTTCAAAAATGTCTTCAAGAAGTTCTCTTAAACTTGTCTCAACTAAAATGGCTAGACACTTAACATTTTTCAAAAATTATTTTTAAAATGTTTTCAAGAACTCACAACCCTAATGCGTCCTTACCTTTTTTATGGTTAAGGATTCCAAGGGAAGATGATACATCAAATACAATCTTCAAGATTGTCCATATTAGGGTTTCAAAACCCTAAGTGTTTTTGTACCTTCTCTTCAAGTGTCTTCTTGAATCCTTCTCGATCATGTGCAGCTTTTCGAGAATTTTCACTTTATCAGACAGAGTTAGACGATAATTCTTCAGTTGGCTTATCTCAGCTTGAGCATCAATCTTCTCCCCCTTTCCAAGGATTCAACTTCTTCCAAAGTTTTCTTCAACTTGTTACCCAGTTTGACATTAACATTAGTCAACTTGTAGGATTGCATGTAGAGAATTGATCATATGCTCATTGAAGTTTATTTTTGTCTTCATCATTTGATTCTCCTTTATCTTCCTTGATAGACTCCACAGTACCATCGGCCTCATTGAACTTTTTAACTTTTTGGGGCTTAGATGAAGTTTCAGTTACCTCAGATGTAAAGGCCATAAACACTGAAATTCTCAGAACCATTATTTTTGTCAGACTCATCTTCCTTTTCTAAATCACTTCATGTAACTGTCAAAACTTTGCTTCATTTGTTCTTCTTTTTATTTGGACACTCTTGAGCAATATGTCTATAGCCACAACATTTAAAGCATTGTTTTTGACTGGAATTGTTAGATGACTTTCTTACAAACTTGATTTTGTCAAAAGATTTTTCTTTAGGTTTATCAAAAGGAGATTGAACTTGTTGTAGTTTATTAAAAAACTTTTTAAATTTTTTGACAAATAAAGCCATCTCCTCAGGACCCATTTCGGAGTCACTATCACTTGCCATTTTACGCTTACCTTAGTGAAATTTAGGGCAATGCCTTTGTTCCTTTTAGGTTTACGCAAATTGGCTTCAAACCTTTGTAAGGAACCCACTAAGTCTTCGACTTTCAAGGAATCAAAATCCCTACTCTCTTCAATTACCGTGACCTTGGCTTGAAATCTCTCATGTACGGATCTCAAAATTTTTTTAAACAATTTTAAAATAAGAGATTTGTTCACCAAGGTTGAAACTTGAGTTGATGATATCACTAAGTTTAAAATATAGTTGATCAAACGTTTCATCGTCTTCCATTCTCAAATATTCAAAGGCAGTAGTAGTTAATCGTTGAAATTTGACAATTTTTATAGTTGTACTCCCATGAGTAATCTGTAAAATATCTCACGCCTCTTTAGCGATTTCACAGTTAGAGATTCGACGAAACTCTTTTATTGTAACATCATTATAGATGGCATTCATGGCATTCATGGCTTTACTGTTCCACCCACAATGTTCAAACTCAGTTTTATCTCATTGATCTAATGTTTTTAAAATCGTTGTTTCACTAGATGCAAAGTTGGTTGAGTCTAGTCATTAATAACAACAAGCCAAACACGTTCATCGATTGACTTAAGAAAAACAATTATGTTTCAGAGTCACTATTGTTGAGTCAAGGTTAATCGTTGTTGACTCAAGGTTAATTCCCATGTTGATTTTGATGATAACTAAATCTTGTGTTATGTTACTAATGAATCTACTTAGTGTGCATATTAACAAGTCCATAGTTTAGACTTAAAATTGAATCTTATGTCTAATACATATCAAGGAGAATGCACAACTAGTTCAAGAAGCAAGAAATGAATTCAAAGGGCTATGCAATGAACCAAACTGAGAAATGATGCCTATCTCTACTTCAAAAATGTGTTCTACATTTGAAGAGATTGAAGGTGTTCAATTATAGCTTTCTTCAAGTATGCATAGTTTCAATGAAGATTGATTTGCACTAGACTAAAGACTTCATCAGTTAAGGAAATGAAATGATCAGTTAAAGATGAAGAATGAAGGTGATTTTGAGGCCTAAAGAAGATTTCATCAAAATATGAAATGCTCAGTTGAAGAAGAATTGGTAAATACTCAAGAGATGATCTCATCTGGTATGCTAAAGACCAATTCAAGACATGTGATTGAAGTTGCCAAAAAGATGGCTCACAATGAATATCTGATCTCTACATGGAATCCAAGTGAAGAATTCTTCTACAAGTGTAAAGAGCCAATGAAGACTAGATGTATGAAAAGATTTCATCAAGTCTGCAATGGACTCTGTGAAGTGTTTATTGAAGAATGAAGAATTGCTAGCAAAGAGAGGAAATTAGAAATGAAGCAGTGTAAAGCTCTACAGAAAGCTTGGCATTGAAGGAGAAGTTTTACAATGATTGAAGAAGCTTTGTAAACGAAGAAGAAAAGACTAGCCTTGATCTAGTGAAGCTTTGACTGCTTGAGATTCAAGAAGAAGATCAACATTCAATGATTGATTCAATTCAAATTTAAATAGAAGTTAACTCTGATGAGTTAGGAAGATTTGATTGATCTTCATACCCTAAAGACATACTCCTTGAAGATCTTATACCAGTGCTTTGATAAGCTTGATCAATAGAAATCTGAAGGCTGAATTCTGGGCAATGAGGGGACTCATGAAAATGAGGTGTCGCCTCCTGATCACAGACGCTAAAAGGCCTGAAGACATATTGAACAATGAGGGGACTCATGGAATTGAGGTGTCGCCTCTTGCACACAGAAGAAAATTGTCTGAAGACCAAGTAGGCAATGAGCGGACACATTGTTATGAAGTGTTGCCTTACAGTGCCAGACGCAAAGGCTTGAAGATAATATGGTCAATGAGCGGACACTTGAAGATGAAGTGTCGCCTCCTGGTAACAGAAGCAAAAGGCTTGAAGTTCAAATGATCAATAAGTGGACACCTGAAGCAGAAGTGTCGCCTCATGACAGCAGAAGCATGATATGAAGAAGACAGATGAACAAGGAGTCGCCTCATCAACATGAAGAGGGGACTCATGAACTCAGTGAACATCATCTGGTAAATGCAGAAGCAGGAAGTGTCGAAACCATAAGAAATGGAGCCGACTCCCTCTGTCGCAACGGCTATTTTTCTTAACGTTATAACAGACTGGACGTGCGTTTATGATACCCAACTACCTCCAACGGATGGAATCAATACAAGGGTATATATACTAGCCTCCAACTACATTTATACAAGAGAATCAAGAGGAAGAAACAAGAAGAAACGAAAATCTACTGAATCACTGATATTCCTGAAACATTCCTCCTGTTTTATTATTGTAAGCTTTGATTGTAAATCTACTCTAGTTAGAGAGTTTGTTTGTAAGTTGTATGCTCTTATACACTTGTAACTGAGAGTTTGAGAGTTCTCTTGTGTGAAGCAAAACTCTTGTAAAGTTTAAGTGGAGCTTGGACAAAACCACTTGGGAATTGAAGAACTCAGTGAGGGGTTCTTGTAGAGTGAGCTGAGCACTTCATCAATCAGTAGCCCATCTTGTAATAGGTGATTACATAGTAGAAGAAGGCTTCAAGGAGGTTTTGGGGTGAGGACGTAGAATAGAACAAATGGTTGTTCCTAAACTAGAGTTTGAATGGGATGAAGATGATCTGAAAATGCTACAATCTAATGCTAAAGCTATGAATATCCTATATTGTGCACTTGATCCCAATGAATTCAATCGTATTTCCACTTGTGAATCTGCTAAGGAAATATGGGATAGACTAGAAGTCACACATGAATGTACCAATCAAGTTAAAGAATCTAAGATCAACATATTGGTACATAACTATGAATTGTTCAAAATGAAACATGAAGAATCTATCACTGAAATGTTCACTAGGTTCACTGATATTATTAATGGTTTAAAGTCTCTTAGAAAAGTGTATCCTAGCAGTGAACAGGTAAGGAAGATTCTAAGGTCTTTGCCAAAGGCTTGGGAAGCCAATGTCACGGCAATTCAAGAAGCAAAAGACCTTAATACTCTACCACTGGAAGAACTCTTGGGCTCTCTAATGACACATGAGCTTACACAAAAGCAACATGCCCAAGAGGATGAAGAAAAGAAGAAAAGAGTAGTTGCATTCCAATCCACCTGTCAAAATGATGAATCAGCAAGTGAAGAGAATGAAGATGAAATTGCTCTCATCACTCGAAAATTCAGGAGATTCATAAAGAAGAAATGGAGAGGTGGAAAGAAGCATGAAGTCAAAGGAGAACCTAACAAAGACTCCAACATAATCTGCTACGAATGCAAGAAGCCTGGCCACATAAAGGCAGAATGTCCTCTGCTCAGAAAGAGAGGAAAGAAATATCAAGGGAAGAAAGCCATGGCAGTCATGACATGGAGTGATGATGAAGAATCAAGCTCCGAAGAAGAAACCGAACCACGGGAAGTGGCTAACTTATGTCTCGTGGCTCATAATGATGATAGTGAGGTATCTGATTCATCCCAATTTACTTTTAATGAATTACAAGATGCATTTGATGATTTAATTTGTGAATTCAAAAAATTGGGAATTAAAAATGGACTTCTTAAGAAGATGATTTCTACTCTTTCTGTTGAAAATAAAAATCTGCAAAAAGAAAATGAGACTTTGAAAAATGAAGTTTGTATCTTAAAGGATAAGGCTCAGAAAGACTCAGTTCAAAAGGACTTTTCAAAAGAAAATCAAGTTTTGCTTGAAAAAGTCAAAAGCCTGTATAAATGGCATTCATGGCTTTACTGTTTCACCCACAATGCTCAAAATCAATTTTATCCCATTGATCTGATGTTTTTAAAATTGTTGTTTTACCTGATGCAATAGTTGGTGGAGTCCAGTCATTAACAGCAGCAAGCCAAACAAGTTTATCGATTGACTTAAGAAAAGCTCTCATCTTTTGGAGTCACTATCACTTACCTCATTCACGCTTTCCTTAGCAAAATTTAGGGCAACGCCTTTGTTCTTTTAGGTTGACGCAAATTGGCTTCAAACGTTTGTAAAGAACCTACTAAGTTTTGGACTTTCAAGGAATCAACATCTCTACTCTCTTCAATTGCTATAACCTTAGCTTGAAATATCTCCACTAAGTATTTTAAGATTTTTTGAACAATTTTAGAAGAAGAGATTTGTTCATTAAGATTGAAACTTGAGTTGATGATACTACTAAGTTTAAAATAGAATTGATCAAATGTTTCATCGTCTTCCATTCTCAAAGTTTCAAAGATAGTAGTCAATCAATGAAGTTTAAAATTTTTTACAGTAGTTGTATCCTTATGAGTAATCTGTAAAATATCTCATGCCTCTTTAGCAATTTCACAGTTAGAGATTCGACGAAACTCTTCTGTTGTGACACCATTATAGATGACATTCATGGCTTCGCTATTCCACCCACAATGTTCAAAATCAATTTTGTCCCATTGATCTGATGTTTTTAAAATCATTGTTTCACCATATGCAACAGTTGGTGGAATTCAACCATTAACACTAGCAAGCTAAACACGTTCATCAATTGACTTAAAAAAAGCTCTCATCTTTGCTTTCCAATAGGGGTAGTTAGTTCCATCAAGCAATAGAGGTCTAGCAGTAAAGCTACCTTAGGTAAATCCATAAATTTAGGCTATTAGGATCTCACTCTTTCAAAAATTTAAAATTTTTTGAGTGTCCTGCTCTAATATCAATTAAAAAACCTAACCTTTTTTGCTGTGGAAACCCAAATCGGAAAAAAACTACGTGTCCCCTTTTTCGGACAAAGATTATGCACTAAAATCAATGTCAACGGTTACAAGATCACTTACAAACCAATCCCCAATCAACTCTTCGATCACTAGGTTAACTAGAACTTGCTTTAGTTCTTGATACATCGTTGTTGTGCTTGACCGTTGTACAGATCCCCTTAGTATGGATTTCGCGTCTCGAACAAGACTTTAGTTTTCTTCATTGGAGTTCAAGAATATTTGTTGCTAAGAATCAATCGTGAGCTCTCTAGATGTTTGGAGATGTTCTATCTTGTGTATTCTTAGTGGTGGCTCACATACAGGACTTTAGAAAATGTGCCTCAATATATAGGTAGGTCAAAAGAACCAGTGGCTTGCTTCCCTAGGTTTAGAATCTCGCACATCTCGTGGTCGTGAGGTCTAGTGAGATTCAACCTGCCAGATAGGGTGCTCACTGTTTCTTTCGTCAAGAGGTATTGAGGTTCAACTAGGTCTAGCGAGATCCAAACTACTAGATACGGTGCTCACTGTTTCTTCCATCAAGAGGTATCGATGTCCAGCGAGGTCTCGGCAGACATACACCCAATCTGTTTCTTCCATCGACGTCCATTGAAGTCTAAAATCCATTACTTTATGTATCATTTAAAACTTTCCTAGCATGAGCTCAAATGAATAGACATTACGAGCATCCCAAATACTTATGATAGATATCCTAACAACCCAAATTACAAGGAATAAGACTCGTTACAAAATTTAGCCAATTACATGATGTTACACCAATATTTTATCAATTAATTAATTTTGAGCCTTTTCAAGTTTCCAAATTTGGCTTTCATAATTTTTTAAATTGTTAGGAACAAATGCAAGATTTGTCAAGTTTTTGGTAGGGCATTAATGTCGTCAAATATTTTACTTGTTAATTATTATTCCCCTATTTTTTATTTTGGCCCCCAAAGGAAAATTTCTGGTCCTGTCCTGAATGATATATACACTTTGAAGAAGCAAAAGGCATTGGAATGAAAAAGAGGTGGCAAAGTGATGGTGCTGTAGAGAGATCAGAATAATATTTGGCTTCGTGGGAACATCCGAAAGGCAGGAAATCTGGCCAGAAATAGGGCAGAGGGTCTGCAAGACACCACAGGCTGCTGCAATACCGCATACAATTTTTATGTTTTTAAGTCCTTATTCAGTCAGGCATTTCGATTGCCAAGATCATAGACATTTTATGGTGTGTGTGTTTTTTTTCTTTTAAGATGGAATGTACAGACGTGTATCCTTGAGTTTATGTATTTTTTTTCTTTTCTTTTCTTTTCTTTGACAACTACTAGAATTTGAAAAACATGAAAGAAAAACAGTTTGTTTTTTGCCTTTTCTTCATCATTTCTAGGAACCCGAAAGAATTTTGGAAGACGATAGAAAGCCATGGATGGAGTTCCGTCAGGAAAGCCGTTTGGTAAATTAGTCACCACCTGCTTTTGAAAAATCAAGTAACCAGTTGAAAATTTTTCATCAATATGATATCTTTACTTACCACCTCAACTTATCTCTCCAGTGACTTTTCTTTATTTCCTACACGAATGTTACTTTAATTTTTATAAGTAATTATACTTTACTTTCTTATAATTTGAAAAAAATCAAGTGATCCTCAAAAGTAAATACATAACACTCTTATAATTTGAATTAATTTATAAAATAGATAAAATTACGATAAATTTGATAAAATAATAAAAATATCCCTGTAAAGGATAATCTTTGATTTTGATATAAAATGATAAAATTATTTTTTAGATGTTTCATTTTTTAGAGTTGAAATGATAAAAATATCTTGTGTGTTACCTTTAATTTTAACTGTTTTTATTTATTTTACAATTAAATTTAAATTATATAAAATTATATATTCACTTTTAAACTATATAAAAATAATATAATTTTTGCTCGAATCACAAAGAGTAAAATGTAATTACTCTTTAAATTATTATCAATATCGTCTTCAAAAATCAATCCACTTGTTGGCCTGCTGCTCAGGGGCTACTTAGGTCAGTTTATTCATTTGTTTCTTTGATATGACTAAATTTTCTCTCCATTTCCTTACGATGAATATGATTAGACCACGTCAACTGCACCGCGTCAGCCGGTGCGTATAGACGGTGAAATATATATATATATATATATATATAATATTTCACCGTGTTCCCTCGCACTACTCTTTGACTTTGAGTTTTTGTCTCCCTCCATGGCTATGAAAAACAGAGTTGTGATATATATAATCTGTAAATCAGGATCAGTTTCTCAAAAACTCCTCCACATACTCTCTCCCTCTCTCTCTCTTTCTCTCTCTCTCTCTCTCTCTCTCTCTCTCTCTGAGAGTAAGAAATGGCAAATTCCAAAGCTCAGAGAACCGTCCTCATACTCTGCGGCGACTACATGGACGACTACGAGGTGTTTTCTCTAATCCTCCCTAATAAATACTCCATCTTCTCTATACATAAACTCTCTCTCTCATCTATATATATGCATATTCATGAAGGTGATGGTTCCGTTTCAAGCATTGCTCGCTTACGGGGTGTCAGTTGACGCGGTTTGCCCCGGAAAGAAGGCCGGAGACATTTGTCGCACCGTTAATCAGCAGGGTTCGGGTCATCAGGTGTGTGTAATATCTATATGTGTGTGTATACATATGATTCAGCAAAGTCCAAATTAGAATGGAATACTGCTGAAAAATGTTCGCAATTTTCACTACATCAGTTAATCACCATATTTATGTTGACAATTGAACCCTTAGATAATGCAATGTTCATATAGTGTTTGGATGGATAACCTCTCTTAAGATCTTATCATTTGTTAATCATGGTTTCAATGTTATTTAGATTATACCTCAAATTTCGAGGACCGTTTGAAAATTTTTGGGGATTTATATGCTCGATGTTTTAAAAAAGGAGGTCGAAGAGAACCTGTTTGGCGTGCGGGATTTTGATAAACATTTGAATCTAATGATTTTTAGGATCTAAACTTGGATTCTAATTTGGATTGGAATTACTCCCTTCTGATTGTATGATTCAATTTTGACTGAGACAGTAATTCAACTTAAACTTCTGTTCCCTCAATTTTGGGTCAGTGCAAGTTATTGGGGTTATGGACATGATGCAGTAAATAAAAATGGTGTTTATGAGGTGTTGAACTTCAACTTTTATTGGAATCCAATTCTCCAAATTGGATTAACTTAACTTCTTTCCATAATTACTCTTGGTCAAAGCTGGGATTTGTTCTGCCAAATGTTATTTGGACTTACCTTTCTGATAATATTGTTCTCCATCTTCTTTGAGATTGAATATTCTTTCTGCATTTTTGTGGAATTATTGACTTCTCTTAGTTATCCCCGCATTCATGGAAGCACTACCAAAACATCTTTCCACTGCTCCAAGGAGACAAAAAATTTGATGTAAGGATGATCTAGATGCAGTAGCATCATGTGTCTCATATTTGTGTTAAGATCAGTGTTAGTTGTCCTTTCTTTCCTGCTGTTTAGTTGTAGCTATTAGGATTCTTGTCCGATTCCAACCAGGAGAAGAGAGAACGAATTCTACTAGAAAACCTTTAGTGTGGAGTAGGCCAGTTTTTACCATTGGTGTATTCCTGGTGGGTTATATTTGACAATCGTGCATATGGGTGAAGAAGTGGAGCTGTGCCATTAAGGGGCATTTGTGGATAACAGATGAGTAAATCAACTTTTTCCTCTACTACTGCAGCTCTGCAGGTAGATGAAAATGAAAGTTTTGTTAATCTAATAGCCTAATAAGTTGCTTTCATCTCCTTCTTTTAGCTATTCCTAATCATGTTCTCTTATTTTTAATGTTACAGACCTATTCTGAGTCGAGGGGTCACAATTTCACTCTTAACGCAACATTTGATGAAATTGAAGTGAGCAAATATGACGGGTTGCTAATTCCGGGAGCACGTGCTCCAGAATATCTTGCCGTCAATGAATCTGTTTTAGACATGGTGAAAAAGTTTTCCAACTCTGGAAAGCCAATTGCCTCTATTTGCCATGGGCAACTGATCTTGGCAGCTGCAGGGTTAGTTAAAGGTCGCAAGTGCACAGCATATCGTTCTTTGAGACCTGTACTCGTTGCTGCAGGTGCTCATTGGGTGGAACCAGAGACCTTGTCTGACTGCGCTGTTGATGGTAATTTCATAACCGGGACTTCATATGTAGGGCATCCTGAATACATCCAGCTTTTCGTAAAGGCACTTGGGGGCTCCGTGACGGGTTTTGACAAACGGATCCTATTTCTCTGCGGGGTGAGTGATATTCTTCTTGGTCAACTTTAAGTAGAAAATGAAAAATGTATATGTGAAACTTTGAGTTGAGAGTCTTCACACCTTGTTGAGATATGATTTACATTGGTACCTCTGTTTTCATGACTCCTGCCTCTGTATGTCATAGTGTTTCATTTTAGATAAGTGCAACATTGGCAGGTAGATGTCTGGAGCAATAAGTACATGACTAGAGCATGAAGCAAAAATGCCAGAAACTCTATATGGGGAACACTGATACCACTCAAAGTATGCAGTTATAAATCTTGTTTCTCTAATTCTTGAGTGTTCTTATAGCACACAATTGACCATAATAATATCACAGATGGTGGTGATATCACAATTTATCTAATTTTGAAATTACACTATCGAGATTCCAAGTTGGAAGAGAATAGATGTTCTACTTATTCTTGTAAAAAATAAGAAACATATTTGAGCCTATGCAATAGTAGATTTGACTAAGTTAAGCTGTTGTCAGAACAGGTTTGTATACTGTATCTGGTTTTCTTGAGCGGCATGGGATTTAAGCACTACAAGTCTTGATTGCAAAACTTGGTGAATTATATCAGTTGTGAAAGCCTGTGGCCTCAAAGTTGCCCCTAATCCTAACTAATATTCACTTCTGGAGTTGTCAATGTATGGTTGAAGTTTTCACTGAATGGAATATACCTCTATATCTTGGTTGGAACTGAAAATGAGGTCCCGAAATGTGGACTTTCCCAATACAGCAAGAATTTAATTTGGTATAGGATGGTTGAAATTATAGATATTACCTGGAAAATTTTTATTTTTGCCCTCTATATTTTATTTATATTCGTTTTTGCCCTCTTAGTTTCAACCCTTCTCATTATTGCCCCTTCTCTCTTATTTATGCACTCATTCCAAGCATACCCTTTCATATATATCTCCTATTGTGCCCTTACGCCACCTATTATAACTTTTTACAATTTTCTTATCTATTTTATGTTTTTAGATAAGAAATTTTTTTATTCTATTTGAAGGCTATGTTCTCCTTGTATTTTATTTTTTATTAATTAAGGCCTTGGCCATTAACCCATAAAAGTATAGAAAAAATTCATCTCAAGAAAACCTACTCTTTTTTTCTTTAAAAACCCTGTGGAATTAAAATTATTATCACTTTACATCACTAATATTAATTTGATTAAGACTTACATACGTTAGATTTATTTAGACTCCTCACAAATTAAATTTATTAGAGGCCCAATAGGTTAATAAAATATAGTTAAAAGTTCATAAATTCATTTAATATCAATACTAAAAGAAAAAAAATTCATAGAGCAATTTGAGGTTTATACACAAAAAAATATGAAAAAAAAGAAAAGAAAAATAGCAATAAGAGATAATGGTAGGGGAAAACCTCATTCTTATTGCTATTTTAAAGGGAAAAAAATAGATTTTATCTTGTCTGTGCATTATCTCTTATAGCTATTTTTTTTTTTCATTTTTTTTCCATATTTTTTGGGTATAGACCTCAAAACCTATTGGGCTTCTAGTAAAATTAATTTGTGAGTCTCAAATAAATTTAAAGTATGTAAGTCTTAATTAAGTCAATATTAAGATGTAAAGTAATAATAATTTTAACACCATTGGGTTTTGAAAAAAAAAAAAAAAGAATTAGGTTTTTCTAAAGAGTAATTTTTTAATACTATTTTGAATTAACGACCATAACTTTAATTAATAAAAAATAAAATATGAAGAGAACATAGCCTTCAATAGATAAGAAAATTTCTTATTTAAAAAAATAAAATAGACAAGAAAATTGTAAAGAATTATAAAAGGTGGTAAAAGGGCACATTAGAAAATATGTATGAAATTGTGTGCTTGGAATGGGGGCATAAATGAGAGAGAAGGGGCAAAAAAGAGGAGAGTTGAAATCTAAAAGGGCAAAAATCAATATAAATGAAACATAGAGGGCAAAAATGAGGTTTTCTCTATTACCTGCCAAAAATCAAATGCACTGATAAAAGAAGCATCTTAGGTATTCAATGAAGCGAAAAAGAAGTCTAGGTTTTCAAAAGTTTTGAACTTCACGGATGTTAACTATTCCCAAGACAGGACACTGATAAAATGACTAGATTATGTTACAAAATGAAGCCTGCCATCCAAAGGAAAGAGAATTAACTGGACCAGCCCTTTCAATGCTATAATATCAAGTGATATATATCTTTGTATAAACTATAAAATATGATGTTTCT
The DNA here is from genome assembly GCA_033060915.1 of Euryodendron excelsum. Classification (NCBI taxonomy): domain Eukaryota; kingdom Viridiplantae; phylum Streptophyta; class Magnoliopsida; order Ericales; family Pentaphylacaceae; genus Euryodendron; species Euryodendron excelsum. The sequence goes on along the minus strand of CM065385.1, from coordinate 32,411,147 downwards.
TATGTTTTGAGTAAAGTATACCAAAAGAAGAAGGCATTACATCATTAGAGAGACAGTGCTGCAAAGGCAGGTCTCATTTCCTAATGCATGTTAGTGCAATTGAATGATTTTGATAGTGATGAATAATTGAATTTTGTTTGCTTTGATAATCTACTTGTACTTTGGACTCAAACCATGTCCTGAAACTTTATAAAAAACATTATAAGATGTTTTCCAAAAATAGTAATTTAAAGGAAGTTCTGTTGTACAAACTACTTGATATGAAAATAGTGAACTTTGTCATTATTCTAGATATAATTGTAATGCTACTAGTTTGCAAGTTTACTCACTATTAGGAAGAATCGTTGCTTTAATTTTTCATGTGCAGGATTACATGGAAAGCTATGAGGTAATGGTTCCTTTTCAGTCCCTTCAAGCTCTTGGATGCCATGTTGATGCTGTTTGCCCCAAGAAGGCAGCCGGTGATAGATGCCTAACAGCAGTCCACGATTTTGAAGGTGACCAAACTTACAGTGAAAAACCAGGCATTTATTTTACGCTAACAGCTAATTTTGAAGACCTAGATGCTTCAAGCTATGATGCTCTTGTGATCCCGGGAGGCCGAGCTCCGGAATACCTCGCATTGGATGGTTCAGTTATTAAATTGGTGAAGGAATTCATGGAGGCTGGAAAACCAATAGCATCAATCTGCCATGGACAGCAGATTTTGGCTGCTGCTGGGGTTCTGAAGGTAGATTATCAGCATTGTTGTTGCTATAACATTGAATTTTTCTTTAGCTATATTTCATTGGTCCTACAATTTTGGCTAGATAATTCTATTTTGTGGTAAACTTATCATCCCTGGTAATTACACTTTCAGTTACCAACTTGTGACTTTTTTTCTCCTTAAATTTCTTGATAAGTTTGTTTTGCCATGAACTTTGACATGCTCGGAATTTGCTTTGTATCCGGGTAGTCCAATGTGAAAGCGGCATGTGGATGTGCTTGTCTATTCATTGAAACTTCAGGTATCTTTGAGCATAGTTATTGATTTGTGTGGACTTTATTTCTTGCACATGCCATCATGCACAGTTACAGGAAGAATAGCAAACTTAAAAATACAATGGCTAGTCGGCCATCTTTAGGATTTATGTGGTAATAAGAGATAATGTCCAGGGCAAGTTTTTCAACAGAGTTGTCCTATCATTTAGTAATATGATGTTTTGCATCAAAATATTCCAATTTGGGTCTGCCTTATGGTGATTTGTGACCGTTCAACATTCATGCTATCTTCTTCTGTGATGATGAGGCCATGCTTTTGTGTCAAGCTCAGTGGTGACTCGCTCCCTTTGAGTAACATAAAAATGATATGTATTTAGTCCAGAATATAACATTGGCAGCCAAAATTTTTTTTGTGGATCTTAACATCAGAGAAAATGTAAACACTATGCCAATGGTGAAATGTTTGTTATGGTTCGTACATAAGTTCGAACTTAGTTATGGCTGGTACATTATTCGCTGTGTGTATTTTTCATATAGTAAGAAATTTTAAGTCAGTGTGCTGTTACTATGTTATGATTTGTTGCTTGATTCTTTTGCAGGGTAAGAAATGTACTGCATACCCTGCCGTGAAACTCAACGTGGTTTTATCTGGGGCAACTTGGTTAGAACCTGATCCGATAGATCGTTGTTTTACTGATGGGAATCTAGTAACTGGAGCAGCATGGCCAGGTCACCCTGAGTTCATTTCTCAGCTAATGGCGTTGCTTGGTGTCCGGGTATTGTTCTAGCCATTCGTCGCGTTTCCCTACTTGTGTGTGTGCGTATCTGCAGAACAATTCAGAAAGACATTTATACAGCTTTCTGTGAGTACTTTTTGGGAGAAAATTATGGCACTCCATGTTGTGTTGTAATGCATGAGTGTCTGCTTTGTTGTTTGTTAATGTTATCAATCGTTTGCGCTTGCGTGGATCAATTAGAGTTTCAGAAATAAAACACCAGTGGTTTCTTATTGCTGGTTCCATCATTTGTATCTCTATTCGGGACTCCAGGCCTTGGGAGCATTACAGTTTTTTGGTGTTATGATCTGATATTGGTTATAACATACAAATATTTTTGGTAAATTACATTTTGCACCCTCAAAGTTTATATTGAATCTCACTTCAGGACTTGTACTTTTAATTGTAACAATTTAACTAATGTATTTTTAATTTCTTGTAATGTCACCCTTCTCTAAGCACTGTTTGTGTAATTGACGGTCAAAAATCTTGTGCGTCTCATGTAGCCCTCTTTCAAAGATAAAAATATATTTTCACATTATTTTAATGCTCAAACACCCTCATCTCTAACCAATCTCTCTCAAAACTTTTAAAAATCAAGTTATTTTATATATAAAACAAAATTAGGGTTATAAAGTATCCCAATCATCTCTCATGAGGGAGGGTTGAGGGTGTTTGGAAGCTAAAATGGTGAAAAAAAATTTTTTTTTTCTTGAAAAAGAGTTACATGAGACACAAGTTTATGACTGTCAATTACACAAATAAAAGTTTACAAGAGGATGATATTACAACGAACTAAAAATACAAGACCTTAATTATAATAATTAAAAGTATAAGTCTTAAAATAAAATTCAGTATAAAGTGCAAGAGTGCAAATATAATATAACCAATATTTTTTATTTGCCCATTTGTGGAAGTCAGATGGTAACGCAAGGTTGTACACTGTTTGATCAAGGTGAAAGGATCTTCGTTGTTAATTTCTAACAAGTGGTTGCCCCCCAACCACCACATTTCAGATCCAACTGGGTAACAAATGAGATGCAGGAAGAAAAACTCTCTCTCTCTCATTTCAATTATCACATTTGCATTGCTACTGGTGCAGAAATTTGTAGTTAGTAAGGAAATTAACTTCTCTTTTCCTCTTCTCTCGTAAAACAGAAATATTCATTTTTTCATATATACAAAAAAGTGGCCAATCGATTTTCTTCAGCTTTAATAACACCAATTTGGCATTCATTATTTTTGTTAATATTAACACCAAAAAAAAACGTTGAATGGAAACATAGACCAATTTTAAAAACAGTTTGAAAGCATTTGTTACCCCGTAGTTTTCATTAGCTTATAAGCTAACCTTTTTTGGTTTTCGGTAAAAGAAAAAATGACAAAGGGTGAAGTAGAAAAAATCTTCTACAAGAAGTGAATACAAACCTACACTAGGTGATGTGTCATGGGAACGGTGCAAGAACTGGAACAATGAGGTGCTGATGGAAAAAGAAAAAAAAGAAGAAACACGACTTCTATGGCTTTAGATAAATTTGGCTCCTCTATAATAAAGAGTTACAATACTATCGAATTACAAACACACTCCTCGAATTATAATTCAGTATTATTACATTTTTATAAAATAAAAAATATTAAACTACCAATTTATATCAAAAACCTTTGTAAGCAAATGAATTACAAATGTTCACAAGAATATGATTTTCTACTTAAATCGACATTATCTTATTCTAATAATTGTGGAATTATGACTCAGTATTTCTATATTCTCATAAACTAAAAAGCCATTGAACTACCAATAAATATCAAACACCTTCTGTGAGCAATCTGTTAGGAAAGTTCTATTTAAATTTGTCACATGAATTGCGAATGTTCACGAGAGTATAATTTTCTACTTAAATTAACATTCTCTTATTGTAATAATAAACATTCTCTTATACTGGCGGGGAGCAAAGGAGAGTGAGCATAACATCCATTGGTTGAACTGGTAGCACTTACTAAATGTAAAGGCACTGGAGGATTATGCATTCGAGATCTAGAAGCTTTTAATAAAGCTTTGGTGGCCAAACAAGGTTGGAAACTAATTTTTGTGGCTCCTTCTCCGTTCAAGAAAGTATTTAAGGGAAAATATTTTCCAGAGACTTTTTTTGGCATGGAAATCTGGGACTCAATCTTCATGGGCATGGAAAAGTTTAATATGGGCAAGGAGTTTGCTTGCTGGGGGTTGGAGAGGGGAGATCCACTCAGCAAAAGATGTCAGAATATGGTCAGATCCTTGGCTTCCAATGTTGAGTACGCCGCGGAAGCTCGAATAACATCTAAAATCTATACACTTATAATACAACGATATTACAATAATATAATGCACTGCACAAGTGCTTACAATGCAACTCACACTTACATTGACTATACTAGTGGTGCCTAGCACCAACTCCTCAATATGCCTAGCATATGTTAGAGATGCCCAGCATATCACTTACACTGTGTGTGTCTCCCCCACATATCATCACATGGTGTGTACCATACACACACTCACACTTAATACCCAAGACTAACTCTCCACTCATAGTGTGTGGTCAATCTTCACACACACAAGAACACTCACTTGTGCTAGCACACAATTACTCACAAATAACGTTGGTGGTGATGGCTTCTCACCCATTGGCCACCCACACACACAAGAAACCTTGGTGTGGTGGCTCATCTCCATTTTCCACCCACACACTTCCTAAGTGAACCATGTAACATATATATACTTGGCTATGCAACATTCTAGAATGAGGTCATTCTAGAAAAGATATTGAGAGAGTTCAAGAGAGAATATTTTAGAGAAGGAAGAACTTCAAATGATAGAACTTTCTAAAGAGGCAATGGTGACTCTTAATACTCCCCCTCAACATTGACTCTCTTTTCTTGAACTGCAACTGATCGCTTCGACAATTTTTCTTGGCACAGTGACACGTCTCGGGTGCTTCAATATCTCTATTTCAATCATGTCTTTGTATGGAGTACTTCAATTATATCTTGCAAGTGTTGATGCAGCATCGATGCCGCTCCCACAGTACCCTTGTAAATACAACTCCATAAACATTCTTCTGGCATTTTCTACAAATGGCGATACAATGTCGTTACTGTCAATCCTGTAGATTTTGCCTTTCCACAGCACCTCGAGAAACAATTCTATCAACTCCTGACGCTTGTCCCTGACAAACTTTTCTAAGTCTCCACTTGTCTCTGACAAGCCATCTAGCACTCCCTGGCTCTATTACATCTCCTAGGACTTTCACCCGGTGCTCTGATACCACTTGTTGAGTACGCAGTGAAAGCTTGAATAACATCTAAAATCTATACACTCATAATACAATGATATTACAACAATATAATGCACTGCACAAGTGCTTACAACGCAACTCATACGTACATTGACTATACTAGTGGTGCCCAGCACTAACTCCTCAATGTGCCTAACACATGTCAGAGATGTCCAGCATCTCACTTACACTGTGTGTGTCTCCTCCACACATTATCACATGGTGTGTACCATATACGCATCTACACTTAATGCCCAACACCGACTCTCCACTCATAGGGTGTGGTCAATCTTCACACACACAAGAACACTCACTTGTGCTAGCACACACTTACTCACAAATAATCTTAGTGGTGATGGCTTCTCACCCATTGGCCACCCACACACACAAGAAACCTTGGTGTGGTGGCTCATCTCCATTTGCAACCCACACACTTCACAAGTGAACCATGTAACATATATATACTTGGCTATGGGACATTCTAGAATGAAGTCATTCTAGAGAAGATATTGAGTGAGTTCAAGAGAGAAAATATTCTAGAGAAGAAAGGATTTCAAATGATAGAACTTTCTAGAGAGGCAATGGTGACTCTCATCATCCAAGACCGCCGTCTTTTAAATTTCAATCTTATCCTCCTCTAAATTGTTCAATTCAAATGGTTTCAGACCTCATTGATCCTACCACTCAGAGATGGAAGCTTGACATGGTTCAGCTACCGTTTAATAATGTCGATGCTGAGTTGATTTTGTCTACACCGAGTAGTATTTCAACTAGCAAAGACCGCAGGGTGCGGCACTTCTCCAATGATGGCACGTATACTGTCAAATCTGCCTATTATCTTGCTAAAGAGGAAATTTTGAGAAATCAAAATAGGGCAAGAGGTAAAACAAGCTATGCCAGTGCTAATAATCAGATTTGGAAAAGCTTGTGGGGCATCTGTGTTCCACATAAGGTAAAACACTTTTATGGAAAGCTGAGAATGATATTTTACCTACTTGCTTCAATCTACTTCGGAGGGAGATGGATATATCCCCACTTTGTCCAAGATGTGGTGAAGAGAATAATCAGTCAGCCATCTTTATTTCACTGTGTGGAATCACAAAAAGTGTGGAGTTCCATAAAACATAAGAGATGTGACTTTATCTAATGTTTATCTTTTTATTGATGAGATGTTAACCTTACAATAAAGAAAATAGAAATGATCGAAATTCTTAATACTGTAGATATGGGATACTTTACATATGGTACTTACCCTTATCTTCTTTTTTTTAAGATCTGTTTAGTACTTGTGGAAGGTAAGAAAAAAAAAAAACTCTCTTTTCTCTTTTTCTCTCCTAAATTAGAAACCAAATAAAAGAAAGAAAATTTTATCTTTCCTTCCCTCCTATCAAACACAGCCAAAGTAATTTTCTTCCTATCCTCCCCAAGTTTTAATCATAGTACCCAAAACAAGGATTCATAAGGTCACCATAGCTGCATTATTGATTGGTGGGTAGAATTGAAACTGGATTTAAAAGGGTGTTTGGATGATGATCAACATGGGAGTGGATTCTTTTTCTTTCAACCAACAGACCAACAATGGGATCATGGATGAGTTCGAAGCTAACGGTGAACTTGATTCAAGCTCATATCTTCTCTGAGGTTTCCAGTGTGGAATCTTCGGAATCAGATTTAATTGAAGAGAGTACTGCTTCCTCTTCACCCCCCCTCTTCACCCCCTCCGTCATCTTTGGCTTCCGGCGAATTAGCAAATGGCCCGTTGCCTGACATGCCTTCTCTCATGCAACAATTACCCTTCAAGCAAATCCTTTTAGACCACAAACCAATGTTAGAATTACAGGAAGAAGATGCATATATAGGTGATTGAATTATCTTTTTGTCGCTTGGTATTTGTAGGTAGGAGAGGGCTGTCAAAGCATTTCTCTGAGAAGTCGCAGTCATTCACTTCTCTGACTAATGTGAGGTGCTTGGAAGACCTTGCCAAGACTATGAAGGATTATCAGAGAGTCACAGTTCATCAAGCTTAATCTCAAACAAGGCATCAGCTAAGGGTTCCTGTTCCTCTCTCTGTGCAAAGAGGCCTGCTAGCTTTCTTGGCAACAGGCCCCCTTCGTGTCCCCTCCTCCTCATAGATCAACTGGCACAAATAGCATTTCTAATCAGACTCTTTTGTTGGCTTGATGTACTTCGTTTGATTTGATGTAAAATATTTTAGACCGAAAAAATTTTTCATATAAAAAGTTTTACTAAAATAATTATTTTTTTATTTTTTGATTGACATTTGAAAATTATTTTTTTAAAAATTTTGTTTTTTACAACACTATTCTTTGCGGTGGCAGTGGGTTGTAGGCGATTGCGGCGGTGGCATACTAACTATGAGTGGTGGTTGGTGGTAAGTAGTGGCAATGGTGGACAAGGCGACGATAAGTGGTGGTGGTGGGTGGTGATGGGCATCGGCGGCGACGGCGGCGGTAGTGGGTGAGGGTGGTAGATGGTAATGGTGATGGTGAAATGGTTGAAATATTATCAAAAGTTCAAAAGACTTAAATTCAAAAATGACTTACAAAATTTTAAAATGTAAGTTATTTTTGGTCTTTTAATGAAAAATATTTTTCTTACTTTTTGGTCAATCAAACAATGAAAAATGAGTAAAATATTTTTCATAAAATCAAACGGAGCCATAATTTGAAAATTTGAGTTAATCTCTGTTCTATGTGGAGTACTTCATGTGAGGTATCAAAAACTTATTTTCACCATCGGGCAGATTTGATGTTATTGTTTAACATATATATATATATAGCAACAACTTATACATTGTTTAACATATATAAATCAAAATTTATTAGGAAAAAGGAAAAAAAAAAAAGAAAAATAGAACGAAAAAGAAGAAGCATGTGAGATTTTAAATTCTGTACTTTTGTTTAGTGACATTGGGAAAATTAAAAAAAAGAATGAGTAGGCATTTATCAATAATAATATAAAAGTAAATTAAAAAAAAATGATGTTTTCTTCACCCATGTCGCTTTTATTTTCTTTTACCCACACCTGTTCATTAGCAACCAAACAACAAAAATAATTTCATTTCTCACCTCATTTTTTTTTCCTTCCATAAATTTAGAATTCAAACAGAGCATTAATGAATTATATTTTCAAATCTTATTTTTCATGAAGTAAGAATGAAAAAAAAGTCCAATAATCAGGTAGTACGAAGTTCTTTGATACTCATGTATATAAAAAAATTTTATGTGTTATTTATTACATTAAAAATCTCTTTCTTAATTACAAATTTATATTGGTAATTAATAAAATATCTCATATCTCAACTTAATAGGAATAAGTTGGTGTTGCCTGTTTTTCCCATAAGAATGAGAAATATGATTTTGAAAGCATAATCATATGCACAAAGTGGAATATATATATATATATATATATATGTAAACAGGGAACAAGACAAAAATGAATTCTAACAAGAATTTTAGATTAAGGGCTTCAACTTTTTTATTTTATTTTATTTCATGAGTTTTAAGATAAGAATAGATGACCAACGTAATAATTTTTTTGCGCTTAACTTGTCACCACAATCATTCTCAATACTATCTGACTCCATAAATTTTTATATGAAAATATCTGATAACACATAGTTATAGTGACCTCTCTTTGACACACCCACCACACCAAAAAAAAAAAAAAATCGATTTTTTTGACATTAGGCAATAATCCTTACTACATATTTGGTTTGTCCCGTCTCTACCGTCGACCGCCAGCACCAACCCATCTTCAATAGCACCACCACCGGCAGAAGCCCCCACCACTCGCCCTCCCTCTCTCATACGTCACCACCACTGACCACTACACCCACCGACCTCCATCAGCACCATTCGACTGACACCACACCACCTGATATCTCTATCTCACGCACACAACATCACCACCATCCAAATTAAAACTTCAGTGAAACAGCCTGCCTGGGCATATATCTGCATAGTTTGTCAATTTTCATTCCAATAATGGAAACAAGCAGAGAATAATAGCCATGCATATCTTTTTCCTTGAGTTAAAAGGTTTCCCAAGTTGTTTAGCAGCTTGCTGGAGTGTCTGATACGTGCCTGACACTAGTATCTAAATCTCTTTTGAAATTGAATAATGCTAAATAATTAAAAAATTAATACAAATTTATAACTAAATAATATAATTAAATAAAAAAATTTATTTTAAAATAAAATATTTGTCATAAAATAACTTTTAACTATAACAATATCATTTTTATTAGATTACAAACTTATGTTGAAGTCGCAACGCAACAAATATCGTTTTGAAGTGTCAAAGCGCATGGTATATTCCTGGAAGCCAAACACAAGTGGGGCATTGCGTTACATTAAATGAGTCGGCTGGATGGACAATTCAGTTCACTTGCCGACAGATTTTCCACAAAGGCGGCGAGTTAGAGTCGGCTTGAAATTTGAGAAAAGGAAAGGACAAGAGAGGACAAGGAAGTGAGAGAAAAATTATTAAAAAAATAATTTATTTCTTCTATTTAATTTTGTAAACAAATGACAAAATAGTGAATAGAATTTGAAATTCAGGCCAAATTCTTTTAAAAAAAAAAGTAAAATCAATTTTTTCTTATTTTTCTTTCCTCTTTCTTTCTTCCGTCCTTTTAAATTAGAAACCAAACAACAAAATAAAAAAATTTACACGCAGGCAAGCGAATACTAAGCACCAATGTGATACGATATTATTTTTCTTGATACAGTATTAGAAGCCAATCAAATAAAACCAAACCAAAAAGTTATATTAGTACAAAAAAATTGTCACCACTAACTCGTCTGTTATTGTCTTCCTTTCTTTTGTTTATTTGCTTACATTGAGTTATATTAACTAACCATGTACACATCAAGCTGTCATTGACTCGTTTTAGCAAATATTGACTAATTAGGATTACTTTAAGTACCCTAAATTTGACCAAAAAGTTTAAGCATGATGACAAAAGATTCTTGGTGTTAAACGAATTTATTTCTTTTAAAAATGAATTGGCTTCGACTCATATGAATATCATAAATCCTTTCTCTTTTCTTTTTTTGGTGAAAACGACAAAAGTAAAAAAATCTAAAAAAATCGTTCAAACTAATGAAAATGGATTAGCATATTTGATCTTAGCAAAAATGACAAGATTGGCATAACTTTCAATGTCATCTAATTAGATGTATGTTAAGATATTTACGTTGTGTTTGGATCAAGAATTTTGTGAGAAAAAAAGAAAGAGAAAATAATATTCATATCACATCGTATGTTTGGTTTTTAAAAAAAAAAATAAAAAGTAAAAGAATATAAAAAAGAAAAAAAGTAAGAATTTAGAATATTTTATTTTGTTCTTTTTTATCTTACCTTTTTTATTTCTTTTTCTTTTTTCTTAATAAATTCGAGTTTCAAACACAACATCAATGTTAGGAAATCACCTAAACAAAATCGTTTTTTTGTAATTCAAGTTTTGAGTTAAATTTGGGCTTATAATATATAATTAGAAGTTAGACTATAAGTTTTTAAAGCATTCATAAATCTTCTGAGATAATTTGGTAAATCTGTGTCCAAAGATTTGACAATTTGAAAAAATATTTGGAATTGTTCATCATGTGAGTAGGTAGATCCCCTACCACCGAAATTCTAGAGATGGTTTATGAGTTGTGCTATCAATAGGCGCACGGCTATTGGTTTGCGCCTCAACTGAAACCACCAGCAACAAACTCTTATGACAAATGCAGAGCATAGCCTGGATTGAGGGTGGAGCTAATGACAGTATTCTATCCATTTTCTTTAATAATGATATCTTTACGCTACGTTTGTATTCTGAATTTGCTAAAGAAAAATAAAGAAGAAAATAATATGAAATTATATTTTATATTTGATTGTGAGAGAAAGTGAGAATTAAAATAATATTAAAAGAAAATATGTAATAATTTGAAATCTCTCATTTTCAATTTCTTGATTTGCTTCATCCTTTTTGGTCTCTGTATTACTTCAATTGTTATTCACAGTCAAGTTTTTTTTTTTTTCAAATTCTTGTTGCTGCTAGTTCTGGGATTTAATGCAAGTTTTCATTGAGGGGAATCCCTTGCATGTTTTTGTTGATATTAGTTCAATTTTAATTTAAAGTTTATCTTTTGTCTAGATCCTTTTCACGAGGTGAAGAGCAAAGAAAGAAAGAAAAACAAAAAGAGGTGCGTCGATATTGACTCTTCTCTTCTTTTTTTTTTTTTCTTTTTTTTTTAAAGCCTATGCAGCATAGACAAAAATATGAGACCTACGCACAATATGATATAAACATGCTGACATGGCAAATCTTGAAAGTATTGTGGATACAAGTCACACAATGCATCAACATATTCATGGATTATGCATATTTTATGCATGTTATGTAATAAAAATATGTAATCTAATTCATTAATTGTAATATTTCGTTCTAAAATTACAAATTTGTGGAAGACAGCCACTTTTTTCCCTCCTGCTGTTTTCCCAAGTATCTGATCATAAGCTTAGTATGGCCACAGTTTTTTAGTATGCATAAGGAGCTTGCATCTTATTTTACAGTTTCCTGCTATAAGTGGAAAAGGAACTTGCAAGCCCTTTTTGAAATTCTGTTAAGTTTTAGGTTTGTGGTGACACTGCTTGTTAAAAATTCGCCTTGTTATCCTTATTTATTTGTCTGCTGTTTATTGTTTCCGAATGAAGACATAACAGAATCCAGGTCTCGTGGTGTTAGTAAAACTACAAGGTCAAAATAGCTTCATATTTCACGACCACCAGTAATCATTGATATTCCACATTTATCAATAAAATAATAAATATAATAAAAAGAAATAATAAAATTAAACAACTGAGGTATTTACCATTCCACCATATTTAACAACTAAGGTACTTAAACGAGAAAAAAATTATAAAATTAAACAGCATGAGTATTTGACTATAGTGATCGTTGAAAATGATTTAATTCCCGCCTTTTTTTTTGTTTCTTTAGCATCGACCAAAAACAAGAAGTTATTTTGTGTTTCAATTAAGTGTAACATACTTAGATTTAGTGTACTTTTTTTTTTTTTTTTTGCAAGACAAGTAGTCCAATTTTATTTGTAAACAATGTCTAACAAAATAATGAAGTTCTCTATTCAATTATGTAGCCATCAATATTAGGTTAGTAATATATTTTTTTATTTATAATATGTTACCAAACAATCCTAGAAAAGTCATGAATTTTGTTGTGTACAGTCACACCTAATGGTCAAATGCAACTGAATAATTGAGGTCAAATGTAACTGAATAATTGACACATCAACTAAGTCCGTAGATAGATGATGTGAATTGATTAAGGCTAAGTGATTGTTTGAACTTTTAATTCATGAAGTCAAAAAGAAGATTGATCATCTTCATCATACCTCTTCTTCCAACATCAAGAAAAATTTTATTCTTGATAATGTATCTCCTCCTAAATTGTGGGATCGTATTTTTAAAATGTACTTATAGTTATATACTGCCATAAAATTCAACTAACGTGTCAATTATCCAATTACATAATACCAAAACTGTACTTATAGTGTATACTGTACATAGCATTGCCCAAAAATTATTGCTAAGCTTCATCATGCGGGAGGGGAACTTCAAACGGACACGCCTCATAACATTACCACGTGAAAACCCAATTATACCCCTGAGGGGTGTCCCTCTGTCATGCACAATGCACTGTATTTTTGTCTCTGTATCGACGTTGTGTTACTTATTATCGTCGTCCTAATCCAAATATTAAACTCGCAAAGGGAAGAGAGAGAGAAGGCAATCGATCTATGCAATCGATGCAAAACACATCGACTGTTCTTCTGGGTATATTCATTGTTAACGATCGAACACCGCCGATTCGGCCTGAGATCGTAAACATATCGACTTCCGTATTATTATGAGCTGGTTTGATAAGCTGCGTTGTTCTTCCAATCTCAGCCGCTTCATTGCCGGCCTTCTAATCTTCATTCTCTACCATTCCTTCCAATTAATCTCCAATTTCTTGATTCCTATACGTCTGTCAATTAATTAATTATCGAACTTTCTTTTCTCTTCGTCACGAACAAACACAAGATCTCTCGATTCATCACAGTCGCATTCGATATCTTTTCAAATGGGTTTCAAAGATTCAATCTCCAATAAATTGCTGGACGGTAAGTATAATGTTTGTTCATTATTGGATTTATTGCGTTGATTTTCTATGTTAGTGAATTGTCTTTCGCGATTGAATTTCAGAATTCCCTTTCTATCTAATCGATTTATAAGTAGTATTGCTTTTATGCGTTTAGCTATTAAATTGATTGATTATTCTGTGAGTACTGTATTGATAAGGTTGCATTATGCTGACAGTCTTGATTAACATTGATAGTAGTAAATTATATATTTTTTAGATGACAGAATGTTAAAAAAAAAAAAGAGGGAAAAAAATCAATGTTTACAGAATTCATCGTGAATCAGATTGAAACAATTTCATGCCTAGAAATGTGTTGCAAAAATCAATGTAATAAGCAGTGGCTGGAACTCCTATTATTCGCACAAACTTACATAACTTAATTTGTACATGTGCCATTGTATTAGTGGCAGATTTATCTTGGTTCCAAATACATATGTACTGAGGAAGAATTTTTGACGATTGGAGCCTTGTGATTAACAAGCCACTAGTATTTGTGCTTTGAAGTTATCAGTCTAACATTTGTTGTATACATTGTGAAACAAATGAAGTAGTTGGACCTCTAATTGTTTCACTAGTAATTGCAAGGGTTTTGCTAAAGTTTCAGTTACAAAGATCAAATTCATCTTGGATGTCTTTACAAACTAGCCAAGACTTTTGCAATGCATGTGATCCCTAAAAGAAAGGAATATATATATATATATATATATACATGTTTTCACACACAGATAGAGGAAAGCAAATGATTGAAAAACGCAAAACTAAAGCCATTCCTATATTCATGTACATAGAATACAATGTGACATTATATGATTGCACGCAATGTTTTGAAACCCACACTGTTGAGAGAACTGAAAAAGGGACCGGGTCACGGGCACTGGTTCAACTGTTGAGTCAACTGAAATTGAACTGTGATATCATAATAACATTATAAATTTACATAAAAGTAAGTTGTATTAGGAATCATTTCCCCAAGATGATTAATATCAATCCTTCAAACGCATTTTTTTCAAATTATCTTTCTTTTCGAAGGTCTTATATTAGAATATTAAAGACATCTTAAATTATTAGGTGGTAGGCCCAAGTTTTGCTTAGTATCTTACTTGCTAGGACGTCATTTACTTACTCTGCCATTGATAATTGAGCCTCTCCAAACTTGATAATAATTGCAATTAAGCTCATAACATCGAAAGATAAGGAACACAGGGAAGACGGGCTCTTTAAAACCATAGCTAATTGGATGTATGCTCTTAAAATTTTGTTAAATCACTGATGTACTTATGTCATAATGCTTTTAGGATATAAGCCCAACCTTGTAGATGGTGCATTTTCAGTGGTTATGCATATTAGTTTTAGTTACAAAAATGAAAATCTGTTGACACAGCACCACTTGGATAAGTTGGACAAGGATGCAAGTAGATATTTTTATTTTATATATATTTGATTACTTGTGGATGGTGGGCAGTCCAATGCAGATCAGTTTAGCAATAGTTGTCTCCTATGAATCATGGATACACCGTTTAGAGTGCCGTATGCATGTTAGACACGCATACTCCTCGGATATGTCGGGACACGTGTTGGACACGCCAATTAGGATGTCCAATATTTTTATTAATATTATTTTTAGTGGACATGTCTTGGACACCTCGGGGACACGTTTTGGGACATGACGAGATTGAAATGTTATGATTAAAAATATTAGATAAAGTTGAATTTATAAATTTCAAAACTTTAAAACACCAAAACATAAAACACCCAATCCTATTCTTCAAATTCTTAACTTGTTGGTTTTTGTATTATAATTGTGAACTTATTTAGTTGTTTTCATTTTATTTTTGGTGATTTATGGATGTTACATTTCTATACATAGCAAATAAAAATAATTTTTTTGCAGCCTTGTCTGCGTCCTCATTTTTTTTAAAATGCCATGTCCCATGTCCATATCTGTATCTGTGTCCATACTTGTGTCCATATCTGTGCTTCTTAGGTTGTCTCTGATTGGCAAAATGAATTGACTATGAAACTAATCCAACAATTAATAGTGATGGCTATAGTTCAAGAGTTTATCAATTCTCATTTCTAAGTATTTATTTGTGATTTTGCTGGTGTATGAGTTATTGTCTCTCTTTGTTAGGTATTGTGGTTTTTGAGTTGGTTCTTATAGTCAATTTATTTCGTATCAGAACATTTACTGCTTGGTGATTTATATTTGTTTGATGACTAGGCAATTTTCCATCACACATTGAGAGGCAACAAAGTCCACCTCCTTCAGTCATTGTGATTGGTGGTGGTATCTCAGGGATTTCCGCTGCACAAATCCTCCACAATGCTTCTTTTAAGGTGGTTATATTATTAGCATTAACATCTACTCCAAGTAATGAGTTAATACACGTGTCCCAAAGTGATGGTCCACATTTCCTTTTGTGGATGACCTCGAATTATAGTCCATGGCCAAAATTTGATGCTCAATTACCCGCAAAACCTCTATTCAAATTTAAATTTTCAAGTGTCTCACCTTCTGAGCAGTGAACAATAAAGGTGAAAATCGAATAGTACAATGTCAAATGATGCACTATTTCTGCTTCCTAAAGTTATGCATTTTCAAAGTGGACTATTACCTTTTTTGGGACAAGAGGGAGGAAAATTTTCTGCTGACCACGACTGACTGCTATCATTTTGTTCAGGTACTCTTGTTGGAGTCACGAGATAGAATTGGTGGCCGTATTCACACTGACTACTCGTTTGGTTGCCCAGTCGATATGGGAGCCTCATGGAAAGTTTATACATAATTAATATTTCTCCAGATCTCTTTTGCAAATTAGATAGGTTTTCCATCCACTCATTGGTTTTCTTGCTGCTCTTGGCTTATTGGTCAAATTCATATTTGCTTATTGGTCAAATTCATATTTTTATGATTTAGATGTTAATACTTATTATTTATTTGTTTAGGCTCCGAAGTAAATAAGTTTGTTAGACCAACCTTACTTTAATGATTTGGTTTCCAAAGTTTTTTATGATTTTGTAAAATTTTAGGAGCAATTCATAGAAGCAAATTGGCATTTCATCTTACTGTGGATTAAATTTTTTTCATTTGACAGCTTTGAAGTTTCCTTTCCTTGGTTTATTTGAATTTTTTTTGTAACTTATTCTTATTTGCAAATTTATAGCCCAATAAGCGTTGTTTCTATACCAGTCAAGTCGGTCATTTGACAATATCTTCCCAATGAATCCTTTTTGTGCTATCATTGAATAAGTTTTGTATTTTAGCATTATGTTTTCTCATGCATTGATTTGTGCTAGGGTGGATGTTTTGAACTATTAGATTTGTTTGTACTTGGATTAGTTTGATTATTGATTTTCTGTTGGACATTATTTAGGTTGCACGGCGTGTGCAATGAGAATCCCTTGGCTCCGCTGATACGCTGTTTGGGGCTTACATTATACCGTACTAGTGGTGACAACTCTGTTTTGTATGATCATGACTTGGAAAGGTAATTACTGGCTCATCTTAAGTTTCCTTGCACAATGTAGTTACATAAGGCATTTTAAATAGGAAAACATCATGGTTTCAGTTCAACCAGAGGTTAAAATTTGTCCATACCTGTTCATGTTGCGGTGTTTTGCAAACTTTCTGGCCGTTTGAACTTCGCCAACTGATTTCTTCTTCAGGATGCTGACCTCGTATTTGCTTCTTGGGCATTGCTGTATAGTATAATCTGTCCCTAAGCAGCACAGACAATTCTAGGCAGGTGCCATGTACGTATTGGACACGACACTCGTCGGACACTCCCCTGACACGTGTTGGACATGCATCTAAACATGTCCTATTATTTTTCTGTTTTTTTAGAACCGGACACACTTTGGACACTTGAGGGATACCACACGTGTTCATGACTTAAACACACATTAAACACGTTGCATATTTTAAAAAAATAACTCGGGATCTAATTGTAAAATAAAAACAATATAGATTTATATCTAATTTGACGTTTAAGCTATGATATACATGGCTCTTGATTTTGTCTAATGTTATCGTGCAATTTTTCCATTATTTTTTAGTAAACTATTCATTTAAATGACATATAAAAAATTTTTTGCCGCGTCTCTGCCATCCCTGTGTCTTTTTGTGTCTGTGCTTCTTAAGTATGTCTAGCTTGCATAACAATTTGTTTAGGATAACAGTTGTGGAAGGTTAATTTCTCCTGCATAAGTTGTGAACATGATGGAAAAATACGAGTTTAAAAGTAGTTGATGGGTTGTGATGTTGATCTGTTGGAATTTAGGCTATCATCCATCTGTGAGGTCATTGATGGACCCCGGGGGGGGCCACGGTTCCCCCAAAGTTTTCAAAATTTACTATTACCACTATAAATTTTTGGATATTTACAATGAAATATATGTATTGGCCCCCTCAAAATTTCAAAAGAATTACCTAGGACCCTACACAATTTAAAATTATCTTGGCCCCCCTTAACACAAATCCTGGGTGCCATTGTGTGAGGTAGCTGTGGTATTTGACTCCCTGTATCAGTTCTTTCATGGGTCACTGTTTTTCCGTTTTCCCTGTATGATTGCACTTCATTGTGCATTTATTTAGACCTATTTGAGGATTTGGATTTGGTCCTTTCAGTTATGCACTTTTTAATATGGATGGCCATCAAGTTCCTCAACAGATGGTAATTGAAGTTGGAGATGCATTCATGAGAATTCTCAAAGAGGTAGGCTTTTTACTGTGGATAAATATGGTTGGGAAATTTTCATAATTACAAGTCCTGCGTAATGGCACTTTGCAAACTACTGATTCGTATATTGACATCTATAGACAGAGAAAGTAAGGGATGAACATAGTGATGACATGTCTGTTCTTCAAGCCATTTCAATTGTATTGGACAGGCATCCAGAATTAAGGTATAAGAAATAAAACTTTAGGATGTATATAAATTAGTATTTAGTGCTACAGGATTTGTTAGTCATCATCATCTTTTTTCTATGTTTTCTAGACAAGAAGGTCTTGCCCATGAAGTCTTACAGTGGTACATATGTAGAATGGAAGCTTGGTTTGCTGTAGATGCAGATATGATCTCTCTGAAAAGCTGGGATCAGGCAAGTTAAAATTTTGATCCTCGGTAGTTTTATTGTCTTAAAATTTTCTGCTCCTCTGTTTGAAAAGAAATTAATTAATCGATGATGTGCTGGTTCAAGTTGTTTGCTCCTCTTTTAAATAGAAATCAATTAATCAATGATGTGGTGGTTCATGTTGTTTCGATAGCTTCCACCCCCCTATCATATTTTGTGCATGTTGTTTTGATAGCTTCCACACCCCTTTCATGTTTTGTGTTGTGACAAATGACAATATGTGTGATTTAAAATTTATAGTCCTCTAATTAGAGAACCCCAGTGTGAAATTTGTAATTTCATATACAAATTTTGGTTGCTGGATCAATTGACATATAAATTTCTGTACAAATTTTTGTTTATGAAAGATGCACTACTACATTCACCAGATTTTTGTGGGTATAAATCTCTCTCATTTGCATATTCAGACATCCATGTGTACTTGCACACATGCAATAGGATGTTATGTACAATTTCATTTTATTGGAATTGGAGGGGGTAGTTACAAGTAAGTTTACTGGGATGCATAGATACATGTCAATATGTTGGGATTACTGGGGTGCAGTCGGTTTTGATTTGATGGAAGTTAAATAAATTATGTAGTTGTGCTAGGTATTATTCTTACCATTGCATGGAATGCTTACTTATTAGAGGACTACTCATTGATGTACAGGAGCACGTTCTTTCTGGTGGTCATGGACTAATGGTGGAAGGTTATTACCCTGTAATTAAGGCTCTCGCAAAAGATATCGACATACGCTTGAATCACAGGTATGCTTCATAATTTCTGAATGACAGAATCCATTCTTGTTTCATTGGTTACACAGGCTAAAACTGGAACTAAGGGAGAGATGAAACTTTGGGATATTCTGAGCAACCAATACTGTATTGCATTGCATGACAGAAATATTTATGATATAAGGAACAGGAAATTTGAAAGTAAAATAAAAAAGGAAGAACAAAAACTTCAAATGGGAACCTTTGTTTTTTTTTTTGGGTAAGTAATTAAATGGGAACCTCATTTGACCTGTTTCATTCTTTAGTGGTTAGTTACTGAAAGAATGACAGATATGCTATGTAAAGCTATAGACAGGATATTTTCTTTAGCTTGAAATTTTCAGCATACCTTGATTTGTTAATCCTTTCTGTTGGGGTTAAACAGCTTCAACATGTACTTGCTGTCTTTTTGAAAAAGCATATGTATAACTATGGAACATATATTCCTGAGAGCTTTTTGTTTCTCATTCCTAATCATAATTTGATTATATGAAATCTCTGTGCAGGACCAACATACTAATTTGACACTAATTATTATTGAATTGAACAAAGTTGATTACAACATATGTTGATAACAAATTCATTATTTCATTGGTTTTGTTAAGTTCGATGAGAAGTATAATGCCTTTGGTTGTTTTTATTGTTAGGGTCATAAAAATATCCAATGGATGTAGTAAGGTGATTGTCACTGTTGAGGATGGGAAGCACTTCATTGCAGATGCTGCCATTATAACAGTACCCCTGGGAGTTCTCAAAGCCAATCTAATTGCTTTTGAGCCTAAATTGCCTGAGTGGAAGGTCTCTGCAATTTCAGATCTTGGCGTGGGCAATGAAAACAAGATTGCCTTGCGCTTTGATAGCGTGTTTTGGCCAAATGTGGAGCTCATAGGCGTTGTTGCACCCACTTCTTATACCTGTGGCTATTTTCTCAACCTCCACAAAGCAACAGGCCATCCTGTCCTAGTCTATATGGCTGCTGGAAGATTCTCTTATGACCTCGAGAAGCTATCTAATGAGTCTGTTGTAAATTTCGTAATGTTGCAGCTCAGGAAAATGTTTCCTCATGCAACAGAGCCTGTAAGTTCATTGGTTCTGCTCATTTCTGCAACTTGCAGTCCCTCTAATCAACATTGGTTAATCAAATCATGGTTGCTTTCAATATGCAAGTTGCATTAACCGACATTTATTAGTAGCATTATTGTTTTGGTTATTTTGTGGTATATTAACTGAGATTGCCTACGCTGAAGTTCCTAACTGGTGCTTGGCCGGTCCCTGTGGGCAGGTTCAGTATCTTGTATCACACTGGGGAACAGATCCAAACTCCCTTGGATGTTACTCATATGATGCGGTGGGAAAGCCTGAAGATGTGTATGATAGGCTTCGAGCACCTTTGGGTAATCTTTTCTTTGCGGGTGAAGCGATTAGCATGGAGAATCAGGGTTCTGTACATGGAGCCTACTCGGCTGGAGTTATGGCCGCAAAAAATTGTCAGACGCATCTCATGGAGAGACTTGGCAGCTTGGAAAGGAACCAGCTCATCTCAAGGAGGGATGAAGTTCTTGAAGCCACAGTTCCCCTCCAGATCTCAAGGATGTGAGAATGTCTATTCACCATAAATTCGAGAACAATTTGAGACTATTCTCTGAAAATAATTACTTTGTTATTTTCTGGAAATAGTTACTTTTAACATTGCGACAATTGTGAGATATCTACTCACAGTACATTATTTTTTTCAAAAAATCATTGTTCATGCTTCATTTGTTTTGTACCTAAAAAAAAACTCAACGGATTAGTCCAACACCACAATGGTGAATTCTTGAAAGTGTCTTGATACCCTTGTGGGAAAGGGTATGACGAAACATTGTAGACTGTAATTGGCATGAGTCTTACTTCACTTCTCTTCTGTTTCGCAACCTGTTCAGTTTATGGATGTGGTGACGGAAAGGGAAAAGGTAAAGAGTGCAAAGAAAACTATTGTTCTTGTTTGATTATTGTGGAAAATAATGAAAAAGGAAAGTGGGGAAAATACGTGAGAAAATTTTGAATATTTTAGATTTCATTTTGGTCTCCTTCAAGATTTATTATTGCTATAAAAAAAAAAAAACTAATTTAACGTTAAATTATTTTCTTTCACTTTCCTTAACAGAACGATGGATGAGACAAAACTGAAAAAAAAGCCACTTTCAGGAAGCCATATCACATAGAATTTCCAAGTGCTTTACAAGTTGAGCTGAATCCAAACTGAAAATAACCCACAGTAAAAAATCATTCCCGACATTTTTTTGGGTCCTACATTATCAGGAAATGGGCCTTTTTAACTGTTTTGTTGGGAGTGAAGGCCCTGGAGGGAGGGCGTCGGGCTTTCTAGAAGAGTAGACCCCATTACATGGTTGGGCTTGAAATAGGTCTTTGAAGTACTAAGCCCGTTCATTGCATTCTAGTTTCATTATTCTGGTTTTAGTTCTCAAAATTTTCAAATACATGAAACAAAACTTGTGTTTTGTAATTGGTAGGTTGTTTTTGTAGTTGCCAAAAATTTTGAAAATAGTTGGACATGCGAAAATGTGTATTCACTTGTTTCGGCTGCATATGAAAACATGTAGCTATAGTAACCCGCGGGAAAGATCTAGTCTTCAACTCCCACTTACAACAAAAAGTGTAACATCTTCCTTTGTTATAACGATAATCTCTCCACTGCCACAAGAAATTGCTATTTTTTAGAAAAATTTATATATAAAATCTCACTAGAATGACATGGTAGTAGCATCTTGTAATTAATAGCCACCATGATGAATTCTTTATTTTAAAATGAATGACTATCATTTAACTACATTATTTTTTTATAATAAATTCTGTATAAATTTTTAAGGGATAAAGCATTACTCTTACCATAACCACCTTCTTTTTCTTTACCCACCTTCGCAACCATCACACTCCTACCACCATTGAGTCATTGACCATCTGCTACCTCCAGCACCTGATCTAATTTCACCTGAGCACCCGATCTCTCTCTCTCTCTCTCTCTGAATTCCCATCATTTACCAACTTTTCTCACACAAAAAAAAAAAAAAAAAAGTTTAATTATACTTTGTACCCTTACATTTTATATTAAATTTTACTTCGAGTTATTCACTTTTAATTGTAATAATTAAACTCTTACACTTTTAATTTGTTGCAATATTAACACTCTGTTAACTTTCGTTTAGGAAATAAACGAAAAATTTACATATGATAAGAATGTTGCCTTTTTCAAGGGACAAAATTATAAAATCATTTTTCTTCCTAATAATCTATCACAAATTACTATTAAAGCACCTCAAAATCAAAACTGTAATAAAATTTGTGATTTATATAATATAATTAGACTTCACATAAAAACTTATAATTTTAATGACTTGCAATATATGTGAGTGTTTAGAATGAAAAAGAGTTAGATTTAATATATTTGTTCTTTAAAAAAGTTCATGTAATTATCACATATGAATTTTTTGTTAATTTTCTAAATAGAAGGTTGACATTGTAACAAATTAGAAGTGTAAGGGCTCAATTGTTACAATTAAAAGTAAAAGTCTTGAAGTAAGATTTGGTGTAAAGTATAATTAACCCAAAAAAAACATCTCACCTTCTTTAATCGCCCTAATCGACCACTATCGCGATCTAACATCATCCTCAACTCCACCGGTATCCACAACTAGAGGAGGCCTTATGCCAGGTGATTCGTTAGACCTGTCGTAGTTCGTCCATTATATATAGGGCACAAATTTTTTTGGGTTAATTATACTTTATATCCTTGTATTTTAAACCAAATTTTACTTTAGAACTGTCACTTTTAATTATAACAATTAAACCTTTACATTTTTAATTTCTTGCAATATCAACGCTAACTTTCGTTTAGAAAATAGAAAAAAAATTCACATCTGACAAGCATGTTGCATTTTTCAAGGGGTAAAGATATAAAATCACATTTTTTTCTTGATAATCTATCATAAATTTCTCTCAAATCACTCAAAAATATGAGTGTAATCAACTTTATGATATATATGAAGTAATTAAGCTTCATGTAAAAACTTTCAATTCAACTCATGTGCGATACCTATGAGTCTTTGAGATAAAAAAGAGTTGAATTTTACATATTTGTCTTTTGAAAAATGCTATGCAATTATCGCATGAGAAATTTTCGTCCATTTTTTAGACAAAAGATTGATATTAAAACAAATTAGAAATGTAAGAATTTAATTATTACAATTGAAAGTAAAATTATGATGTAAAATTTGATTTAAAGTACAAGAGTACAATAACCTAATTTTTTTAGACCTAATTATATTAAAAGATGGACTTGATAATTTTGTTTAAGCTTGCTCCAATCCTATTTAGTTTTAGGCTTGCTAAAAGTTATTTTGAACGCGGGTCTTGTCCGACCCAACTAATGTCACCCACACCCGTAACCCACCGCAATGTCTCTCTCTCCTCTTATCACACGCTCTTTCTATCTCTGCAACTTTTTTAATTGATCGATTACATGAATTTCTGGATATATGATATTATTTTTAATATAAAAATAATAAAGAAAAAATAGCACATTTTTTAAGCTATCAATTAAATATGTGTATTTTTATAAAAAATATATATATATATGTACCAAACACTTTTGTTATTATTTTTGAAAAATATAAAAATATACCTATAATTTTCTCAACTTACAAGGTTTGGTCGCGGTCATAAAAGTGCTAAAAATGAGCAGCCTCGTTTCCAACTGTCGGCCGTAAGCGAAAAGCAAAGGAAAGACCCTCACTTTTGTCGTCTTCATTTCTCACATTTTACACGTCTTGCGTTTCCTAAGCTGAAGCCCCCCTCCTCTCTATCTAAAACTCTTAAAAAAAACCTCAATTCATCGATCCCTCTGATTCCATGGCGACGATGGGGCATAACAATCTCAATGCAAAACTGGTGAGTTCTATATACCCACACATATATGGATATCTATATATATATATAATTGTAATAGTTGTAATGCCTTTTTTTTCGTTTCAACCTGCTTTTGAATTCCACTGATAATTCGCTTCTCAGGTCTTGCTCGGCGACATGGGCGCTGGTAAATCGAGCCTCGTCTTGCGCTTCGTGAAGGGCCAATTCCTCGAATTCCAGGTACTGATTGGTCTAACAATTCTCTGAGGATGAGCTTTCATTTGACGTTTGAGGGTTTTTGTTGAACTTTTTCTTCTTTCCGCGGGTTTAATTTCGTGTTTTTTTGCTGATGGTGAATGATGGTGATGCTGGTTATAGGAATCGACGATTGGAGCCGCGTTCTTCTCGCAGACGCTGGCTGTGAACGACGCGACGGTGAAGTTCGAGATCTGGGACACCGCTGGCCAGGAGAGGTACCACAGTTTAGCCCCTATGTACTACAGAGGTGCAGCTGCTGCTATCATCGTTTACGACATCACTAGCACGGTTAGACTATCTTCCTGTATTACGATTAGTATACCTATAGATACATTTTATATACGCATGTACATATGTTGACTTAAAACTAGTGATGGGTTTGGATAATATGCTCTTTTTTGGTTCGTATTTTGTGGGACTCTTTTAAGTCCTATACTGCATTTTGGGCAATTGAATGAAAAGTACCCGCAGTTTCTTCTTCTTATTTGGGCATTTTTGCAAAACTGTTGGTTTTTTTTCTTCTCCATATTTAAGCAGACATGTACTTACGTATTCACTTATTTATACACGTGTCTTGCCAAGTTTATGTTACCTTGTTCCTATTTTTCATATTGCTGATTGGACTCTTCCTTTTTTGAGTTAATTAGGATTCATTTGCGCGGGCTAAGAAGTGGGTGCAAGAACTTCAGAAGCAAGGTGCTTAGGCTTGAACTTGTTGAATTAATTTAAGCGTAGTAAGCTAGAATATAAAGGCTTTTGTTTTTCCCTTCAGCATTGGACTTTTGCACTCCGTTTGATTAAAGAAAGGAAGCAAATACTAGAAAGGAGTCCATCATTAATAATTTTATAATTCTCTCTTAAATCCAAACCTAAGCCTTAGTTTATTTCTTAATAGATGTGGCTGGGTATTGCTCCCCTGTTAATTAACATGGGAAGACTTTTTTTGGGGTATGTGAGTCAATATTGCAGTCATGACCATTTTCGTGGCTGTTATAGGGAATCCTAACATGGTGATGGCACTTGCGGGGAATAAAGCTGATTTGGAAGATAAGAGGAAAGTGACGGCAGAAGTAAGTTGTACAACTCTCTCTCTCTCTCTCACTCATACATTAGTGGATGATAGTTCAAGGGTTCTTAGCTAAGCACATGTGCGGGCACAGACACAGACACAGACACAGACACAGACACAGACACAGACACAGACACATACACATACACATACACATACACATACACATACATATACCCAGATATGGGTACAGACACAAGACACAGTGACGTTTAAAAAATGAGGAGACAGATGAGGTAGAGGTAGAACAAAATTTTTTTCTTCTTTTTATTATATATTTTGATTTTCTATGTATACGAATGTAATCCACAAAACACCAAATATTTTTGAAAAATAATACTACTTACTATCCAATTCATAATTTAAATATCATTTAATATAAAATAAGATGAAGACAAGCTTATAATATAAAACATAAAAATTTAATAGTACTAATTCACATAATTTTTGTTTTTCATTAGATCTTAAGTTATGTTGTTCAAACTTACAATGTGTTTCACAATTCATACGTCTCTAAGTGATGGATACATGTCTCTCCTAAAAAAAATAAGACACATTTGGATGTATGTCTGACATGTGTTGGGTAGTGTTCAATATGTATCCGATATGATACGGCACCTTCTAACAAGTGTTTGTACTTTTTATGTTCTTAGTATATATCCTCTCATAATTATGTCCTCATGGTAATGTTGGTTGACTCCTGCCTTTCTGCTATGATATGTCCTGCTTATATTTAACATTGTAATGCCTTCTTTTCATTTCTTTATGTTATTCATCTATCCCTTCTGATATATTAACTACTAGTAAATGATGTTTTAAATTAGTTGACAGCAATTTTAATCTGGAGGCTGGTTTTTCTATAGGGCCAGTCACTTTGATTGAAATTAAGACATTCCCAAAGTTCCATGCATTTCTTGTGTGATCCCTCTTTAGGAAGAGAACTTAATATTTTGTTGAAGTAGGTGCTGGGTAATTATGTTAATGAGGGTCAATGGGTGATCATTATTGCCATGAACTTGGAAAAGCTGTTAATTTTGCATCAATGAGTGTACAAGACCAATATAGTCAATCATCATAGTTAAATGTGATTCTATGGAAAATGGGACCCTTCTCTTTAGGATAAGGCTACTTCTAGTTCTTAAGAATCTGTAATTCATGGTTTGAGATATAAGTACGGGATATCGCCAAGCTACAAATCTGTTGTATATTATGCATTTCTGGTTATCTGATGACCTTTTGAGTTAAGGATTTAAAGAATGAGCATCAATGTTGTCACAAATTATTTAATGCTGATGAGTTCAAATGCATATTCAGTGAATATCTTACAACTAAAGTATTTGATGGAAAAGTGAACATGAAAACATTTTTGATTGCTTTGGGAATGTGTTCTCCATTTGTTTTCCTGGTTCCTTTATGGCATATTATGTTGCCAGCCATGTCCATAAAGTTTGTAGTTGTATTCCTTGGGTATGTGAATATTGGCCAAAATCATCATTGCCAACAATGGAAGGGAAATTAATCCATAGGTCTTTAGAAACAAGTTGAATATCCTCCTCTGCAAGCAATATGAAGTTTAAAACCTAAAGTTCAAGCTTTTAGGGATGAAAAGGAAGTTTTTTACTAAGGACTAAACTTGGTTCACTCTAGAGTTTAGAGATGGTTTCTCAGGGAAGCTTCTGAAAGTTTTGAGCGTTAACCTGATTTTCCTTCATCAGAAGAAAGAATAATTTGGATGCCTTCTTGCAAAATATAGAACCTTTGATGCTTTTATTGCATTTGATGGGCTAGAACCCATGGTTTATGGTTCTTGTAGCAGGTACCGTAATAAGTTTATAACTATATTTTATGGTTTTACTGCCCTTTTTCATGATAATTGTTTTTAGCACTTCGTTGTTGTAGGGTTCTCATGTGTTCACTTATTTCACTGCTGTCATATTTTGTCAAGTGACATGCTATAACATTTATTATCAGACATCTGTGAAGGCATATTTCATTTATCTTCTCTAAGACTTGGTATTTGCAGGAGCTGCATGTGTAATCTGTTTCTAATAAATAACTGCAGGAGGCACGTGTTTATGCTCAGGAAAATGGTCTTTTTTTCATGGAGACCTCTGCCAAAACTGCTGCTAATGTCAACGATATGTTCTATGAAATAGGTGTGTTTCCGAGTCTCTTTGCTGCTAAATGGGGACAGTAGCATACTTGGGTTTTGGACCATACAAGTTTTGGAATTTGATTACGAGCTTCATAATTGCTTCTCTATTTTTCAATCCATTACTCAATTCTTCTATAAATCTTTGATCCTACATGAATGTTGTTTGTTTATTCTTTCTAGTTTTCGATTTGGTTATCCTTATTTGTGCAATTTTTGCTCTGTTTTTTTGTTGTTGTGATGATCCCACTATTGTCTTCTTCTTTCACCAGAAAGTAGAATATCCTATGCATGTCCTCTGTCAAAGTTCAAGACTGGAGGATAATTAGCTTGCCTGGTATTTATCGTTTTTAGTATTGATAACACAACTAGTGTACATGGCTTGAATGTATCAGCAAGGCTCCTCTTGGTACATGTCATCAAACAATATTGTAATTGCAGACATTATTCGTCAAATGGAATTGAAAATTTCTTTTAGTCTAAAAGGGACTAGAGCGCTTTAAGAGAGGTGACTGTTTGGGTATCATTTTCAAATTTTTTGATTTTGTTTTTTGTTTTTCGTGTTTCCAAAAACAAAAACAATGGGAACTTCAAAAACCCCATTGTTTCACACCAGTTTCATTTCCGTGTGTGAAAATGTTTTTTCAGAAAATCAGAGAACTTTTTTGTTTTTTGTTTCCTAAAACTGTGGTCTCAGCAATTTTCAGAAAATAGGAACCGAGACCACAACCAAACTTGGATTATTTCGTTATTGATGCTTCAAGGAGTGAATAAAATCCCCTTCATATCTACCCCCTACCCCCAATGTTTTCAAAACCGGACTGGACCGGCTGACCGGTTGAACCGTTGACCTGTCCTTAAACGTCAAAACGATCTGGATACAAGCCTAAAACCGCTCTTGTTTAAAAACATCTTTATTTAGAGAAAACTGCTAATAACTGCTGTTTAATCGTCGAACCCGAAAAACCGTTGGGTCGATGCAACCTGCCGATTTTTCCTTTCTTCCTCTTTCCCTCCTTAAAACCATTGAAACTGACTTCTTCGTCGCCCCTAGTCATCGGCACGAGAGGGCACAAGTTATCTGTTCAAACTCCAGAAAGAGGTGTGGCTTGAAGCTTCTTCATCTTCTTCATCATGGCCATTGCCGCTGCGAGAGAGAACGTGGGAAGTTCGATGTGTCTCCGTCGTTGGTAGGGTTTCTTGTTGTTAGTCTCTTCCTTTTGTTGATGAAGAAGCTTTGGCTTCGTGTTCTTCTGAATCGAGTGCAAATGCATGAGTGATGGCTGCCTTGCTACTTGCTGCGATGGTTTCTCTCTCTGCAAACTCTCTCTCTCTCCTCTCTCACTTTGTTTCTATCTATATCACTTGACTGGTTGAGTTTGAATCCATTTGTGGATTTTTATGAGACGGTGACTGCTTTTGCTTACCCCAAAGTGAGGTTGGAAATTGGGCAAATCGAACAGTGAATGATGAAGGGTTTTATTTTTTGTTTTTTTCAAAAACACCACTTGCATCGATGGAAAGAAATTTTGAGTTTATCATCACTATTGTGTTATCTCTAGTTTTGTTTGAATATCAAATTTTATGAGATTTTTTTATTTTAAGTAAATTTGTTTATTTATTATTATTTTTGTTAATGTAATTGTGACATCACTGTTCAATTCCAGTTGACCCGGTGGTTGAACCAATGACCCTCAACCCGGTCAGTTCTCTGGTTCACCTAATGGTCCAGGTTTTAAAACATTGCTACCCCTTCTCTGTGCATGCGTGTGTGTGTGTTGGGCGCCGGGCCGGGGGGGGTGGGTGGTGGGGTAAGAGGAACATCTCTTCTTTATTTGAAATGGATTTTATGTGGAATTGGAAAAGAAAATTTGTATCTCTTACAAATGCTTTGCTTGTAATTCTTGTTCTGCAAAATGCATGGGACTTTTTGTTTGTTTCCCCTTCATATCATAATAAGTAACATTAGGATCTTTGAGCGGTCAGAATTATTTTTTTAAAAAATTTATTTTATCTTTCTTCATGAGACTGAAGAGAAAAGAATCTCCTTGTCCTTAATGTGTGTGGATGTTTGGGGTGGCGAGTGGGCTAGTGCAGGTCCTCTAGAAAGTTATGACAGTCATTGAGATGGCAGGGGACTATCGGAGGTGGATCAGGAGAGAGCTAATGCTGTCACACACAGAGAGAGAGAGAGAGAGAGAGAGAGAGAGAGAGAGAGAGAGAGAGAGAGAGAGAACTTCTGCGCTTCTTGAAGGAGAATGTTACCATTCACTTATATGCAGGAGGTGAAGACCTATTTATAGGAGTGACGTGTCTTGGAGGTTGAGCTTACCTGTGAACTGTGTCATATGCTCAGGTGAAGACAGAGGGACAGGAGGCTTGCTGTTCTTGGCCCAACAAACTGGCGGTAAGGACTGTAGCGTCGAACTCCTCAAAAGTGATTTGGAATTTGGCTTAGGTGCAGTAGGTGTTGTTAGGGGTCTCCCCTAGGTGTTGCAGAGGTGGTTGGGTACTCTCTTCAGGTATTGGGCAGTACGGAGAGCGCCATGTATCTTGTTGTCTTCTTCTGAATGTCTTCTAGTGGAGGTTTCTCTCTCTAAGACCGGTCAAGGTACAATCCTCAATTCTAACCACCAATTCACAAGTGCCTAGAGGTCCTGCACAAAGGTCATAGAGTTGCTCGGGTGCCTCATGATTGTGGCACCAATCCCCAGAGGGTTTATAGGCCTTGCTCTCAATCTACCCGACATTAGGGTGTCTTATGGAGGTGATCAAAGGTGGTCATGACTTTGGAGATAACCCGAGGGAGGTGTATTGAATTTGAATGAGGAGTAGGACATATCTCACTGTACCTGAGGACTATAGGACAAATGGCAGTGGAGGCAGCTGCTGCCTGTGGAACAATGCTAGAACAGAAACAATTTATCTTCTGAATAATTTCCTTGTTTTTTTTTTTTCCTTTTATTTATATCTATTTTGGTGGGGCATGGTCTACTCCCCTCTGTTTGTACTATTGGCCTCCCCCCCCACCCACCACAAAAAAACCACCACCACAAAACAAAAAAAAAAAAAAAGGAAAAAAAAGGATCCTGAATGTGTAGCTTATGAATTTCATTCATTGTTGATTAATGAATAACATTGTTTGTATGTATGCAATATGATTCTTCTTCTTCTTGTGTTTTTTCTTTTTCTTTTTTTCTTTTTTTTGTTGTTGTTTTTGGGGGGGGGGGGGGGGGGGGGGGGGGGGGGGGGGGGGGGGGGGGGGGGGGGGGGGGGGGGGGTGTTTAGGTTTGGAGGAGTTGTTGAAACAGAATCTTGCTGAAATCTCAATAGATAACTGCTACCAATTCATACAACCAACTTCAGTGAACTTTTTGAGCTGGCTTTTGTGATTGAACAGATCTGTATATGGTTTCCATGTTCAACAGCTGGCAAGGGCCAGACCTGAATACCACATTTGAACTTGACTGCAAGTTTATCTAAACATAGGGCCGGCCTAAAGGGCTGCATACTTGTACTTGGCCAATGTTTTTCTAAGAAGTTGGTTCATTGAGACAAAACCCTTCTTTTTCTAGTTAGTGTGCCAAGGAAATGGTGTTTGGCTATAGCTTTGAAGAATCGTAGGCAGAAGAGAGATTTTTAATGCATCCAATGAGCTGTGTGATTCCTGGTGCTGTTTAATGATGCTATCAATACCTATGATTATCATTGATTCTCTCTCTCTCTCTCTCTTGTTGAGTGACAATAGAGGTGCTAGTGACACTATCAATCATATTATTAATTTTGAACTAAATTGAGTTTGGTCCTTCTTTCTTTCAAAGTGGTAGTTAGACATTACATGATAGCTAGTTCAGTATTTACTATTAATAAATGGATCATATTTTAACCATATCAGTAATTTATGATAGATTATTGTCCTGGCTATGATTCTTGTATTACCTGTAGATATAATCTCTCCTAGTTTTTGACATTTTAATTTTCTGTGTCAAAAATTGCACTGCCATTGACCCGCTAATTGGAATTGTCCTTTTTGTTTTTCTGTAAGTAGCTAAGAAGTTGCCTAGAGCTCAGCCTGCTCAAAATCCATCAGGAATGGTTCTTGTGGACAGACCAGCAGAAGGATCCCGAACTGCATCATGCTGTGCCTAAGTATAGTCCTACATAGTCTGTAATCTTCTTTTACCTATCTTTTTCCCAGTTTTCCCTTTTCATTTATTAGTATTGTCAGTTTATTCTACTTTTTTTAATTGATGCAATATTGATGGATATCATTTTCGGTCGTGGTGGAAACATATGTTGTGAAGAATGTATACTACACTTATCTGAAGTATACTTAAAAAAACAAATGAATGAATAAAGTGTTGTGAAACATTTGTCCTGCAAGTGTTGGTTCCATACATTTTATGGATTTGACCCCTAACTTCTTAATTTCTTTCTTGATTCAAAAAATTATCTCCTGTTAGTGTATCCATGTCCACCGGATCTGACAAGTTTAAGGGTATGTCGTATGTATCTGACCCTATACCCAAATTAGATACTTGGATACGATAAGAAGAAGAAGAAGCTTGCATTTTATAGTAAGAAAAATTTATAGTCTCTAAAAAAACTCTTTAAAAAAAAAATTTTATATTCTCTCATATGTAATGGAGAGAGAAATCCCCCTTTTCCCTTAAGTTCCATTTAATTTCCCTAGCTAATAACAACATTTTGTGGTAGAATCTTATATATATACACAATAAATTTAAACATTCACAAAGTGTCCACGAATCTATACCCAACTTTTGGATACATATCCCTGTATGATAAGATTAAGGGCTTTGGGAGGCCTGACGCTAGGCACACCCACACCCGATACTCATTCCCTAGTTCATGTAACGTAGCATGTTTATCCATCACATGGTATGCACTATGCATGTACCAGCATAAAGTTTGTTAGTGTTGTTTCCCATGGCTTTGCTGGTGATTCATTCAGACCTCTAAACAAGCAATCTCGTGTGAAAATATTTTCCTTTCCCTTCTTTTTGGTTGGGTGGGTGTGTGGGTGGGTGGTTGTTTAGGGGGTGGGTTTGATTGAGCATTTCAAGTTGCAAGGAAAGGATGGGGTAGGGTAGGATAAGGTACTAGGCAGTGTTCCAGTATAGGATGAAGACAATAGTAGCATGATTAAGCTCCTAACTCTCCCTCTTGGCTAGTCAAACATATAGGTGCGATTGATTAAATAAATGGACTAATTCTACACTACCTTGCAGATGTAGTCCTGGTATACCACAGCAACTAATTCTAGAGTTGTATCACCAAATTGTACTTCTGCAACTTTGATGTAGTTTTCTTATACCTATCAGTCATTGATTAGTCACCCAAAAATTATATACACTCGCCTGGAATGGCGATGCGTTCCTCTAAATTTTGCCCCTGTAGCAACTTGGATGTTTCTGTCATGGACCATGTAAGTGATGGTTGCCAGCAATTGCAATGGGGCTACCTTTCTGCTAATCTGTCATCATGCATGTGATCAGTCCACCAGTTGTCTACCATCTAGGGTTATAATAAGATTGGTCTCTTTGTTTCACACATATTACTAGAGCTCTAATCTTAGATGATCCTTCAGGCTGTGAAGGAGGGTCCCTAATTATCATTGTGTCCAGGGGGTTGCCAGAAACCGGCTGTGCAATCAATTCAAAATTTGCAATTTCCATTTTGGAAAACTAGTGATTTTTTAAAGGTTTTTAAATCTTAAAAACCAATTAACTAAAACTCTTACCTCTTTCAGCCTCCCGTATCCTTCCCATTGGTTAACCTTGTCCAGGATTTCTGAGTGAAGGATATTAGTAGATTTACAAATGAAGAAAAAGGATCTGTTGAGCTATGTACTGTGCTTGTGACATTACTTATGATGAGAAATGTTGATTCTCTAGTGCTGAAGCTTTTATTTCTGGGTTCTAATATAATGGATATTCCATTATTTGCAGGAACATGCTCGGCAATTGTTGTATACATGGAAGTGGAATTGCCAAAAAGTCATGATAACTATTGTTGAACCGTGTAAATGATTTAGTTCCTTTGTGTGAATAAAAAAAGAAAGTGTATGAATTGACTGGATTATGGGAAGAAGACATTGGGACAATTTCATTCTCATTTCCTGTATGACATGTATACTGAGTTATGGATGCTTTGCCCTACTTAAATTCTCTCTCTCTCTCTCTCTCTCTCTCTCTCACACTCACACACACACACACACACACACACACACACACACAAGCCAAAGAAGAACAGTAAAAAGCTAAATAGTGGGTAGCATGTCAGTGTTCTGAAATAAAATCCAAACTAGAGAGGGGGGAGCTCTGTTTCTTCTTCATCGCCTTTTTGAGTATTCACTCGGGGGACTGTATCACTTATAAAGAAAAGATAATGACATATTGTTACTATTACAAGTGATCTTGGAGCTATGGGGCATGGTTGTTAATACAATACCAATCAATGTTTCGTTTTTACCATTGGTATCGGTAGTGGTGTTGTTTTGGACTTATTGCTATTATTATTATTATGTATTTAACAAAAAAATATTTACAGATAAAATTTGATTAGTAAATGCATAATATGGCATTACTCATGTAAAGTATTATTCAATACTAAATTGTAATAGCATAACATAAATATATTATTTAATCCAAGTAAGTTAAAAATAACTAAAAGACAAATTGTTATTATAAATTCAACACAAGTTGTAATAAAAATTTATCATAAAAATAAATTATTTTAGTGCAAAATGAAGGTTTCATTAGGTAAATTCGATATTGGCTAGTACAATTACTCTTGTTGCTACTTTTTATGTGTTATACGGTAAGATTTAGTATTGACAACTACGGTATGGAGCCCATGTAGTAGCTTGGGTGTCACTTGTAATTTGTCCACGCTTGGTAGAAAGGTTACTCTGATTGTTCTTGTCAAACTAGCAAATGTTACTTTTAAACTAACAGCATAATAGCTCGGGGACACGAGACTTCCGCCAAACATGGTGCTGAAAGTCTTGAAACGAAACTTAATGTTCATTGACTTCCTACATGCAAGTCCAAATTAAGTTGGTTTTAACAGATGTTTAGTTTGTTTCAGAACCAACTAAATTGGTTTGAGTCCCGGGTTAATCATTTTTTATTGTCACTAGTTAGAGGTGAAAAAGGATAGATAATCACTATCTTTTCAATATGAGGGAAGGTGATTTAGTAGTTAGTTTATTTTCATGCTAAGTATGAAATTTCATATTCGATCTCTACGTCTCATTGTACACATAATTTCGTATCATAAATATCAACAACCAAGCACTCCACCATACATATCTTTTGTTTGTACAAAAGCAATTAATATATTTTATACAGTTGTAACTAATATCTTATACAGTTGAACATTCCTTTTATCAGTAAAAAATTAAAAACTTGCAGCAACATTATCTCCCATTTTTTTTTTTTTTTTTGTGTATCAATATCAACATTTTCTTGAATTCTGGATCTAATAAACTATATATGTATACGCTAAGAAATTTTATAAGGACTAGCTTTAGATGTATTAGTTTTCTCATCTTAAGCCAAATCAAGAATTGTAACTAAAAATGCGCATACCATGTCTATACACATATATCTATCAACTTACCATATTAAGAAACGAGACATGCCATTAAGTGTTTTCTCCTACCCTCCCATCATGAAATTACCCATTTGCCATCCTAAGACCAACTAACTGCCTTCTAACATATCTGTTTACGTTATCTGCGAGCAAAACTCTAGGTTTGGTTGTGGGCCCACCTAATTTATTGTCACAGCTGCTTTTGTATATCTATCTGCTGAGCTTTGTATCGATATATAATAAGAGTGGGACCGTGCAATTGACTACTACAGCTATACAACGCCTCTTACGTAGCTATTTATTACTACACCTACTAGGGACCCATGGAATCAACCTCACTGAGTGGGGTCTCCTAGAACATTTTTAACCAAAGTCTTTAAATTTATTTTTATTTTGACATTTTTTTCATATTTAAAATTTGTGGGTCCTATGTTTTTACATTACTATTCCAACTCACCTAATTTTTATTTTACTATTCATTCTTCAAATCACTATTCTTTTATATAAAAAAGTTAAAAATTACATATTGTGCTCTATTTTATTTAAAATAAAATTATTTATTATCATATTTTAATTTAAATTGTAATTATTTACAAAATATTTAATTAAAATTGAAATTTTTAAATTTTTTTTAAATTAAATAATTTACCTATGAAATTACAAATTAAATTACATTAAAAAATTTTTTAAAAAAAAAAAAACCCCCCATTACAAACTAATGAAATACATGTAACAAAAATTAAAATACAATAAGGAACTAATTAGAATATATAAAATGAGAATTGAAAAATTAAAATTGTATTGATTGAGCATTTATGGGAAAGATATATGCTTGTTTCATGTGACGCTTTCTAAGCATTAGTGAATGATCGAGAAAGATCATTTTTATATAATCTTTTTGTTATTATTCTAGTCAAAATTATTTTCTGTTTTCAATGGATGTTGAAATTTTAATTGTTATTGAAAGGTGGTAGAAATAGATTGATTAATTATTAAATTTGCACAAAAAAAAAAAGTGAAAAGGTGGAGTAGTAAGATAAAATAAAGAATTCATTGATTCCATGGATTAAAATGATTTTAGTATAAATAAATAATCAGTAAAATAAAAAGAATTTTTTAATGTCATATATAAATAATAATTTTAAGATAAATAAAAACAAGTAAAATATAAATAATTGATTTTCCACATATAAAAAAATCTCAAATTTAATGAATATTTAACAAAGTAAAAAAAAATAATGAATTAATTGAAAATTTAAATTAAATATTTATTAAAATATTATTCAAATAATAAATAATGCATTAATAATACATTATTTAGACTTAAAACAATTATTAGTATAAGAGTCTCACATAATTAATGTTTTGGCTCTACATAAATAGTGAAATGAAGGGGTCTTCAAATATTTTAGAAAACCTTCAAATTTGAAGGCCCCATATGAAGGCCACCTTCATTTCTTCAAATTTTTGAATAAATGAAGGTGGATTGGAGGATAAAATTTATAACTCACCTTCAAATTTAAATATTTAAAGATGGGTTAGAGATGCTTTTAGGTCTGCATATCCATAACACAATTAACAAATGGAGCAAAAAAATTTGATTTTATATCCATGAGATTCATTATTTAATTACTGAATGGAATAAACAACTATTTTATATCCATGAGGCAAAAATTAATTAATACTTTCACATACCTGCAACATGTGATATTTGCTGCATTCATCAGATCTAACAGACAATTAAAAGCCTTCAAATGCATGCACCATTGAATATTGCGGCATAACCGGAACCGTCTTGCCGTGTGACTTACAGCTATCGCCATGCTGTTTACACCGATTAAGCCAACGTCGGTTGTGGTGTTTGCCACCGCCTTAACTTGCATAGATACATACATGTGTGTACCAACACAGGAGAAGAATGTCTATTTCTCAAACGCAATCTGCAAAAGAGGTACGTATTTCTATTCATTTAGTTCCGAATTTTTAGCAACTACATTGGTATTTGCAATTTAGCCTTTGATCTGTAATTCTTCACCTAGGAAGTGAACTTTTAGCCCAACCATTGATTGTCAATAGTGTATTAGTTTTCACGTCAAAATGGTGACACGTTCTGTAAGCAACAAAGAAAGTCCAGATGAAAAGACTCAAAGCCTAAAGAAGAAGAGAGATAAATATGAAGCACTACCCTTAGAAAAGAAGGAAGAAAAGCGGAAAACAATGAGGGAGTTGTACATGAGGATGCCTGCAGAAAAGAAAGAAGAAGAGCACATGAAAACAAGGCAGCATATGCTTCATTGCCAGATGAAAAGAAACCTGAACTGTTAAAAAAGAAGGAAAGAATACTACAAAGGTAAGAAATCGAGTCAAAAGCCAGTCATACAACGTGACAAAAAAGGTACTATGTGGAGCTATATCACATAGCAAACTATAGTGATTAGCAGGAAACTAATTCTTCATCCTTCCTTGGTATTGCAGGTGAACACCATGCTACGATAGACACCGTACACAAAGGTAAAGACATTGCCGAGCAATGGAGCATTTTTAAGTCTAGTAAGTGCTAAAGATTGGCACATAGTGTGTTACACAAGACATGTTACAGATTGACAATATAGTATGTTTCGTATAGGTTCCACATTTACACAATCCCAAGCACTGGATCTCTCAAGTATGGAGCATGAAACATCCAAATCTGGTTGGTACAAAGATTGCTAAGTAATAAATCTACATATTATAAACCCATAGTACTTCTCAATTTTTAACTTTTGTATGTGCGGAAGGTGTTCCACAATAAATGGAAGCAAATTGGCAACATACAACAAAAAGATCTACGAGTCAAAGGAACCTAGGTAACGTCATGGTATATATTCATGGAACTCGTAAACCACTTTGGAGTACCATTGTAATTATGTGTGTGAATTTTTTTCCTTGCCTTCACTTTGGAGTTCCAGTTATAAGCAGGGAAAATGTTCCTTCAAAGCCATTTGTTTTGGAAGAATGTTCGATTTGCAATCATCTTGGAGCAAAAAAGTTTCAATACGAGCCTAAGGGTTTTTGTTGCTATGAGGGAGATATGAGCTTAGCTCAAAATGACGTGCCAAAAGAACATAGTGAGCTCTTCACATCCAACAGTAAGGAAGCCATTCAATTTAGGCAATGTGTTAGAACATATAATAACACATTTGCATTTATATCGCTTGGGGTAAAATTTGATAAGGAGCTTAGTAAGAGAAACATAGGTATTTACACTTTCAAAGTCCAAGGTCAGATGTATCACTTCATAAACGAGCTAATTCTTTCAGACGCCCACCCCTCTCACTTACAATTGTATTTTACGACATTGAACACGAGATCGAGAATAGACTCCAAAGATCTAAAAAGTTACGGGAAGATGTTGTAAACCGTTTGATGAGTACCCTACGAGAAAATCCTTATTTGAAGTTCTTCCGAAGCCTTAGAGATTTGGATGATATTGATATTAGACAAATCTTCGTCAAGTCTATGCTCAATGTAGATCAAAGAGTATACAATGCACCATTGGCCTCACGGATTGCCGGAACATGGATTGAGAATAGCAATGACAACCCACCTGGTTACTGTGACATTATTGTCTTCACGCATGCAGGAAATAGCCATCGTGTAAATTACTATTTTGACTGTTACGATCCTTTACAGTATCCTTTACTCTTTCCCTTTGGTGACGCCAGGTGGCATGAAAGAATATCGAAGCAACGTAAACTACGCAGAGAACAAATATGTACAATAAAATCTACACGTCCTTCAAGCATACCGTCTTTGGAAGATCTTTTCATCCATGAATAAAAAGGTACATTATGTTTCCATGTGCATATAATTATTTGAACCATTATTGCAAAAAATAGCTAACAATTAATATTATATATTTCAGCTTCACAGAATAAAACGTCCAAGAGAAACACTGTATCATACCGTGAATACTACTGTTACAAATTACAAATACAGCCATCTCTTCCATCTATTTTGTTGCGCTCTGGGACACTGAAGTAAAAGTAAAAGTACGTCATGCATTTTGAGATAACTGTTGGATTGTCCCGTATTTATTAGCTAAGTATAACTGTCACTTAAATGTTAAAATATACTCAACTATTAATATAGTTAAGTACTTATACAAGTACATTTCCAAAGGGCATGACCGAATTCTATTTCACATGGGAGATGACGACAAATCTCAAATGATTGATGAAATTCAACGATTCCAATCGGCGAGATGGGTGTCCCCTCCAGAAGCTATATGGCGAATATATCAATTCTACATGAATGAAATGCATCCATTTGCTAGGGCATTACAACTTCACCTTGAAGACAGACATGTTGTTGGCTTTCGGGGCAACCACAGCTTGCAAGATGTAGTTCAAAATGACCGAGCTTTAAGGTCTATGTTAACAAAATATTTTCGCATGAATCTTATCAATAACAATGCGAGCCGCTATTTATACAAGGACTTTCCTGAACACTATGTATGGGATGAAAGTAGTAGAGTATGGAGTCCTAGGAAAATCAGAAATGTTATTGAAAGAGTTGTTTTTACGAATCCAACTAAAGGAGAAAGATATTATCTTCGATATCTACTAAATCACGTTAAAAGTGCAACATCTTATAATCATCTCAAAACTATTAATGGAGATCAATATAATACATTTCGGGAGGCAGCTAAACAGTTGGGAATAGTAGAATCAGGTAACAGCATTGCAGAATGTCTATGTGAAGCATCTTCATGTCAAATGCCATCCACTTTGAGGCTTTTATTTGCTACATTGCTCGTGTACTGTTTGCCTCAAAATCCTAAAGCCCTATGGAAGAAATTTGAAGATGTAATAGCCGAAGATTTCCAAGCTAAGAGATTGTTAAGTGTAGATATTATTCAATCAAAAGTATTGCGAAGCATCAACATTTACCTAGAGTCTATGGGCAAAAATCTGTCAAACTATAATTTGCCAAGCTATGTAGACAATGAAGATGAAAGGATTCAGAGGGAGATTATAGAGGAAACGAATGTTCCGATATTTGATGAAGATTTTCTATTGATGTCAACATTAAATGATGAGCAGAGAATCGCATACAATATAATTATTTTGAGGATTCGAGAAGGAAATAATGGAGCGTTATTTATTGATGGCCTTGGTGGATCTGAAAAAACATATCTATATCATGCTTTACTTACTACAATTAGATCGGAATTAAGCATTGCACTTGCTATAGCGACATCAGGGGTTGCAGCCTCAATATTACTTCGTGGCCGTACTGCACACTCAAGATTTAAAATACCGCTGGATGTTGAGAACTTCCAATCATGCAATATCTCAAAGCAAAGTAGTTTGGCGGAATTGTTACTAAGAGCTAAACTCATAATATGGGATGAAATATCCATGGCGAAAAGACAAGTCATTGAAGTTCTTGACATGTTGTTACAAGATATCAATGACTCGAATGCATTATTTGGTGGAAAAGTCGTTTTTGGGGGAGACTTTCTTGAAGTTTTACTTGTTGTGCCTCGCGGTGGTAAAGAAGAAACAATATAGACAAGTTTCTTGAAATAAAAAATTTGGAACAAAATAGAAAAATTACAATTAAAAGAGAATAGGAGAGCTAAATGTGACTTATCATTTAGCCAATTCTTACTGCACGTTGGAAATGGATCGGAGACTATGATTTCGGAAGACAAGATCCAAATACCTCAAAGCATGCTTATTCCTTTTGAAGATGACAGCACCTCCAAACAACACCTTGTCGACTACATTTATCCTAAACTGGAGCAAAATGCAAAAGGAATGGATTTTATGACAAATAGAGCAATATTGACAACAAAAAAGGATTATGTGGACGAGCTGTTAATTTCAAAGTTTCGAGGTGACTCAAGCATATACTATAGCTTTGATTTAGCTATTGACGGAACACAACAGTTTTAGCAATTAGAGTTCCTCAACTCTTTGACTCCAAATGGGTTGCCTCCTCATAAACTGCAATTGAAGAAAAATTGTCCCATAATGTTGCTACGAAATATAAACCCATTTTCTGGGCTTTGCAATGGGACTCGTTTAATATGCAAAAAACGTTGATACTAATATTATTGATGCAGAAATTGCTATTGGACATCACAAAGAAGAAAGAGTTTTTTTGCCTCACATTCCACTACAACCTGCTGAAAATGACAAGTTACCATTTCGTTTCCTACGAAAGCAATTTCCTATTCGATTGTGTTTTGCGATGACAATCAATAAGGTTGCTTTCCTATTCGACTGTGTTTCGCGATGAAAATCAATAAGGCTCAGGGTCAAACATTAGAAAATATTGCCATTTACTTACCACAGCCTGTGTTGTCTCACAGTCAACTATACATCGCTTTGTCAAGAGCAAAATCTCATGAGATCAAAATGCTTATCAAACCAGCTTCAGATGACAGTGTGGGTACTACACGCACAAAAAATGTTGTCTATAAAGACTTATTAGCTTTAGCTTGCGCAAATTGACCATATTTTTTGCTAGATCGGGTTGGAAATCTTACGGCGACGAATTACCTGTAACATTTCTTTCATTGTATTGTAATGTGTTTCCAATTTTGGAATTCATTGTGACATTACCAACCAAACACTAAAATGACCACTGCTGCATCAGTCATTGTATTGTATCTGTCATGCAATTCTTTCTTATTATGTCTCCGGTAATCATCATCTATTGTGTTTATATTCATATAATGTGGTTGGCATGTGCCGAACCACTAGTATATATATATATGTGTGTATTTATATATAAACACGCACAGAGAAGGGCAGGGGGATGAGAAAGGGCCCGGGCTTCTTTAACTAATGTGCCGTGGTGGTCTGAGGCAGTGAATGGTGCAGGACAATGGGTATTTGAGGAAGATGGTGATGAAGAGAAGAAAGAGAAGAGGGTTTCAAACTTTCAGCCATGGACTGCCCACGCCGGGAAGGAAGAAAGAATAAGGAAAAAAAAAAATTGGTAGACAAAATTTTCTTTTAAAAGACGCATGAATTCTCTCTCACTCATCCAACTAGAGTGTGTTAAGAGTGTGTGTAACCCAAACTGAATTTTAGTACTTTTCATCTAACTTGCACTTTACAGAATTCCATACAAATTTATGTGGCAGCTTGTGACCTTTCGTTTCAAATCAAAACATTCATTATTTTTACTCTTAATTTAAAAACATCACTGTTCTGGTGAAATTTTATTCTTTTCAAAACAATCATTTACAGAGTTTTTATTTGTATAACATTGCTCCATCAGATTTGGTTATGTTCCATGCTCCTTTGAATTTGCGGCGAGACATTTAAGGAAGAAGTTAGATGCTTGCTTTAAACAAGAAAATACAATCGTGAAACAACGTGGCGTTTCCATCCTTTTCAAATAAAGGATCAATACAAAATAAAGGATCAGTATTTAGTGCATTTTGATAAGTATTACTATCACATCATTTATATTAGTGCATTTTAAAAAATATTACTATCACATCATTCATGTTAAGAAGTTTACTATAAATTTTCTTTCTAAAATATTTTTTCATAAAATGTTCATTCTTCTTAGTTGAACCGTACTCATATTTAACGATTTTCGTATTATGCTTTATAAAACAACTCATTAACTTAATTCAAAAGTTATCATATAATCCAATAATAATACATCAGCATGTACTACATAACTATAATGATACGACTAATAACAGTTACACCCAATGGCCTTATCAATTGTAAAAAAACATTTGTATTATCATGTCATATATATATATATATATATTGTAAGTGAGATTTTTTAAGAAGGCGGGACCTAGCTCTCACGCCCAAGTAAATGAATCCGAACTTCCTGCAAGAGAAGAAGGTTAGAATGAGTCGACCTTTGGTGGGTCAATCACACTCCGATAATTAAGTTAGCAAGCTTAATCGAGATAAAAACGAATGAAAGTTATGAATGCTTAGAGTTTATTGTCCATATCTGGCTCTCGATGTCTTGGGTATTTATAGTATGATCGATGGAATGTGTTTGGCCTTGGTCTATCAGCAGGCTCTTATGGCCTGCTGGGTAGGCATC
This sequence comes from Euryodendron excelsum, assembly GCA_033060915.1. Lineage (NCBI taxonomy): Eukaryota > Viridiplantae > Streptophyta > Magnoliopsida > Ericales > Pentaphylacaceae > Euryodendron > Euryodendron excelsum. The sequence goes on along the minus strand of CM065385.1, from coordinate 32,367,898 downwards.
ATCATTGACGCCGCCTGACCACTTACAGGGTCTAGTGCATCGTCGCTGGGGATTCCGGCTGATTGAATGTACATGTCAATGTCGCGTGGATAGGCACTTATGCATTTAATGCGAGTCAACTCTGCATTTAATGCTCGAAGACCGCTAGCGGTTCGGGCTCGCCTTTCGCGGTTTGGTCTATGGTGGGGAGGAGGTCGGCGGTCAAGGCCGACCCACCCTTTAATTCTGATCTGAACTGCTAAGCAGCTCCAATTTTAATTCGTGTAAATTGGGCCTTACCCGTTGGGTTGAGCCGTGGAATATCCCCCTCATATATATATATATATATATCTTACTTTATATTCTTTTAATAGTTTATATAATTAAACATATTTTTCATAACAATACATTAATATTTAAAATATAAAATGAAAATTTAAAACTGATAGATTTATCCATTCTTTTATCAAGTCTTGGAAAAATACACCAATTAGAAGAATAGTATTCTTTTGTCTAGCATCTAATTCAATTATTTTTCAAAAATATGTTTTAAAAAGCTAACATATATCAGAGAAAAATACTAGTTATCCACATGTATAAGAATAAGTAGTTAGAATAAACTAGAAAAAACTAGAATTTGTTTATCTAACACTTTAATTAATTTGTATGTCAAAATATGTTTTAAAAAACTAAAATATATGAGGCAAAAATACTAGTTATTCATTTGAATAAAAAGAAGTAGTTCATAAATACTACTTTTTTACTCTTGACTTTTAACTAATGTTTATATAATATTCGTATAATTCGATATTCATATTTTTATACCAAAATTTACTGTATTTTTTTAAAAAAAAATTGTATTAAATCTGTACAACATTTTATATATAAGTAATTAAAAATTCGCTCGTGAGTTGCGTGACAAGAAAGGCCATAACGGACATCCTGGCATAGCAATGCTATCCCGGAGACGGATCAAGACATGGATAGATGGAACCCTAATAACATGCAACAACTCTGATAATATGATTTGTGCCTTAATTGAAAATTGGTAGATTGTAGGTGTTTGTCAGTTAGGGATGGTAGTAGACCGGAGAAAAGTTGAGATTCCTTCCCTTTTGAAGAGAGTATGGAAAATTCAAAACAGGGATGAAGGTGGGAATGGAGATTAAAATGAAAAATCTATATGGGTATGGAGGCGGGGATTAATTAAGGTTTCCTTCCGTCTCGTTTTCCCCTTTAATTTTTTTATTTTTTATATAGGCAATTTTTTTATTTTCTATTGGACATTATTTTAATTCACTTCCTTCTATGTTTCTTTTTTTATTTTTATTTTTTTTATGGAATAGATGTATAATTTTTTAAAATTAGTAGTTTGCAAACAAATTAAATGGTAAAAAATGCTTGGGCTTGGGCTTGGGCTTGGGCTCAGGCTCGAGGTGGGGATGAAAGCGGGGCGGGGGTAGAGGCGGGGATGAAGGCAACATTGTACCCGTGGACGCAGGGATAGAGAACCCCACCTCCATTCAAGCGGGGATGGAGATGGGGATAAAGGTTAATTTTTTAAGTGTAGGCGGAGATGGAGATCCCAATCCCCGCCCCACCCCGGTCTATTGTCGTTTCCATTGTCAGTCCCTAAGAAATAGTGGCAAATTAGTGATAATTCAAAATGGTGACAAATTATAATTTTGATTCTCTCAAATGCTAATTATGGGTGCTAAGAAAAAAATTAAAATTTTTGGACTGCTCTTAATTTGCTTATTTTGATTTGGAAAACTCATCCTTAACCATGGACTATGATCAAAATTTTTGGTTAATAAGTTTACATCACCATCAATATTTTATTGCAGCCTAAATGGGGGGAAACTATGTGTAGACTAGTGAGATCAGGATCCTTCCAAGTTTTTCAAATTTTATTTAGATCCTATAATTTTTTTTGAGTATTTACAATAAGAAATAATCTCTTGGTGTGTATATTAAAGCTGGATAATACCAAAAAATAAAAAAAAAACTCATAAAAATGGTGCTTAAAAAGCTTATACGTACATGCATGTTGTAAATATTTTTCTTGAACCCAATGGGATGTCTTATTTTGTCAAAAGGATGTGCTTTCCACATTAGCCACTCGAGATTTAACTCCTAAGGTTAGGTCATGAATAATTTATTCTTCTATGAATATTGTAGTATCAGTGTGGATGATTTATCTATATTTGATCAGAGCTAACTCGGACACTCTGATTGCAATATAAAAAATAAATAAATAATTTATAATATCATTGTTGAGCACAAATTAAGGATCGAGAATCAGAGTCAAATCTTTGTGTGGCGCATTGCCCGTTATCAATTAAAGCCGGACAATAGAATCTGTAGTCAAAGCTGGCATGAGTTGGTATTAGATCTTCTCAATTGATCTCAGCCCGTCTAGACTCCGCACTTGATTCTCTTAACCAGTTTAATACAAAACAAAATCGACGTTTTTATTCAATGTGATTTACAGTGCATTTTCTTTTTTCTTGCTTTTTTTAGGATTGGCATAGTGCATAGTTTTAGAGGAGCAGTTAGTCCAATTGTAAATGACGCTCTCAACCGATGGCTTTGAATTCATCCTCTTCTCTCCTCCTAGGGATATGGCCCTCAATAAAAAAGATAAAAGAAAAAAAGAATTGCATAAGTTGTGCAAAGTAACTTCCAGCCAAGAATACTCTCAATTGAATAACGTGGCACTGGCCTCATTGACTTCCTTTTTACAATTATTTTTATATCATGTATTTCTAATTAAGCACACCATAACCTCCATTACATGTATATGGATATAAGTATATATCTCCCTCTCCGTGACCCTCACGTCAATTATACAATCCTCAACCCAATACTCTCTCTCTCTCTCTCTCTCTCTCTAGTGCATCCTTTTCTTTGCAGTTATTGAAAGCCAAGAATAGGCAACCAAGAACATCCCTGATGGAGAAGCTACCCAAACGTGGAGCAAATTACGTACCTCTCACTTTCTTGAAGAGAGCCTCTAATTTTTACGCCAACTGGACCTCTGTATCATATGCCGGAACCCGTTTTACGTGGAAGCAAACCTTTGAGCGTTGCCTCGCCTCACCTCGTCTCTCCGCTCACTAAATATTTCCAAGAACAATGTTGTAAGTCTAGTCTCACATCCACTTCCAAATTCTTTTACATACATATATATTTATAGGGAAATGCTATTTTTACAAAAAATTTATACAAAATTTATATACAAAATGATGTGATAGTAGATATTTTATAATTAAAAGTCATCATGGTAGGTATTTATTTTAAAATGAAAAGCTCATTAAGATATATGAGTTTGTATAAAAATTTTGTTCAAATTTTTTGTTTGTATAACGTTATCTATATTTATATATATAATTGTTTGTATGGTTGGACTGAAAGCCAAGAGTTGACTAGGACGTGGGCTCGTCTAGGAGTCCTGACAATTATTGAAAATGGCTCACTCGAGTCTCCCAACTATGAAGAGGGCGAGAACCAAGAGTAGACAAGAGAGAGAGATTTACGAGCCTGTGGTAACTTACGTAATAAATGCAATTAAGTAGTCTCTGTTTGTCATAAATGTGCTGAGAGTATTTATAGTGAGTAGTGATTGACACTATGTGAACATGTGACGTCTACCGACTGGACAAGTCTGAGCCTCACCATTATAACATAGAGAGGCCATATCAGGGCCGCGGCAGGTGATCGGATATGCACTTTGCCATGGCGTCAGACACTTGTTCAATCATGGCACGCCACATGTCTGTTGTATTAAATGTGCGACGGGTCATCATATAATGCTTAAGATGCGGCATTGGAGTGGGTCTGAGGAAAGATCTTGCTCTCTTAGCTAGTTGATAGAACTAGTCTCCTGCGCGCTCGTAAGGCGCACAGCTCAACGGTCCCTTTAGTTCTAGCCTCCATTCCACTACCCATGAAGAGGGGTTTCAAGCGAAGATGAACTAAGTTAAGAGGTTAGGGGCCTGAGCCTATTAAATGATGAAGTGCAGGGTCTCGAGGCGTGCTAAACATGAAGCCTGTCTTGCACAGATACTCGTTTTGACAAGAGTCATGCAAGTGAGGGACCTGACTTAAATGAAACTCTTAGAACTATTTGAGCGAGGCTTAGTGATGTGATGCTGAGCCTGTAGCAAAGGCAAAAGTACTGAGTCGATTTGTTTAAGTATTGTTTGACCCATATTTAATTTTGAAGTATCCAAAAAACTCACATAATCCGTCAAGTGAACAGATGGAGTGCAACGTGGAGTTCGCTGATGGAGTAGCTACGATAATCAATAACACCTTCTCCCAACTATTTGGATCTACCATACGGGTTCCACTCGATTTAAGGGTTCCGAGAGTAGAGTCTAACAAAGTGTTTTACGACTGATCAGCCATACGCATATATATACACATATTTTTGTAATTTCTCTTTCTCATGGGACGAATTGTTGAAACGGTTGATTTTCTCATGTAGGTATCAGCGTTGGCTCCAAATATTCCAGCACTATATGAGATGCATTTTGCAGTGCCCATGGCTGGGGCAGTGCTAAATGCCATCAACACCAGGCTGGACGCTAAGAACATAGCCACCATTCTCAGGCACTCTGGAGCGAAGGCCTTCTTCGTGGACTACCAGTACGTGCCGGTGGCAAGAGAGGCCCTCAAGCTTCTGATTGCCGACATGCTAGATTCCGTGGTTGCCGCCGATTCATCCATGCCACTTGTCATTGTCATCGACGACCTAGACTCTCCCACCGGCGTCCTCCTCGGCGAGCTGGAATGCCGACAGCTAGTCCACAACGGGGATCCAAGGTTCGTCCCGGACGAGATTGACGACTAGTGGGACTCGATAGCTCTGAATTACACGTCCGGAATGGAGTTGTTTACAGGCATAGGGGTGCCTACCTGAGCACTATCAGCCTGCTTCTGGGTTGGGAAATGGGGAGTGAGCCTGTGTATCTATGGTCACTCGATTCACTCCCCATGTTCCACTGCAAGGGGTGGACCTTCATGTGGGGAGTCTCGGCTCGTGGTGGGACCAGCGTGTGCATGCAACACGACGGCTCACGAAATGTATTTGTATTAGATAATGCTATACAATCAAAAAATTTATACAAAATTTATCACCAAAATAATGTGATTAAGTTGTAGCCTATTACTTTAAAATAAAGAACTCAACAAGATACTTGTTTATTATAAAATTATCATCGTTACATTATTCTGATATAAAATTTTATACAAAAATTCTAAATTTTTCATTTGTATTTGAACATAGCACTACACAAGGTCACGCACGTGCTGCGCGCCGATAGTCTTCAACATCGTCCTGAAGGCCAAGCCGCACGAGCGCCGGGAAATTACCACCGCCGTGCAGATACTCACGAGCGGGGCACCACCGCCGCCTCCACTGATCGAGAAGATCGAGCAGCTCGGATTCCACGTCGTCCACGCTTACGGCCTGACAGAGGCCACCGGGCCTGCCCTGGTCTGCGAGCGGCAGGCCAAGTGGAATCAGCTGCCGCGCCACGATCAGGCTAAAGTCAAGGCGCGACCGGGTATTAGCACACTTACGCTAGCCGACGTGGATGTGAAGGACTTGAAAACGATGGAGAGCGTGGCTCATGATGGCAAAACGATGGGCGAAATCGTCCTCCGCGGCAGCAGCATCATGAAAGGGTACTTGAAGGATGAGGAGGCAACCTCCAAAGCCTTCCCCAAGGGCTGGTTCGTCGCCGGCGAGGTTGGTGTCATTCACCCAGATGGGTACCTAGAGATCAAGGGCAGGTCCAAGTATGTGATCATATCAGGTGGCGAGAACATCAGCAGCGTAGAATTGGAGTCAGTGCTTTACACGCACCCGAGCGTGCTCGAAGCCGCTGTGGTGGCAATGCCGCAACCACTGTGGGGGAGAGCCCTTGCGCTTTCGTAACACTCCACAACCGCAAGGCTGAAAAGGTGACGGAGGCCGATATCGTCGCTCGCTGCCGGAAAAACTTGGCCGGATTCATGATGCCAAAGAAAGTGCAGTTCATGGATGAGCTGCCCAAGACATCTACGGGCAAAATCCAGAAATTCCAATTGAGGGCTTTGGCAAAGACACTAATCCTCACGGAGACCAATCGACCCAACAAGAAATCCAGCCAAGTAAACAAGGAACAACCAGCTCAATGCGGAGATCAACCTCATGAACAGAGAGTCGCTTTGTCCCGTCTCTGAAGTCAATAGTTACTTCAGAATACAGGCTATGGGTGAGCCTAACAACGCAGTTAGGAGAAAGCCATGTGGGTTGATTAGCACATTATTACTATATGTATTAATTATCAGTGTATACAGGCTATGGGTGAGCCTAACAACGCAGTTAGGAGAAAGCCATGTGGGTTGATTATCAAGAGACAATTACATCAATAACATTGGTTTTGCTATTGTTGCGGTTTAACTTCTGCTTGCTCTACCATGGTTCACTTGCACTAAAATAATTTTGATGAACTTTAAAAGTAAAGAGGAAAAACAAAACGTGGAATAAGTTACATGTTGTTTGCATTTTCCCTGTCCAGTTTTTTCTCAAATAATTGCCAAATGCTAACTTTGTTAAATTTAAATGTGAGACATTATCTTCAATTAATGAAAAAAAATTTCACTTTAAAAAAACCATAAAAACTAAAGACAAAATTTTCTTTGTAGGAAGAAGAAAAACAAGACATGTAAATTCGGCCCACCAGGCCCTTTTTTTTTTTTTAATTGTGCCCGGCCTGTCGGATTCCTGATAAATTTTAAGCGAGGGCTTGGCCAAATTTGGTCCATGCCCAGCCCGCTCCTAAGGGTTGCCAGGCCTCGGGCATTTTTTTCTTTCTTTCAAAAAATATGATCTTTGGAAGGAATTGGACCGTTGGCAAGCTAGGCTTCAACCAGGCCTAGGCCGAATTGACCTCTAAAAAGAAATTATTTGAAGCAAGAAGCACGTGCAAAGCTTGTGCGAATGGCAATTCTTGTTCTCTTAATTATTTTAGTTGACAAGTGGGAATGGCTTTTTGGAGATGGGTCATAGTAGGGGTCATTAGATGATAAGAAGAATCTTAATTAGATCATGTAGTTAAGGGTTTGCTCGTGGATCAAGTGCCTAAGGTACCAAAAATTATTTAGTGCTCGTGGAGTGCCACATATTCTTACTCCTCCACCTGCATGAGAGTGAGGTTAAGAATAAAAACACGTGGTGTTCTAGGAGCACTGAAATTTTTTTTCTTAAGGAATACTTGCTCCACAACTTTTGTCCACAGATTACCTTTGTAACAGAAAACAATATGCTATCTAAGTAGTAATACACAAAATCTTTGGCCTGATAGTCACTTAATTTGTGTGGAATAGGAGGACTTCACAGGCATCAAAATTTGTTGAGGTGAGCATAAGCTGGCCCGATCACCCGATCGACTAAAATATAACAAAAAAAGTACCAATACAAAATGGTGTAGTAAAAATAGGCGACAAATCAAAATTTTGATTTTCTAAAATGCTAATTATTGTTACTTAACGACACCCATTATTTGGTGCATCCAGATGCTCTAAAGTCTTGTTGTTTTTGTCTTATAATAAGCTAGAAGCTTAAACAACATTGCTAAGTGGCAAGGACATAATCTTGTTATTTCATTATAATTGTAGAATATCAACAAATGCTGAAGCTATATTGGCACATACCTTTTGGGAGTTAAACCCGAATGACCCAAGATCTTGAAATCCAAATATGTTCCACGTGCAAACTTGTAATTATCTCTTGAATTTACTTGCAGTCGAATATAATTAAACCCCTAAGGAAGCCAATTATACTTACGTGATTCACGACTCAAGAGCATTCACACACGCTTGTCTATGGGAGAGAGTTTCTTCAAAAGAGAAGAGAGATCTGTTCAAGAGATCTCTCTGTCACCTATTTGCATGCCTTTGGTATACAAAATATAGGGCTCAACTCCCTTATAAGTGGAAAGTGGTAGAGGTTACTATAACTACGAACCCATGGGTCTCGGTTCTGGGCATGCCAATAGGTGCTTCGAATCTGAACTGAATGCCAACAATAACAAATGTAAGAAATTGTTTTCTTTGTAGATGCCGCTTAATTTTCTTAATCTCATTTTATAACTCTTCCTTACTAAGGATTATGATCAAAATTTGCAATCACCGTGTATATACTATCTATTTATACTATTATTAAAAGATGTGTATAATCATCAATATTTTGTTGCATCTCGACTCTATAGCATTATTAGCCATATCCTAAAAACCTCATCTATACTATCTATTTTTACTATTATTAGAAGACAGAACTCCAGTTTGATGAAGTTCTGTCACATTTTTACATGCCTAAAAAATACCCTTCTAATGAAACACCAACACTTATTTCTTTAGATTGGATTTTGATTTGACCATAAAATAAAGTAGTGGAACCATTAAAAATAACGTTAGCATCTTGAAAATAATTGCGTCACACATGTTGTATTACACTACTCTTCACCTCATCTGTAAGAACCGAAACAACTAATCCAATTTCTTTTGGCAGTTTTAAAACTCCTATGCAGAGTCTAGCGAGTTACATATTATACTCGCGTGGTTGACATCAGTAGGAGCTTGATCATCAACTTTATGCTCATTATTGGCCATATAAAAATGGTCAATTGGCTAACCCAGTTGCTCACTAGGTTAAGTTGATAGATCTGCATCTCATAATCCTTTCTCTAATTCGTTTTAAGTTTGAACACATGAACTATAAGTAAATATGCCCTTATCCTCCACAAGTCCCCCTAATAAAAATGAGGGGAGCCTTCACCATTTAAAAACCATTCACTTCGACTATAGATTCTCTCATTTAAATTCGAAGAGGATAGTTTAATCTCAAGTACAACCGCCAAAGGTAGATTCTAAGCCCCATTTGAGGCCATTTGAGAGAGAGAGAGAGAGAGAGAGAGAGAGAGAGAGAGAGAGAGAGAGAGAGTTTGGAAGTTAAATATATTTTCTTTATTTGGGTGGAACACGCGTTAAGCATCAGATTGTCACCCAAGCGAAGATGGCCTCCGTTGCTGGGCCTAAATAAGGGAACAAGGTCTGGTACTCAGTAGACTCGGTATCGATTATTCAAGCCGTGGAACACGCGTTGAGCATCAGATTGTCACCCAAGCGAAGATGGCCTCCATTGCTGGGCCTAAATAAGGGAAAAGGGTCTGGTAATCAGTAGACTCGGTATCGATTATTCAATCCTTATTCTTATTAAATTATGATATGTAGTATTTTATTATATTAATAATATAAAATTTTTTTTAATAAAAATATACATAATAAATAACACATATCAAAATCTAATAAGTATGAGTACCAAAGACATTTGTACTACTTGATTACTAGATTTTTTTTTTCTAAATACGGAAACCTACTTTTTAGATAGTAATTTCGGAGAAATTATCTAGTATATCGCGAACACCACATCAGGATGATAATATAGTGTGTCGACTTATTAAAAATGAACAAATGTTTTTATTTTTATGTTGATTAACTTAATTTTTAAGATAATGGAAATAACAACTTGATTAGCATGTTCCTATTTGTTATTTATATAGTTGAGTTGGCAAAAAAATATATATTATGTTACTTTTAATAGGTCAGACACATTTCATTATCATATTGATATGGTGTTCTGCACCTACTAGATAATTTTATGTAATTTTAAAAAACATTAATGCTCTGAAATTGTTATTTCTATTTTCTGTTTGCTCCACTAATATTGGAACAATTAAAAATATTATAATCTTATTATCTCATACGCTTAAAGGATTTGATTTCAAATAACCTAGGGGGCCAGCAGTTTAATAGCTTGGCAATTTTAAACAGTTTAACAACATAAAAATTTATCACCAGAATGATGGGGTTTAAGTTGGGGTAGGTTTTTGCACCTTGTTTTCAAACTCGTCTCACTCCGATTAATATCATCTCATGCCTGTACCAATAAGGGTGGAGTAAGGATCCGAGATATTGGGTCATTTTACCATCCCTAGACCCACCATTTTTTTCATGTTGAACCTACCTTAGATGTCATCATCTTTTTTTTTTTTTTTAAAGCTCTTCCTTCATGGTTTGTTTGGATTCTAGATTTATGGAGGGAAAAGAAATAAGATTGCTCTTGTGGTTTGATTGTTAAGGAAAAGCAATAGCCAGAAGAAAAGAAAAGAGAAATAAGAGAAAAAACCGTATTCTTTCATTTACCTTTACATTATTATTAATAAACACTTGTTCATTTCTTTCTCATTTTTCTAATGTAACTAAACGAGAGTATAGAATTTGAAATTTCACATATTTTTTCTTTTTCAGTTCACTTTCTTTTCGATCTTTTTTCTTTCCCTCACTAAATTCATATTCGAAACCATTAGGATGTGTTTGGAACCTAAATTTATCTAGGGAAAAGAAAAGAAAAAAAAAGAAAAAGATAGAGCAAAAGAGAACAAAATGAGAAATTTTGAATCCTTCTTTATTATCTTCTTATGTTCTTTTACCCTCAACTTTTCATAACAACTAAACCTAAAATGCAATTTCATATAATTTTTCCTTTCTTTTTTATCGCACCAAATCCTTCATCGAAACACATCATTAATGTCTCGTTGTTTTCCTTGTAGAAACATGGAAAATGTAGTAAGTTGAACTGGCTTGTTCTTTATTGTTCAAGAAGAAACTAAAATGGAAAAAAAGAAAAGAAAAGAGATGTTGCCTTCAAGCAAAGTGCTCGGAAATTACTCCCATAAGTCCACTTAATTTCCTCAACCTTTCCAGAAGACTTGCACTTGGCAAATGCAAGTGAATGAAATTGGTGAACAAAAATGTCTTTGTAATATGTTGTCCTAAGTTCATTGTACCATTTTTATTGAATACAAATTAAGGATCGAGAATTAACATCGAATTATATGGCGTTTCACATGTTGCCAAACAATAGAATAAAAGCAATGTTATAGAATCACAACGTTCTCACAAAATTTATCACTAGAATAATGTAGTATACTGTGAGCAATTCACTTGAAAAAGAAAAAAAGAAAAAAATCATACAATGACTCTTGATTACAAAATATCACTGCCACATTATTTTGACAAAATTTTCTATATATATTTTCATGGAGACTAACATTTTTTAAGAGAATAAAATCTTTAGTCAAGCCGGCATGAATTGGGATTAGACCTTCCTACTTGATTTCAGCCAGACTATGTTATAGTACTTAAACCAATTCCAACCCCCCCCCCCCCCCCCAAACAACAAAAAATAAAAAAATGACTAAAAATAGAAGAACAAGAGCAACATCTTTATTAAGTGGAAGAGAGAGTTACTTTCATGTGATTTACGCTGCATTTTCCTTTTTCTTGTTCTCTTTTCCGGGTTGGTATAATGCTTAGTCTTCAAGACTTCAAAAGTTTCCTGGTTTGCACTTCTGCGAAGACATTAGGGAATTTCGAAGAAGAGGTCCTAGTACTGCAGGTTTCTACCCAATTCTTGTTTTAGAATCGTTTCACAAAGAAGAAGAAGAAGAGGTGGAAATAAAAGGAAGTGGTGAGGAGGAGTCAAGCAGCCCGACAAAATGTGAAAAGTCATGCACTGGTGTTTTCTAGTCAAGAGTCTTTGTTCAAACTTCAAACTATAAAACCCGAATATATGTATATATATATATATTTTGTAAGTATCACAGCACCTTCCCAATAAAGTTCCACCCAAGTGTACCTCCTGCGAGATTAATGTGGCACTGGCTCCATTGCATTCCTACGTCCAATATAACTTTTTTGTATTTTTAATATTGCGGTCAAAGAACACCTCGACTAAGCGGTTTGCAATATAACTTCACCTATATATGTGTATCTCCCTCCTTCATGAACCTCACGCCAATCATACAACCCTCCCCCATCTGTCTCTCTACTCTAGTCCCTTGTTTTCTACCAAGTTTCTCTGCAATTCTTAGTTGAGAGCCAACGAAAGCAACCAAAAATACATCCTGCAATGGACAAGCTACCCAAATGTGAAGCAAATTATGTGCCTCTCACTCCTCTCACTTTCTTGAAGAGAGCCTCTATGGTCTACGCCAACCGGACCTCTGTAATATATGCCGGAACTCGTTTCACGTGGCAGCAAACTTATGAGCGTTGCCGTCGCCTCGCGTCTGCTCTCCGATCCCTGAACATTTTCAAGAACAATATTGTAAGTCTTCTGCGATGAATTCTTGCATACATATAGATATACATATTTCTTGTGATTTCTCTTTCTTCTTGGACAAATTGTTGATATGGTTGATATTTTCTCATGTAGGTATCAGTGTTGGCTCCAAATATTCCAGCACTGTATGAGATGCATTTTGCAGTGCCCATGGCTGGGGCAGTGCTTAACGCCATCAACACCAGGCTGGACGCCAAGAACATAGCCACCATTCTCAAGCACTCTGAAGCAAAGGTCTTCTTCGTGGACTACCAGTACGTGCCGTTGGCACGTCAGGCCCTCCGGCTACTGATCGCCGAATCATCCATGCCACTTGTCATTGTCATCGACGACGTAGACTCGCCCACCGGTGTCCGTCTTGGCGAGCTTGAATACGAACAGCTAGTCCACGACGGCGATCCAAGGTTCGTCCCGGAGGAGATTGAGGACGAGTGGGACCCGATAGCCCTGAATTACACTTCCGGGACGACGTCGGCTCCGAAGGGAGTTGTTTACAGCCATAGAGGTGCCTACCTGAGCACTCTCAGCCTCATTCTGGGCTGGGAAATGGGGAGTGAACCGGTGTATCTATGGTCACTCCCCATGTTCCACTGCAACGGGTGGACCTTCACGTGGGGAGTGGCGGCGCGTGGTGGGACCAACGTGTGCATACGCAACACGACGGCTCACGAGATGTATTTGAACATAGCACTACACAAGGTCACGCACATGTGCTGCGCGCCGATAGTCTTCAACATCCTCCTGGAGGCCAAGCCACACGAGCGCCGGGAAATTACCACCGCCGTGCAGATACTCACCGGCGGAGCGCCGCCGCCAGCCCCGCTGCTTGAGAAGATTGAGCGGCTGGGATTCCATGTCGTCCACGCTTACGGCCTGACCGAGGCCACCGGGCCTGCCCTGGTCTGCGAGTGGCAGGCCAAGTGGAATCAGCTGCCCCGCCACGAACAAGCGAAACTCAAGGCGCGCCAGGGTGTTAGCATACTCACGCTAGCCGACGTTGATGTGAAGGATTTTAAGACCATGGAGAGCGTGCCGCGGGACGGTAAAACAATGGGCGAAATAGTTCTCCGCGGCAGCAGCATCATGAAAGGGTACTTGAACGACGGGAAGGCTACCTCAAAGGCCTTCCAGAAGGGCTGGTTCGTCACCGGCGATGTCGGAGTCCTTCACCCAGATGGGTACCTGGAAATCAAGGACAGGTCCAAGGATGTGATCATATCAGGTGGCGAGAACATCAGTAGCATACAATTGGAGTCGGTGCTCTACACGCACCCGAGCGTGCTCGAAGCCGCGGTGGTGGCAATGCCTCATCCGCGGTGGGGGGAGAGCCCTTGCGCTTTCGTAACGCTGAAAAAGGACTCATCTGGCGAGGCTGAAAACGTGACAGAAAGGGATATCATGGCGCATTGCCGGAAAAACCTGGCCGGATTCATGATGCCAAAGAAGGTGGAGTTCATCGATGAGCTGCCCAAGACCTCAACGGGCAAAATTCAGAAATTTCAATTAAGGGCTTTGGCAAAGACACTAGTCCTCGTGGATTCCAATAGACCGGACAAGAATTCCACCCAAGTAAACAGCGTACAACCAGCTCGATACAGGGATCAACCTCATGAACAGATTCTCGCGCTGTCTCGTCTTTGAAGTTATATATATAATATATTGTATGTACAATATGTCAGCGTATAGATCTTATTGTATATGCCAAGTGCTATTATCTAATAGCCCGTTTCGAATTTAGAGAAGGAGAGGAAGTGAAGAGAAAGAAAAATTACTCTTATTTTTTATTTGTTTTTATAAAAAAAATAGTGAAAGAAAAGAAATCGAATAATTTTAAAAAAAAAATTTTCTTCCTTTTTCATTTCCTCTCCCAAGTTACAAACAAGCTATAAGAGAAATTATTATCCTTTAGGTTTTTGTGGTTGTCAAGAGATTGATTTCATCAATAACAGTTCTTTTTAGCTATTATTACTCTTTAAATTCTGCTTGTTCAATCATGGTTTGCTTGATTAAAAACGGGACAATAAGTGTATCAAAAAGGAAAGAAAAAGAAAAGAAACGAAAAGAACATCGTGGGCAATAAGAGTTGCATTAGCACCTAAAAACCATACACTACATGTGCATGCGCTCGTATGTAGGTGCGAAATCAAGATTGTTTTTTGGAGTGTTGAAGCCTTAAGCGTGAATTTTTCCACTTATTGATATAATTATTATATTTTAAGTTTCCTTTGCACATATTTTTAAATTTAAGCATGAAAATTATATTAGGATGCAAGAATAAAATTCTATATACAAAATAAAATCAACTTTTATTCAACATCAATAAAATATGAAAAATTGACATTAATTGTTTTTTAGACCAAAAATGGGTGGAAGCCAGAGTTTACTATACAAAAATTTTAAAATTTTATTGTATTAGAATCTTAAGAAGAGTTTTAAAATACGAGAAGCGACACAAAAGTCTGTATGTATACATTTGTCCTAAAAGAGGAGTGGAATCTCTTGTATTCTTGCTATGCAAGGAAGTCTTGCTTTTCTTTTCTTTTTCTTTTTATAACCAAAGGCTATTTAGATTCATAGTTGTCATAAAATTTGATTTAGCTGCGGTTCTGTCAAAAGACTCTAGATTGGTGGACTGGAGGCTCAACCCAAGGTTCTAAAAAAAGAGGTCCCACCATGCACTTCTGAATCACTTGTTCAAACTTCTTTTCCAACCAATAAAAGACTGATTAATTAGTAAGTTGACTCGATGAATAAGAGTCTTAGACGTGGGACCAATCATGCACTTCTTCCTCTTTTCCTTCATTCTTGCCAAGCACCCATGCATTTCTTTAATCACTTCCTTTCTTCCAATTTTTTTATGTTCTCTCTTTTTCAATCTTGTCTTTCTTGCATATCTATTGCTCAGGCCCGAAGATGTAGTCAATGCTAATTAATTTACTAATAATGCTATAAAAAATAAATAATAAAAAAGCTAATTACAAGAGGAATTTTTTCTGAAGATCAACCTTGGAGGAAATCTCCTTGGTTTGTGTTGCATGCACCGACTCGTCAACACATGTGTAACGGTAAGTTTCAAATTTGCACAATGACGAGAAGTCTAACGCACTCTCAAAGCCTGAAGACGGCTTTCTCTAGACAATGAGGATTCATCCTATTAACTAACTACACTAGCGCCGAGGGGCTAGCCCCAAGAGTTGAACTCATTATCAGTCAAGTGGGAGCAAACTCATTGACCAGCCTAGCTAATCCCCAAGGTTGAATAACGCTATACAAGTATAATTTTTGTACTAAATTTTTATATAGAATTATGTGATTGTTTGTGATTCTTTCATGAGGACCAAAAAAATGAATGCAATTGGATCACTTGCTATGGACTCCCACAAATTAATTGCCAGTCATTTTTTCACCAACAACTTTTCAATAGAATTTGCCTTTTTTTTGTTAAATTGTTCTTCATCATTAGATAGTTAATAAATCTAGTCAAAGCTAATTGATTTTATTTTTTGCAGAATGGCAAAAAAATTGCTAATAATCTTGCTTTATTTAATGTTCAAAACCTTAAAGAGCTTATGTGGGCAATGCAATATAACCAGCCAAAAGGTCATTGATGTAACGTTCTAATAGATTATTTTTCATGCTACTAAAATCCCAAAAAAAATAAAAAACAAAGTTAATCAAGTTAAATACGAAAAAATTAATCTTACTTTTAGGAGGTTCGATAAATTAAAAGTACGTAGAGAAGATTAGAATGGCTGCAGTGCAAAGTTGACACGCAAATGGAGAGATATGGAGAAGAGTCATCACTCACATATGGAGGTATATAAGCATTATGTTGTGGGAGGCAAACAGGTCCTTGTCTTCCAAAAGATTGTACCAAATGTGGATTCATTCTCAATACTTCCAAAGAAACAATCATGCAAATACTAACTATTAGATTTGCCACATATATAATTGTTCTCTTGTCTAAAGTAATATTGTCTACCAATTGAGGGCTTTTTTTATTTTTTTATTTTTGAACTTTCTCCAACTCTCTACTGCAATGTGAAGACTGTTATAGCTGAAATCATGTTTTTGACAGCCTTTTTTTTTTTTTAAACTTATTTTTTCTTTTTCTTTTTCTTTTTTTTGTAGCAAGTTTGGCTTGAGCTAAAGGTTTTTTAAAAGTTAAAAACATTATCTATATTCTATTTACAGTTGACGCCGAGTGATCTTTATTTCTCAACCCATCAACCATTTCGTTAATTTTCAATATAAAACCATACATTGTTAAAGAATACTGATGAATTAATGTAATAATGTGATTGTTTTATTTTATTCCACACCCCCCCCCCCCCCCCTTATTTCCTAACTAGTTTTGTGTATTAGATTCCAAGAAAGCAATATATTAAAACTTATTTCATTGACCGCTACCTTCAGCCTAATACTTCCTCAAGTTCATGTAGAGTCACTACCAATATGAACCAAATAAATTTCATATATTCCATCGACGATGGTTAGCTACTGGGGGCCATAGCGGGGGTTGAACTTGATACCTTAGCATTTGAGAGCCAACCGACCACTAGGTCATTGCTATAGTTTTGCCTTATTTATTTATAGGGTTAATTACAATAGCACCCCATGAACTATGACTTAATATTATTAAATCCCCTTAAGCATTAAAGCTTAACACATTGACTCCTTAAACTATCAATTTATATTAATCAACACGTTCTATTACGAATCCATTAGAAAAATAGATGAAATATTATTATGTGATTTGCACATATTCAAAAAAGTATAGTTTTATACCCAAATTGAACTTCTCTTAGTATAAAACTTGTCTAATTATTGAAATGCCATTTGAAATGGTATATAAATATAGTGGCAATTTAAGGACATTTTAATCATTAGACAACTATTACAAAAAGAAAATGACGATTTAGAGATAATATCATATTTTTATGAACATGTGCAAGTTACATGATAATTTTCTATCTATTTTCCTAACAGATTACTTAATATATTGATAATGAAAGTATCGATTGATACAAATTAATAGTTTAAAAGTCAATGTACGACGTTTAAAGTTTTAGAAAAGAATGTTGTAATTAACCCTGCTTTACATGTAAAGGCTAAAGGGGGACTCTTCTCTCTCTCTTTTTTTTTTTTTTTTAATTCATGTTTAATGACACTTAATGTTAACTACAAAGAAACTTTCATGAACACTAAAGACAAAAGCTGCCCTTCTGGGAAAAAAAAACAACAAAGAAACTTTCATGAACATTAAATACATGAGCTGTGCCCTCCTGGTAAAAAAAACAACAACAAAGAAACTTTCATGAACATTAAAGACATGAGCTGCCCTTCTGGGAATGTGAGGCCCAAATACTGAGCCCAATATTGGGCCTCATACAACTATCGATCTGAACCCTCTTGACGCTCAGAGATATGGACCGAACCCCACTCGCCACTAGGATTGAAGAGTAAGTATCTCTCTAAAAGTGTAACTTGTTTGACTGGGCCTCCAAAAGGAGAGCTTCCCACTCATGGAAAAGCAATATCAAAATCAAAGACAACCTGAGGAAAGGTGCTAAATGGGTTGTTGGCAATGGCAAAAATATATCGCTCTTGGCAAGATTGGTGGTGTGGTGAGAATGCTAGTGTTAATAATCCAGATTCCAGGTTGGATAAAATTTAGAATGTGAGCAGCATTATTAATGAGAAAGGGGAATGAGATGTGAGAGCCATAAATAGGTTTTGTTTCCCCTCAGAAGCTAAGGAAATCCAGAAAATTCAGTTGTCAAGGTTTGCCTCTTCCCTGACACACCCTCTTGGATTGGAGCATCCAGCTGCGGTAAGTTTTCTATAGCCTCTGCTTATGATTTATTGATTAATGATGCTAATAATCAGAACTACTAGAAATGATATAGAAATTGAAAATCCCCCAAAACTTAAGACTTTCATATGGGTGATCATGCATGGTAAATTATTGACCAACCACATGAGAGTCACAAGGGGTATGGCCTCTAGTGACCTATGCCCCAGATGTGATAGTTATGCTGAGACCTTGGAACATTTGTTCAAAAGTTGTAACAAGAGCAAAGGCATCTGGATCACTCTAAAAGATAATCTGACATAGGGAAACTTATTCTTGATTGGATTGGCAATAACTTGAAAAATAGTAAAACCATTCTTGAAGCTAGCTTCCATTGGAACGATCTTTTTACAACTATTTTATGGCAAATTTGGAAAGATAGAAATAAAGAAGTTTTCGAAAATAGTGTTTCCAATACTCAGGGAAGTTCAAAACAGGCTTTTGATTATGCCAAGGAAATCGAGGACTCTTTCCTCCTCCATGATCCATACGATTCTAGAGATAGAAGGCTAATCAAGTGGAGTCCTCCTTGCATAGGTAAAATTAAACTGAATACTAAGGATTGTTTGAGGAGAAACCTAGGAGCTGTCGGCTGTCGAGGGCTGTTTAAAGATGAAAAAGGGGTATGAACACATAGTTTCTGTGGAAAATTGGATGACTGCACAAATATTGAAGTTGAAATCTAGGGAATTTACAGTGGATTGACTATTATGCTGGAGAAATGAATTTATGAGGCAGAAGTTGAATTTGATTCTGAGCAAGCAGTCAATCTTATCCAGGAAGGCTCTGCAAATCAATTCTCTCTTAGAGCTCTTGTAGTAGACTCCAAATTTTTACTCAAGTGTTGTAAAAGTACCATCCAGTATACGCTCAGAGAAGGGAACAACTGTGCTGACAAATTAGCAAACATGGGAATAGATCAAACAGCTAGACTTGTTTTTTTGGATGATCCACCTGATAACTCAAGCTTATCTTGGTGGGAGATATGTTAGGTTTTATAGCTACAAGTTCTTAGTTTGTGTTGATCATTCCAAAGCATCAAAAAAAAAAAAAACTAGGATTGAAATTTTTATATATACAAATGGAAGTCGTCCAAACGACGGGCAATTTTTTAATTTTTTTGGATTTTATTTTGAAAAATATTATGGTGGGAGGTCCTTCGCTAACAATAAAAGTAACTGGATTTTGTTGTTAATCCATTTAAGAATAATATTAAAGCAAATGGATACAATTTCAAATTTCATGACCATTGCTTGTGTACATTTACGTATAAATATGCATGTTGTTCTTCTTGCTGCTCTTATTCTTGTTCTTTGTCAGAATCATATGCATGTTATAACTCCTCTCAAAGTGTTATGATGTTCATATGTTTGAGTAAGAAACTGTAGTTAATTTTTGGGTCTTAATCGACTTCATAGCAAAATGAATGCAGTTTTATGCATACAGTAAATCTGGATGAGGGTAATGTTATACGTTAATTTACCCACTTGCATTTGATTGTTTGGGAGGAAGGAAAGGCTAAGAATATAATATTAATTTCTTTGCCACTCTTTCACTTAAAAAAATAATTTTCTATGTTCTTGAAGATCTTCATTTGCATTTGATGTTTATTTAGCTTCTTTTAGGGATCCTTATTGAGGGAAAAGCCTTACCAGGGACTGCTCCACCTCCTTTATTGTTTGTTATTTATTTAATTTTCTGGGTGTCAAATGTCCACTCTTGCATTTGATTGACATCTCCTTGGAAGAGCAGTTATTGAAGCTTTCCTTTCAACAAAACAAGGGAATTGGTTTTTTACAGGTTAATTATTGCCTTACTCGCATTAAAGATAAAATAGCAATTAGACAGTCTAAATTGAAGGCACTACTTTTGTGCACATTTTTTATATGATTGAACTGCGAAGTGCATGTGAATTGTCAGTTGATGCTGGTAAGGGAATTTCAGTTTAAATTGGTGTGAGGTGTTTGTGAGTAAGAAAATCTCTACCTCCCTAAATATGTGTACGGCCCAGTAAAACTTGTATGGGTGTCTCAAAAACAGAGGGAGAGTAAAATGGAGGAGCACAGAAAAAACATGAGTCCGTTTGATTCGGGTTAATACTTGAGGTGGAACTGAACCAATCTATATTAATTTTAAAAAATTTAACCCAGAACCGATCTACTCCGCATCAAAAACCGGATCGAACTTAACCGAAAAATAATGGTTCCGTTCAAATTTTTTACTGTAAAGTTAAAATAATGGTTCGGTTCAAATTTTTTACTGTAAAGTTTTGGTCCCGCATGATCTCAGGATGTTGTGGCATTTGGGTTTTGTTGAGGGTTAAAGCTGTCCGAAAATGTGAAAGAAGAGCCGACGAAAGCAAAGCAGCAGTGGAGTAGAGAGGTCAAACTCTCTCTTTCTTAGTTGTTTCTATTCAACCGGGATTTAGAATCCATTTATTTTCATTGATAAGGCTCACCCAAGACTAAGAGAGAGATGAAGATACTAGGCAAGTACATATACCCGAGGCAGATCATACTCTTTGGTTCAGGGTATGCATCTTCTTCAAATTTCGCCTTTAATTTTGCTTCTCTATCTTTCTCATATTGATTAGAGGTCTAATTACTTTCGAATATATATATATATATATATTCGTACGCACATATACATGTATATTGAACGACACAGGCTTCTCTTCTTGGCTTCAACAACTTACGACGTTCACAGATCCATCAAGAACAACCAAACACCCCCATCCAAGGAACAAATCGAAGCCCTGGAGGATTATATCAGGTCCATCCGCCGATCTCCTTGACCAAGGGGTCAGAATTCGCCACGTCTTCAATCCTAAAAATCTGCTACAGACAACTCCCCACCCAGGTTCCAAGTCATGAACCTTCATTCACTGTAATAATGTGTAGTGTGTGTAGATAGATACACGTGTATCCTTGTGTGTAAGTCATTGGTAGAATGAGTGGTGTATGTTGCCTTATCTGAAACACCTCAACTGGGGAACATTGATTATGATTTGAATTAATTTAACGATTGAATGCGGAGTTCATACTCACTATTATTATTATGAAAATGTCACTATTTTGTAACATCTGTACAAAAAATTTCACCTAATTAAAAGTCAGCTACGACAGTTAGGTTTGCAATTTTGCCAGCCCTAATGGGTGACATATTTGAAATGTAGTTAATATTGTATTCTCCAAACCCAAAAAAAAATATATATATTTTCTTCAGGTTGGTAGTTTTACCAATTAATTTAATCACTCAATGAAACCGGGTTTAGAAAACAAAACCTCATATTAATTCGGCGTGTTTGTCTTATAATTAACATTTGCTGCTATGAAAGATGAGAGTGCCCAATTTTATTAGCAAATTTAGCATGATTTGGCTTATGAGTTGTCGCGAGTTTGGTGGGTCTTAATTGATATGGCTAGTTTCAATCTGTAAGTGTTAAATACTCACAGCTATACATTTTACTAGCCATCTAATATTATTGCAACAATAGTAAAAGTTGCCCTAACAATAAGCTCACGCTTTGACAATAATCAAATTTTCTCTAGCTCTATTGTCCAAGAATGAAGAAATCTTGTCAAAATAATCCGTAATTTAATCAATTATCAAGCCTAGAAAAGAAAAGCAGTCTATCATATTGTAATTAAAGTCCACAAACAATATTATTAGTTTTTTTTTTATTACTAATCATTGATCACAAGCAACTACTCTTATTACAAGAGAGAAAATAGGCATAATTCACTTCAACCAATCACGCCAACATTCAGTTATGGTTGTAACACCGAGCCATTGATTCTGCGGAGACCCTAATCCATAAGGTTCATGACTTTCTTCCAGGCAGGCCGGCTTGAAATAACCATCCACCATGAATTCACATTCTTCCTGTTCCTCACCATGTGTCCGAGCCCGAGTTCATTCATCAGGTACCTGAGGGTCGGAAGGTGGCTCAGGTCGGCGAGGGTGAAAGAGTCTCCGGCGAGATATTTGCTCTTCGACAACCTCTGCTCGTAGATATCGAGAACTTTCTCGAGCTTGGTTTCGCAGTTGCGGACTAATGCCATGTCGCTACGCTCCCCCATCCGGGGGAGGATCAGAAGCTGAAGTACGAGAGTGTAGACCATGTCGTTGAAGTTGTGCGCTTCGACCTCCAGCCACTGATCAACTATGGCTTTCTCCTCCAGGGTGGTTCCTAGTAGGTTGGGACCATAGTCGGCGTACTTCGCTGCATAGTACCTTATGATTGCCCTCGACTCTGCATAAAATTCCAAGGATTTGTCTTTTTATAAAGGAAAATTCTATTCTGCGAGGATTTTTCGCCTGAACAATGTGACAATAATTTACAAATGATCGGATTAATTATATTTTGTACTTCTACATTTTACATTAAATTTTATTTTAAGATTTTCACTTTCAATGGTGATTATTAAATATTTACACTTCTAATTTGTTACAATGTCAACTCTCAGTTTGAAAAATAGATATAAAATTCGCTATAATTATCACATGGCATTTTTTAAGAGACAAAAATATGTAAAATTTAACTATTTTCTATCTCAAAGACTGATACATATCGCACGTGAGTTGAATTAGAAATTATTACATAAAATCTAATTATATTATATACATCACAAAGTTGATTACATTCACAATTTAAGAGAAATTTGTGGTAGATTATTAAAAAAAAGCACAATTTTACATCTTTGCCTTTTGAAAAAGGCAACATGTTTATCATATGCGAATTTTTCATTTATTTTCTAAACGAAAGGTTAACGTTACAACAAATAAAAAGTGTAAGCGTTTAGTTATTACAATTGAAAGTAAAAGTCTTTAAATGAGATTTGATGTAAAATGCAGATGTGTAAAATGTGATTAATTCAAAATTATTTCAGTGGGTTCTTTGTTTTCAAATGATAAGAAAGAAAAAATGAACTGATGAACCTAACTAAATTGACAAGAAAAATATTATTCTTTCAAAATTTTCATACAGAATCCTATACACTTGAATGATATGATGGTAACAATTTTGTAATTAAAGGGGATCATGCATAGTACTCGTGTAAAATTAGAAACACCTTATGTTGGAAGTATTTTCCAATGATTTTATTAATTTCTATTGCAACCTGGATTGAGGGTTGGTTTGATTGGCTTGGACTCTCTATCAATATCCTAGAGACTAAAATATAATTTCTTTTTTATTTTTTATGATCGAGTATTCGGGTCAATTTGCGTAGATCACAACCAATCAAGGGACTTGTGTAGTCCTTGTCGTAACAAATTGGGTAATTATCGGGCAAAAAACTTTGAAGTCACCCCATGGAGCTGAAATACTAAATATGTATTTATGAGTTTAAATACGTGTCATTTTACATAACTCATCAGAGAGTGTGTCAATTATGGATTTGCAAATAATCTAATAAAAAAGCATCTAGTTTTTTTATGCATATATATATATATATATATATATATGTATAATTTACTCTTCTTCAAAGAATCAACTGGTGGAAATTTGTGACTAAATTGGAAAGATTTAAATCCTAAGCAATTGCAAATATTCCGCAGGAAATAAAATAAGTGTTATAAATGGTTTAATGTGCTCTTACCAAAAAGCCTGAAATCGCCATCCTCTATGGCAGGAACTTGTCCGAAGGGCTACAGAAGAGGAAACAATATTCATACTAGTAAGCTAAATAGCAAGACAGAATTGAGCTACGTCTATTTTTTATGGCAAAACAATTAGAACCCCACTTTAGTACACTGCTGGGTGTGAATTCTCTTGAGCTATTCATTTCATGATTTATCAAATTACCTGGAAATTTTCAGATAATAGCTGCCAAGGGAAGATGTAAAGGAGGGGCATAAAAATTTGTTTGCTTAGTTTGGTTTCAACGAAAAATATTTTTACGCGTAAATTTTCACTCTTTGTTGAGCAAGAAAATCCTTCTTGAAAGAACAATTGGTAAAAAGTTTCAACTTAAACATACAAGTAATGATATTATATAAACAAAAATTTTATCTAAAATTTTCCTATGTACACTATGATGGGGCAATTTGTGTTACTCTCATTTCAAACTAAAACATCTATCATTTGGATTTATAATTTCAAAAATATCACTACTACGTCATTTTAGTAAAATTTTTTGTATAAATTTTTTGTTAAAATAGAGTTCTCGTAAACAGACTACACAGTATATGTGTGCATGTGTACATGCGCGGGCATGAATATTTGATATATATATATATATATGTGCGCGCGCGCACGTGCATTTGATCATGCCTTTGCACGGGCATGCAAGAACTTCCTCACCTGTCGAAGTAGGAACTCGGGTTTTTTATGCTCTCCTGATTCGAGGTCGACTGGTATGAGCTCGAAATCCACTCCCATCTCGAGAAGGCAAGCCATAACTCTCTGTGGGCAAGCAGCCATAACTGGTCCATACACTTTAACAACCATATCTCCCAAACACTTTGGCCTAAAGCACTTTGAGAAAGAAAGAGTTTGATATTAATGTATATGTATATGAGGCTATAGACACACACACTTGGGGCCCTAGCAACCCAGGGAGGATCCTTCCTCTTAAATACCAGCAGATTTGGGGTGGTTGTATTCTCTGGACCTCTAGACAATGTGGGGGTTGCCATGTGAGTTTCCTCGGAAGATTTTTCCTTCTTCCTCGGTTTTTCTGCTCTTGTTGGTCTTCTTACTTCTTTGATATTTTTAATGCATGATGGCTTTTGGGGGTTGTCACGTGCTAATCTTAACCGGTGGGTGAGAAGGGAAGCAAGTGCCCACTTCCCACTTGGCATGTGCCTACCCTAGTATAAGTGTCCATTTTTATGGTTTTGGGCATTCAACATAAGGGGTCGCAGTGGTCGGCCGACACTAATACTAAGCATGAGATTCCATCCCTCCTCATTACGCCCGCTGTGCTCACTTGTTATTGATGCAATACATAAAATTTATTTTATGAACGATGACTCTGTATGAGTTAAAATGAGTAGTCGATCGAAAAATTAAACACCTTGTAACAATATATATATATATATATATAAAATTTTAGGATTTTTTGACTTAATGAAATCTTTCTCAGTAATACTATTGTAACTTAAAAATTCAAAGTCAATAGTCTTATATTCTTTATGTAATTTGCCTCCGGTCCAATCTTGGAGTTGTGCATTATGGTGTGTAATTTGTCTTATTCAAAAGAAAAGAAAAAAGAAAAAGTCTTATACACGCTTCATCTGAATATGCGCCTGTAGTAGTAGTTAGAGTTTTTAGCTAGGGATTCCACCTTTTTCTTCAACTTAATATTTCTTCTCATTCTATTTTTCTTTTTTATTTCATCTGAATATTTTCCACCTTTTTTTTTATTTCTTCAGTTGGAGGCATTTATGAAGGTTTTCTTAGAGGAAGGAAATTTTGGCATAATAGGGAGAAAGCACGAGAAGCATATGTAAAATGGAGAGGGAAGATATTACTTACACACAAAAAGATCAACTTTAGCCCTAATTGTGGTCATTTGGAAGGTATTACAAGAATGTCTATCTATTTCATTTGCCATAACCTACTACTACAGAACTTGCATGTAAGCCAAAAGCTACTATAGTACTGTGTACTACAGGACTAGTTTTCAAATGAAAATGTAAGAGTAAATTATATTTTCCCCTCCATAGTTTGAATGAAATTTCACATGTTTTTATAATTTCAATTAGGGAATGATGCACTTACAGAAAAACTATACACAGTTACATGATTGAATTGGGGGACGATTACTTTTAAAAAAAAATAACCCACCAAAATGTCATTTAATTACAAAACTACGACTGCCATTACCTTTGTTATTGCCATTGCCATCATGTTTTTGCCGGCACATTAAGGCCCTATTTGTTTGCAGGATAAGAAAATGGCGAGATAAGTGATACTGTGAGATTGGAAAGTTGATAACTAGTATCATTGGGAATTACTTGTACTATGTTAGGCTAAGGAAGGATAAAGAAAAATATAAATAATTTAAATATAATATTTTATAATTAAAAAATAAATATTAATATAATAGTTACAGAACATTAATATAATATGATGTAATATATATGTAATAATGTGAGGGGTGGGCAAAATAAACTTGTTGTGCCTTATTTTCCACCTTTGGATATAGCATTTCACCCCCCATGTGGGATGACTTATCTTCCATTTTGAGAGATTACACCTCCAACATGAGATTAGGTCGACCCCATGGATAACATCTCCAATCTTCCACCCCTTATTCTCCAAACAAACATGGCCTAAAGGACCAAAGACCTGGAAAAAAAGTCTAATAGTCTAGTAGTACTGAGTTTTTCGGTAGTCATTCTTATCAAATTTTCTCATATAGAATTTTTTTTTAAAAGTCTCTATTTTATAAATAAAAAAATTAAAATTACTAATATAATAAAATACCATATATCACAATTTAGTAGTAATCACTACTAAAAACTTAGTACCTCCCAGGGGGCCAATCGAATTCTTTAATATGATAAGGTTTAACTGTTAGGCCTTGCAGCAGCTTGCTTTTTGCCTGCTATGTATTTCATTCCAATTCATAATAAGATTTTTTTGCTATGTACTGTTGATGATTTTGGTAGGTCATTTTTAATGAATGAGAGCCAGGTAATGGGAAAATAGTTTAGTGGTCAGGTAGTACTAAGTACTCAATGGTAATTCCTATTAAATGGTGACATGTAGTAAGTGAATACATTAATAATCTGAATTTGTGGAGTAATGGAGAAACTTTTAAGGAAACATCTTATCAGATTTTACTATGTTGTATTTTTTTGTTGAAAGTCTCTCAACTACTCTACGAACTTAGGTTATTGATGTTAGTTCAAGTGGCAACTCAAGAGAGGGGGTGAATTGAGTTTAAACAATAATTCAATAAATAATTTCATATTTAAAAATTCTAACTAAATAGTCAAACAAATATTAATTAACCAATAATATATTGTAAATAAATGCAATCAATTCAAATTATAAAATAAAGGAGATAGAGAGAAGAGAATACGATACTAAGATTTATCGTGGTTCGACTTCAACTCCAAAGTCTACGTTCAATCCCCAAGGTTCCTTCCTTAAAATTTTTCTCCACGATATCTAAACTGTAGATATAGCCATTAGCCTTTCAACATAGGTGCTAGTCTTCCTTTATAACTAGTTTTTTCTACTGATGCTAGTCACATCCTTCTAACTAGTTTGTACACATACCTAACCAAGTGATTCTTCACTCCAACTAGTTTTTATATAGATGCTAGTCATACCATACCCCTAGCTATTTTCCCTAGCTAGTCTGTCCCTTATAAGAAGAAAAAATAAGAGTACAACTACTCTTGCTTACAAATAAATTCTCTCAAAGAATAAATATGCTAATGAAGCTCTCAAAATATGACAACATAAAGGACAATTAAGCTCTCAAAGACTTTGTAAGATAAATATCACTTTGATGCATAATCTCTTTATAAGCACCCTATTTTTGCCCATTCGGCAATCTCCGGCTTGACCGGACTCAGTTTTCAAACATCACAACACATGCAAACTCAAGACGAGCCTTTCAAACTCCAATTCAGTCAACTAGTCACTTTTCGGGCCCATAAAGCCTAAATGAAGCCATAAACATCATTCCAAACAGCTTTTTAGGGGCCCGCGGTCTCAAAAACCAACGTCATCTAGGTAGCTTCCCGAGATCGGGCGATCTCAAAGACCAACATTTAATCAAATTTCAGATAGTTCACTTCTGGCGTTTGTTAGCCCGCCAATGTAGAATGTCCATCATTCGGTAGTTTTCTAAGATCAGGCGTTCTCAGAGACTAACACCACCCTCATAGGTAGCTTTCTGAGACCAGGCATTCCCAGGAACTAATACCCCTTACAGGTAGCTCTCAGAGACCAGGTGGTCTCAAGGACCAACACCCCATAAGTAGTTTTCTGAGGTCGGGCGACCTCGGGAACCAACACCTTGGTCAACACCGACGCCTGCTAGCCCGACTTGGTAAAAAATGACCAAACTTGCCCTTTGGGCCTCTAGGCACGTTTTGAGAAAGTTTAAAATCCCTCAAAATAGTAAGTCCGCCCTTCTAAAATGTGACTAAACTGTTAGGAGTACTCCACATGCCATCCGGTCCAATTTTGGTCCCATTCCGGCTAACTCCGGTCAAAATAACCGTTTTGCCCTTAAATGCCCCAACACTGCACAAATCTCACCGAACAATAAAAGACTCTCTCAAAACCATTCCTGAATGACCTGGCATGCTTAACATAATACTCCGACCCATTCCTGACCATTTTCAACCAAAACCAGCCAAAATGACTATTTTGCCCTTAACAACCCAAACGCGTCCCAAAACAACACTGGTCCTAGGACATCGAATAGCAGGTCTTGTCATACACTCATGTTTAACCTAAGAAGGACCTTACGACGCTAGACACCCACGACTCGATAAAATTTTCTTGGAGCGTCTCGTAGACGCTCCGCTTATATTGACTTTTCTCTCAATTCCCTGATTACAACGCACCGTCAACGACTTGAGAAATGTGTAAATTAAGAAATTCTCAAAAGTATTTCCAGAATACTTTCCATCGGTACGGTCTGATCGAAGAGATCGCTTCCCGAATGCCTCGATCATGCGACACGAAAACAGTTACTTTCGAACCCTCACAAAGCGTATCACAAACGCTCCGCAAATATGCGATTTCATGCACACTTTTTGAGACGATATCCCACACTTTAGAACACCATTCCAACTTCTCGAAAACACCAAAGTTCATGAGAAACCCTAGGAGAACATCGTGGGTGCAAACGATTCCTCCGAAACCTTCCCAATTGGCTCAATTATCAAGGTAAAGTTTAAACGAACACTCCTGGTGACAGAACGTATGCTACATACACCCAGATTCTGATCAAATCAACCAAAGTTCGATCAACCGTCAAGATTTAGCCAGTATAATGGGTGCCACTGGCAATGAAACAGTACTGGCACTAGGGCAAATTTTGGCCAAGCATATGTAGCACATGCGCTAGGCCTCTCCCAGGTTGCCTATAAATATAGGCCTCCCCCTTTACATATTCCAGAATAAAAAATTGATGCGAAGCTTTGCTAAAACTGCTCTAGAATCTCGAATTTCTATATACATCTCACTCCTCCAACACTTAGGCTAGATTCCACCTCCCCCTAACCCATACACTTCACCTACATAGCCCTATACACCATTAAACTCCTTCTTTCAGCCCCTCAAGCCTACTTGAAGCCATCCAAGTTCAAGTCAAGGCATCCATAGAGGATTACAAGTGTATTGAAGGCAAAAGGTGGTATTCCTTTTACATTTTTGCCTTCCCCCACTCCTCTCTTCTCCCTCCTAGCCTATTTAGGCTATTCTCTATTTTAATCCCTATCTTCTACCTCCCTTTCTTGCATGCTTGAAGCAAGAGGGCTCTTAGTTCATGCCTAGAGGAAAGCTAGTGGGAGCCACCATGTAGGGGGATCTCTCACTAACCTACTTTAAGATAGTATGGCCTAGAAGCCCCTTGATTATGTGGTGTAGCCTAAAGCCTTGTATGTATTCATGACCACCTTGCATAATGCTATCTTGTTCATGTCTTGTGTGCTTGGCTTTATTTTCATGTTTATGACTATGTTTTGCAAAATCTACACTATTCTCATTTTTGTGCCCCTTGATTATCTCAAAGTTTTTGTACCTTTCTCTTTTTATTCTTGCACACAAGTGATTTTCAAACTCTTTGATTTCTAAGGTTTCCATTCTCTCAAGTTTAGTGGTTGGAATGGCTCCATGGAATCCTCTCTTGAGTGGTCTCCCTTTTACATTGGCTATAGAAACCCTACCTTGTTGGAATGGTTTCCTAGAGAAATGGTTTTCAAAGTCTTTTTCTCAAAAATGATTTTCAAAGAGTCATTTTCTCCATCTTTGTATCAAAAATGGTTTTCCAAAGGTTGTCATCTTTGTGTTGATTCTTGAAACCCATACTTTTGTCAAGATAAGGTTATAATAGTCCTCAGGAACCCTTCTTTGGAGTGGTTTTCAAACACCAACCATATAAACCATATGCTTGGTTAGAGTCAAATTTTCATGGAAATGATCTTCAAAAGAATTGTCCACCAAAATCCTTTGCATAACATGATTCGTTTTCCAAAGCTCTTTCCAAAAGTGCATAAAACCATCTTTCAAACCATCTTCCAATCCAAACTTAGGTTAACTTGACCCTAGTTGTCCAACCCTAGGTTAACTTGACCCTAGTTGTCCAACCCTAGGTTAGCTTGACCCAAGTTATCTAACCCTAGGCTAACTTAATCCAAGTTAGTTAACCTTAGGTCACCCTTAACCCTTGGCTGACTTGCTTTCTTCACGCTCACCGTGATGGAGGTGCTTATAGTTTAAGTGGGGGTATCCCCACTATCGTGTTCTCCCATGAGACTTGTGCCAATCTAGCAATAGAAACGAATAAAGTTTAGAAACCCATGCAAATTGAAGTCGCAAACCAAGAGTGGAATCGATGGCTATGGTAACTAAAATTGATCGAAAATATTTTGGTGTTTGAAGAGTTGTTTTGCTAATAACTAGGCAAACAATTGAATCGAAATTAAATCCACCAACTTGACTCTAGCTAAGACAATTTGACAAATATGAGAATTCTATTACAATAACAACAATTATAGCTAAATTAATTTAGATCTACCCGATATTCCAATGAAAACAAGTAAGGATTTAACTTCATTAAAAAGGGAGTTTGGGTTCAAATGTTCCAATCTACCAATTCTAGCACAGAATTTGAAAGGGGGAGTTTGGGTTAACTCAAATCAAGAACTGTCCAAAGGCCCTTGATTTTGAAAGTTTAGCTTTGAAAATTTAGAGATCTCTAATTATTTTGGAATTAAGTTTTATCACCATTCATAGGTTCTTTAGAAATAAATCACATGTTACTAATTATGATTATAGATCTAAGATTTCTACAACAATTAATTCCAATATAATTAGAGAAAAGATGCAAAATAGATATTCAACAAGATTGAGAACTCCCCTTTCATTTCCTATGCCTTCCTTGGTAGATCTTCACATTTGTCCCCAAACAATGAGCTTAGCTTGAAGATTCCATGGTTGAAAGCTTCCCAAAGTATAGAAACAACATCCTTGACTTCAAATCAAAAGTGTATATTTATTGAACTAGAGAAAATGTGAAGGATTACAATTAAAAAACACTAGAAATCTAACTAAACCCTTCCCAAAGTCCTAAATACAACAAGGTAAAATAAATCTAAGCAAAATACAAGTTTTCCCCTATTTTTCCCTCTCTACCCGCGGCTGAAACCCTAAAACAAAACATATCTCTTCTTTTTCTTCAACTACTGGGTTGTAGGGCAAATCTGCGCTCACCGTCCGAAGTGTGTCATAAGATCGTCTGAATGGCGTCCGGACGCACTGTCCGAACGGTGGAATAACCGTTCGGACGGTTATTTCACCGTTTGGATGGTCGTCAAACGTAGAATCTCGGCTCTGCATTTCTTCAAATGGGAAAAGACAACTCTGTGATAGCTTAGAACGGGAAAAAAACGACTCTGGAATAGCTTTGAACGGGAAAAATCGACTCTGGAACTCCAATCTCCATCGTAGCATCCAAACGCTAATTCGCCCGTCCGAACGCATCGTTCGAACGGTCCATCTGGACGGACTTCTTCTCTTTAGGGCATTTTCACCATTTTATCACCAAAAACCTACAATACACATAAAAAATCACTTTAGATCAATTTATTACTGAAAACCTATTTTAATGCCCATATAGAGGCTAACAAACAACTAATTAGGGGACAAAGATTACACTTTTAGAGTGGAATCAACATCCCCCAACTTAGCTTTTGCTAGTCCCTAGCAAAAATGCATTATAGAAAGGAGATAAATAAATACGATGAAAGAAAAAATATGCACAACCTACTCAAGATATTGATGGACGCATCTCAAACCTCAAACACATGTAGGAGTTTATGCAAAAATTCATGCACTAAAGAAGTTTGTGCGCATGTGCATGATAAGCCAACGCTAAGCAACATATATTGAACTCAATTATGCACTTCCGGGCCGTAAAGTTTTGATTCAATCCTCGCCGGGTATACACTGGGAATGAAAGATCCACATGGTTCACACAATGATATGCTCAACAAAGGAGTAATTGTACAAGGCAAAACAAGTGAACATATGCAAAACAAAGAACCGGACAACATGTATGTGTATCGCCTTTGGCGTAACTTGATGAAAGAATGTTCATAGATGCGTGATGATTCAAAGAATTGATAAGATAAAACTTTTACTCTAATAAAAATTATAATGAAGTATCTTTGGATCAATTAAGTGATTTGAAAGGCGAAGAGGTAAAATAGGAATGATGAAAGGTAAGTACAAAACACTTTACGTGTCTATGAGATGATGAAAAGATATCATTTCCAACTACTCCTTTGTTATGTACCCAAAGATTCAAACAATAAACATTTTCAATTTTTATAACTCCTCTTTGACTTCGTTGCCACTTTGTATGATTCTCAAAACTTCTTCTCTTTTTTTTCCCCCCCATCATATACCTACTTCTTTTTCTTTTTTCTTATTCTTCTTCTTGTTCTATTTGATTTTTTTTTATATTATCTATATCTTCGTTTCCCTAACATAGTATAGAATAGGGTTATGAAATACAAAAACTTTCAGTGATATCTTTCGAGGAAGAAGTTGGTAATAAATGAAATGATACATGAGTCATATGGTGAAACAAAAAGGGATAATGGCTGTCAAGAAAGATATGGGCATAGAGTTACATAAAGATGCCAAATTATAATATTCCATAGAGTAAAAGTGTCAATGTCAATATTACAACTTATCTGATGAACCACATGCAAGCATAAAGAAATTATTCAAGAGAAATGAGGGTAAAAGATCAATCCTTGAATAAATATAGACTCTCAAAAAGACGGTAGACGCTCTAAAACTCACAAGGTGATAATCTCCACTAGGTATGGACGAAAATGCAAAGTGGAGTAACAAAAATATGTTACAAAGCATAACTCATGTGAAAAGTCCATCATGACTAACACATTCATCTTTACAATAATATGTTACAAAGCATGATGGACTTTCATTTTAGCCTTTGAAATTTTTGCATTTTCATATGCATCATTTCGTATTTCATCTAGGTCATTTAATTGTAGTTTCCAGTGGTTGCCAGTGTCACCCAACCCTTCATTATATTGTCGAATAGCCCAATATGCCTTATGTTCGACCTCAACCGGGAGGTGACATGCTTTTCTATACATAAGACGGTACGAGGAGGCGCCTAGAATGGTTTTGTAAGTCGTTTGATAGGCCCACAATGCATCAATTAAACGCAAAGACCAATCCTTTCGAGACGGATTAATCGTCTTTTCCAAGATTGTCTTGATTTCACGGTTAGCTAATTCGACTTGGCCTTGTGTTTGGGGATGGTATGGCAAATCGACCTTATGAATAATGTTGTACTTTCTCATGAGTATCCCTAATGGCTTATTACAGAAATGGGAGCCACCATTACTTATGATGGCTCGAGGCATACCGAACCGGGAAAAAATGTATTTTTTGAAAAATTTGACCACAACTTGGTGGTCATTGGTTCGTGCCGGTATTGCCTCTACCCATTTGGAAACATTATCAATGGCCACTAAGATGTAAAGATACCCAAAAGAACTAGGAAATGGACCCATGAAGTCTATGCCCCAACAATCGAAAACCTTCAAAACAAGGATAGGGTTAAGGGGCATCATTTGTTTCCTAGTAAGGCTCCCTAGGCTTTGACATCTATCACACGCCACACAAAATGAATGCACATCTTTAAACATAGTAGGCCAATAGAGTTCACCTTGCAAAATTTTGACCACTATTTTTTTCGACGAGAAATGACCCCCACATGCATGAGAATGACAAAATTTCATTACACTTTCAAATTCCTCATTCAGCACACATTGTCGTATGACTTAATACGAGTAATATTTGAACAAACAAGGCTTATCCCAAAAAAATTGTCTCACTAGCCTAAAGAATCGTCTCTTGTCCATTGCGGACCAATGAGAAAGAATGGCATTTGTGGCCAAATAGTTGGCCACATTGGCGTACCATGAAGTTAAGGCTTAATTCAAGGCGTTGCAAGACATGAGTTGCTCATCGGAGAAGTTCTCACAAATAGGAGAGTCATCTTTGGTAGGGTGCTCAAAAGGGAGGCAGGACAAATGATCCGCGACAACGTTTTCCACCCCCTTTTTGTCCTTAATTTCAAGATCAAACTCTTGAAGAAGGAGAATCCACCTAATTAATCGAGGCTTTGCATCTTGTTTAGACAAAAGGTATTTACGTGCAGCGTGGTCAGTGAAAACTATCACGCGAGACCCCACTAAATAAGAGCGAAACTTGTCCAAAGCAAAAATAATAGCCAATAGTTCTTTCTCGGTGGTGGTATAATTTATTTGGGCCTCATTCAAAGTTTTGCTTGCATAATGGAGCACGTGAGGTTTCTTCTCATTTCGATGGCCTAACACAGCCTCACAGCAAAGTCGCTAGCATCACACATTAATTCAAAGGGTAGGCTCTAATCCGGAGGTCGGATTATGAGAGCCGTAGTCAAATTATTTTTCAACTTATCAAAAGCTAGCTGACAAAACGGAGTCTGCTCGAATGGAGCATCTTTTGCCAAGATGGCATATAAGGGCCTAGAAATGGAACTAAATGATTGAATGAAGCGCCAGTAAAAACTAGCATGCTTAAGGAAAGATCTCACATCTCTCACGTTCCTAGGGGCGGGTAGCTTTTGAATAAGCTCAACCTTGGTGGGATCTACCTCAATGCCCCTCCCGAAAATGATATGGCCTAGAACTATACTATGTGTCACCATGAAGTGACACTTCTCCCAATTCAACATAAGATTGCTCTCCTCACAACGTTTTAGTACTGACTCTAAGTTTTGAAGACATTGAGCAAAGTTGTCCCTATATACGAAAAAATTATCCATAAAGACCTCCAAAATTCGCTCCATCATATCACTAAAAATACTTATCATGCATCTCTGAAAAGTGGCGGGAGCATTATATAACCCAAAGGGCATTCGCTTGTAAGCAAATGTGCCAAAGGGGCATGTAAATATGGTTTTATCTTGGTCTTCCATTGCGATTTCCAATTGATTATATCCGGAATAACCATCAAGAAAACAATAGTAATCCCGTCCCGCTACTCGCTCCAAGACTTGGTCAAGGAAGGGAAGGGGAAAATGATCCTTGGTAGTTACGGCATTTCGGCAACGGTAGTCAATACACGTACGCCACCCGGTTTGGATTCTGGTAGGTATCAATTCATTATTCTCATTTTTAACTATCGTCACCCTGGACTTTTTAGGGACAACTTGGGTGGGACTTACCTATTTAGAGTCGGCAATTGGGTATATAATACCTACATCAAAAAGTTTTTGTACTTCACCCCTCACAACTTCTTTCATAGTTAGATTCAATCGGTGTTGCATTTGGCGCCCCGGCTTAGCCCCTTCCTCAAAATATATGCAATGAGTGCATACAAGAGGGCTAATGCCGTGCAAATCGGAAATTGTCCAACCTATGGCTTTCCGGTGCTTCTTGAGCACCTCCAACAAGCTCCTTTCTTAAGCCTCCGTGAGTGATGAAGATATCACTACAGGATAAGATTCACCTTTACCCAAAAATACATATTTAAGGATAGAAGGCAAAGGCTTCCTATCGGGCGTAAGAGCCTCTAGTTCGGATGGTTGGGGCTTGGAGGGGTTAGCAGTCAAAGGTTCAAAAGTGGGGGTCCTTTGACCTACCGCCATGATAGGAAAAACCTCTAAACCACTACCCTCATCAAGAACATCCCCCTCTTCCTCATCTCCCAAGCAATCTAGACCCTCACTAAATGTCAACATTCTCACCAAAGGGTCTTTTACCATTTGCCTCTCGAAGTGCTCTTGCACTATTGAGTCAATAAGATTCACCTCCTAGACGTCCTCTAAATCCCCCGGTTTTTTTCCTGCGTTAAACATGTTAAGTTCAACGGACATGTTCCCAAGAGACAACTTCAAGAGACCCTCCCGCACATGGATGATGGCATCACATGTGGCTAGGAAGGGTCACCCCAAAATGATAGGAATGTGGTTCCGAGCATAGGGATCTACAACCGGTTGGGTATCTAAGACCATAAAATCGGCCGGGTAACAAAACTTATCAATTTTCACTAAGACATCCTCAATTATTCCCCTAAAGGCTTTAATCGATCGGTCCGCTAACTGGAGTGTGATCCTCGTAGGTTTCAACTCACCTAGACCCATTGCCTGTACACCAAGTACAACAATAGATTCACATTCGACCCCAAGTCTAGAAGGCACCCCTCTATCCTATGGTCTCCTATGACACAAGTCACGGTAGGACAACTGGGATCTTTGTACTTTGGTGGGGTTTTGACTTAGACTACGGAATGGACATCCTTAGCAAGAAAGGTGTTCTCCCTCATATTTAATCTCCTCTTAACTGTGCATAAATCCTTAATAAATTTAGCATAAGAGGGCACTTGTTTAATGGCTTCTAGGAGAGGTAGATTTATTTTGACTTGCTTGAAAGTCTCATAAATCTCCGAACTTAATTGATTCTTGGGTTTAACTAACTGGTGAGGAAATGGAGCGTGAGCCAAGATCTCACGTTCCTCTCTCAAAACTTCCTCACTGTTGCGCATGGACTCACTCTGCTCTTTCTTCTCATAATTCACTTCCTCTTTCTTTTCTCTCTTATTTTTTTCTTTCTCACTCCCCTCTTCCTTCTCACTTGGGACTCTCTCACCCTCTTTTTCTTTACTAGGCGCTTCACCATTAACACCCGAACCCTTATTTTCCTTAGACACTTTTTTCCCACTCTTGGGGTCCCTAGGGAAGATAGTCTTGTCAATAGCCTTACCACTCCTCAAAGTGGTAATGGCCAAAACATTCTCATGGCTAGTTGATGGTTGGGACAAGGTTTTGATGGAATGCACTTGCCTAGATGGATTGGGTTGAGGTTGTGTAGGCAACTTACCCTTCTCAGTAAGGATCAAAGCTTGAGTAAGAAGAGTCAATTGACTCTTGATGTCATCTAAATTTTTATCAACCCGTGAATTTACCCCCCCTTGGTTTTGGATGAATTGTTGGAGGGTATCCTCCAACGACTTTTGGTGTGGAGGGTGGTATGAGTTGGGTTAAGCTTGAGGTGGAGGTTGGAATGTTTCGGTTGGGTTGGAAATGATGTGACCAATGGAGGTTGGTAATGTTGTGGGTGTGATGGTGGAGGAGGTGCTTGATAAGATTGAGGGTTGTGATACCCTCCTTGATAAGCTTGGGGATTTGAAGTCCCCTCATTGAAGTCCCCTCATTGCGCCATCCAAAGTTAGGATGATTCCTTCATCCCGGGTTGTAAGTATTGGAGTAGGGGTTTCCCCCACCTCGATTGTATTGCCCAATAGCATTGGCTTGGCCATGCAAGGCTTCCTTAATCCCTGAGATAATTGGGCACGACGTGGTGTCATGCTCTTTGGTCTTACAAACCGCACAACACATTCCCTTAGGTTCTTCACTCCCCACCGAACTTACGTTCTTAAATTCTAGAGCCTCTAATTTTCTCGCCATGGTGGCTAGCCTAGCATTCATATCATCGACCTCTTTTAATTGATATTTCGCCCCTTGCGTGTTTGGTCTACATTCGGGATTTTAGGTCTCGGTGGTCGCCCAATCGCGAGCCAAATTAGCGAGGTAGTCAAAGTATGAATAAGCTTCGTGAGGTTGCTTATCCATAAATGTTCCCGCACACATAGTCTCAACGAATTGTTTGAGTTGGGGCGTTAAAGAAGAGTAAAAGATATTGATGATGTGCCATTCAGCAAAGCCATGGTGTGGGCAAGAAACTAAAAGCTCTTTAAACCACTCCCAACACTGAAAAAATGATACTCCCAACATTGGAGAAAATTGTGAGATTTGGCGTCTAAGCGCGTCCGTTCTGTTTTTCGACTTTTTGTTTCAAAAACTCTCTTTGAAGAGTTTGCCAAGAGTGGATAGAAAGTGGTCTCAAAGAATTGAACCACGTCTTTGCGGTATCCTTTAAACAAAATGGAAAGAGTTTAAGAAAAAAGATTTCCCGTGGATACGAGTTGTCCATCACTAAGGAGCATGCATCCTCAAATTCCTTGATGAAGGCGTTAGGCTTTTCTGAATCAATTCCGTGAAATTGAGGAAGCATTTGCATCATGCTCGACCTTATGCTCAAGGTGGCATAGTGAAGTGGAATAACAAGGCAAGAACTAGGCGCTTGCCGCGGTGGGTTTAAGAAATCTCTCATTTGGAATTGGGGAGCCCCCATGTCCCTATGGTTGCTCGCATTTTCCATGTTCTCACCCCCTAAACCATAGGCCGGACGTAAAGGAGGTTGTTGTGGCAATCCACCCATCGGTGGGTTTTGCAAAACATTTGGATTGGGTGGAGCAACATTAGGTAGCCTACCTTCATTGTTTATGTCATCCATAGGAGTTACACCTAGGTCGACTACTAATAAAATTGCGGGAGAAGGTGTGTTAGCCGGTGATGGCGGGTCGACTCGTAAAAGGCGTCTATTGTCAATTCGTGCCCACCCGGATATGCAAATGAAATGCACAAATAGTATGCCTCAATCATAGTCAACACATTATACACAAACAATATATATGCCGGACAATGGCTTTTTTCTCTTTACCGAACAACGGCTTTTCAACTCCAATCTCCCACTCCCCGTGCTCAATTACCACCGATTAGCAAATAAAGCGCACACTATCCTAACTCCTCTAATGCTCCTAACAATATGCAATGCTACTAGTTAATCAAACAAAAAAAACTATTGAAAAGAAAGAAATAAAAATCCTAACATGGTATCCACATTGGGTTTGAAGAAATTACCTAGGCCTAAAGCCGTAGATGCTTCCCTCGTAGGTGGGTGATCAATTCTCTCCTTGTTTTTATGATTTGCAATTTTTTTCGTTTTCGCACTTTGCTCGTTCCTTCAAATCCCCGGCAACGGCCCCAAAACTTGACTTGCTCTCTTCACGCTCACTGCGATGGAGGTGCTTGTAGTTTAAGTGGGGGTATCTCCACTATCGTGTTCTCCCATGAGACTTGTGCCAATCTAGCAATAGAAATGAGTAAAGTTTAGAAACTCATGCAAATTGAAGTCGCAAACCAATAGTGGAATCGATGGCTATGGTAACTAAAATTGACCGAAAATCTTTTGGTGTTTGAAGAGTTGTTTTGCTAATAACTAGGCAAATAATTGAATTGAAATTAAATCCACCAACTTGACTCTAGCTAAGGCAATTTGACGAATATGATAATTCTATTACAAGAACAACAATTATAGCTAAATTAATTTAGATCTACCCGATATTCCAATGAAAACAAATAAGGATTTAACTTGATTAAAAAGGGGGTTTGGGTTCAAATGTTTCAATCTACCAATTCTAGCACGGAATTTGAAAGGGGGAGTTTGGGTTAACTCAAATCAACACTGTCCAAAGGCCCTTGATTTTGAAAGTTTAGCTTTGAAAATTTAGGGATCTCTAATTATTTTGGAATTAAGTTTTTTCACCATTCATGGGTTCTTTAGAAATAAATCACTTGTCATTAACTATGATTATAGATCTAAGATTTCTACAACAATTAATTTCAATGTAATTAGAGAAAAGATGCAAAATTGATATTCAACAAGATTGAGGACTCCCCTTTCATTTCCTATGCCTTCCTTGGTAGATCTTCACATTTGTCCCCAAACAATGAGCTTTGCTTGAAGATTCCATGGTTGAAAGCTTCCTAAAGTATAGAAACAACATTCTTGACTTCAAATCAAAAGTGTATATATATTGAACTAGAGAAAATGTGAAGGATTACAACTAAACAACACTAAAAATCTAACTAAACCCTTCCCAAAGTCCTAAATACAACAAGGTAAAATAAATCTAAGCAAAATACAAGTTTTCCCCTATTTTTCCCTCTCTACCCACGGCTGAAACCCTAAAACAAAATATATCTCCTCTTTTTCTTCGACTGCTGGGTTGTAGGGCAAATCTGTGCTCACCGTCCTAAGACTGTCTGAATGGAGTCTGGACGCATAGTTCGGACGGTCTTCATACGTAGAATCTCAGTTCTGTATTTCTTCAAACAGGAAAAGACGACTCTGTGATAGCTTAAAACGGGAAAAAAACGACTCTGGAATAGCTTTAAACGGAAAAAATCGACTCTAAAACTCCAATCTCCATCATAGTGTCCGAACGCTAATTTTCCCGTCCGAACGCACCGTCTGAATAGTGGAACAGTCCGAACGGTTATTTATCCGTCTGAACACACCGTCTGAACGATCCGTCCAAACGGACTTCTTTTCTTTAGGGCATTTTCACCATTTTATTACCAAAAACCTACAATACACATAAAAAATCACTTTAGATCAATTTATTGCTAAAAACCTATTCGAATACCCATATAGAGGCTAACAAACAATTAATTAGGGAACAAAGATTACACTTTTAAAGTGGAATCATTGGCTAACCCAACTTAGGTTGATATACTTCCAGGGTCCAACTCATGAACCCCTTTTAAAGGTTCTTCCTATTTAAAACTACTCTTGTAAGTGGAATTTTTCGAAAAGGCCTGGCTGATCTCTCAAGCCAATGTTGATGAGTCCAAACTTACTACAGGAAAGAGAAGTTAGAATGGGTCGACTCTTGTTAGGCCAATCACACTCCAATGATTAAATTAGTGAGCTCAATCAAGAGTATAATGAATAAAAGTTGTGTATATTGAGAGTTAATTGTCCATACCTGGCTCTTGAGGGCTTGGGTAGTTATAGTGTGATTGGTGGAGTGTTTTGCTTTTGGTCTACTAGCAGGTCATCATGGCCTGCTGGGTAGGCATTATCATATGCCGCAGACTGACCGCGTGCAGGGCCTGTCTTATCGTTGCTAAAGAATCCGACTGATTGGACGTGCAGGTCAACATCACGTGGGGAGCCGTTAGCACATTTAATGCGGATCAACTTTGTATTTAATGCTCTAAGACCGCTAGTGGTTTGGGCTTATCCTTTACGGTTTGGGCCATGGTTGGCACCTTGAGCCGGACAGTTCTTTAGTGCTTGATTTGGGCCGCCCAGCAGCCCAACTTCAATGTCATGTTGATTGGGCCTAACCAGGTGGATTGGGCCTTGTGTTTTTACCCCACAACTCTCATAACCCATTTTTCCAAAACCTCCTACTCTCTTGAGGTTTCAAAAACCAACTCCATAACCTTTTCAAATACTCCTACACTCTATCTTTAAAAACATTTTCAAGAACTCACAATCCTAAGGTGTCCCTACCCCTTCTATGGTTAGGGATTCCAAAGGATGGTGATATATCAAGAACAACCTCCAAGATTGTCCATATTAGAGGTCCAAAGGAGTAGGTGTTTTCAAAAACCCTTTCAAAAACTTTTCAAAGACTAATTTACTAAAACACTCCAAAATCATACCTCCAAGGTTTTCAAAAATGACTACAAAACATTTTCAAAACTCTCTTGAGTCATTTCAAAGCATTTCCGTAACTCCCTTGAGTTATTCCAAGAACGTTTCAACACACATCAAAACCCCCTTTCAAAAACCTTCAAATTCTATTCCAAAAACACTTCTACATCCTATTTCAAATAAAAAATTTCAAG
Organism: Euryodendron excelsum; assembly: GCA_033060915.1. Taxonomy (NCBI): domain Eukaryota; kingdom Viridiplantae; phylum Streptophyta; class Magnoliopsida; order Ericales; family Pentaphylacaceae; genus Euryodendron; species Euryodendron excelsum. The sequence goes on along the minus strand of CM065385.1, from coordinate 32,326,053 downwards.
TTCTCTCTTCTCAAAGACCACAAAGTGTCTTCAAACCCTTTCAAAGATCTCAAAGTGTCTTTAAAACATTCCAAAGGCCCCAATGTGCTTCTTTTCTATCGGGCTCTGCCCGAACTACGAATGACCTGATTCTTACCAAATGAGATACATAAGCAACCTAAAATGGTGCGGTCATAACTTCTATTTCAACTCCAATTCCCTTTTCAAAAATTTCAATCAATTCAAAGTTTCTATTTCAAACTCTTTCAAATCCTTCACATTTTCAAATTTCTTCCAAGACTTGCATCATGCATCATTCATCCAAAAAATGATTACTAAACCTTGCTTTTTAAAATTCTAAAAGTGGATATTAAGTGGATAATAGTAACCGATTATTCTAGTGAGTGAACAAATAATGATTATACATGTAGGTACCGAAAGGGCGGGGTAGGGTAATGATTTTAGAATATCTTCCCTACACATAACCAACCCCCGGACCATAGATTTCTGTTTTCGAAAAGACTAAAATAGAGTTATTTTCAAAAAAGGCTTAAAACTTTCTAAAGGTTGCCAAACAACCTATTTTCTCTAAAATCCTTTCTCGAGAGAGTTTTTCAAAACCTTTTTCAAAAACCCCAAGTTTAATCTTCGGATTAACGTTTAATTTTAGGTGATCTAACTCACCTTAATCAAGTTAGGTGGTAACTCCAATTTTTCTAAAAAAACCGTTAATCAAACCAATTTCAATTCAAACCTAGTCGCACTCATCCTTCTAGGAGGATCAGTTCCGTGCTTTGTCTCCCAGTTGAAAGAACCTTGGACCTAAAAACCAGGACACGACACTCTTATTGCTCTTGATCTTCTAGTTTGTTCCTCAAGTGTAACTTTATTTATAAATGAAGAATGATGCTTGATTTGTAGCTTCAAATTTGTTTATAGCCGTTGGAGAACATGGAAACCATTTCTTCCCGTTGAGCTACTTGCTACCAGATAAGCTTTTGATTTTCTAATAAGATGTCTTCACTTTCACCTCATTTTCTCCTCGATAACGTTCGAATTTGAAAATAGCTATAAGAGAAAAGTTGTAGACATGAAAGTCAGCTTTTTAGAACCTCAAGAATAAGGTCGATCCAATGGTCAGATCAAATATTCTGATCAAATTACTCGAGTTATCTTCTAGATGGCATATTTGCATTTTGTACAGTTGTGTCAATTTGTATAAGCTTTTTCATATAGAAAACGTTCGATTTTAAAAATCTCTATAGGATATTAAATGTAGATATGGACGTTATATTTTGATATCCTCAAGAATCAAAACATTTGAATATCAGAGTCAAAAGATATGAGTGAAATACTCAGACTGTCTCCTAGCTGTCATCTTTGATTTCTGTTGCACTAAGTCTTTTTTCACTTTGTGTTTCACCCAGATGACATTTGAATTTAAAAATTTATATAACATATCAAATGTATATATGGATGTTAGTTTTTCATAACTTCAAGAATCAGATCATTTGGATAACTAGATCAAAAGATATAGTCAAATGATCATGAGTGTCTTCAAGCTGCCATATTTTGAATTTCAAATTCAATAAATCACCTTCTAGCTCATTTGAGTCTCATAAAACTTTTTTTTTTTTTTTATGAAAACTTCATGAAACACGGTAATTAGACATTTGAGTCTTTTTTCCAATGCCATAAGAATTAGATTAAGCCAACGGTTGGGTCAAAAGATATGGGCCAAAAGGCTGAGGCTATATAATATGATATAATTTCATCAATTATTCAACCTTAGAAGAAAATTATGTCCTTTAATTTTCTTCCTTGAATCAAGTTTCCTTAAAATATGATGTAAGTGGAATATTCGGGAAGGCCTGACTGATCACTCGAACCAATATCAAAGAGCACCAACTTACTGCAAAGAAACAGAGAATTTAGAATGGGTTGACTTTCTTTGGGCAGATCACACTCCGACGATTTAGTAAGCAATCTTAATTGAGAATGAAACGAATAAAGACAGTGTATGCATGAACTCAATTGCCCATACCTTGCTTCTTGTGGCTTTGGTATTTATAATGTAATTGATGGAGTGTTAACTCTTGTGTCTACTTTAGGATCGTCATGACCTATCTCGTAGACCACATCATACGTCGCCGACTAATCGAACATAGGTCCAGCTTTACCACCGTACCAGAGTCTGGCTGATCGGACGTGAGCGTGGATGTCGCATGGTGAGCCGCTCCTGCATTAAACGTGGGTCTCTACGTTAAATGCTGAGGCTAGAGCATTAAATGCTCTGATTATCCTCGTGTGTTGGGCTCGCTGCTTTTTGGCTTGAGCCCAGGTCGGCACGAGGTTGGCAATGCGAGCCTGGCCGCATTGCTGACTATTTGGGCTGACCCGTAGCACAGCTTCATTTACTTAATTTTTATTGGGCCTGATTGAGCGAACTAGACCAAAATTCTTTGACCCACAATTGCCCCCCAGCCATTGTGCCCTTTTCGACTCCTCGAAGGGTCAAGGGCTATATCCGGTCTTTATGACTCTTCTTCAAGCGTGCTATCGTTTTGGCGGTTATTTGGCCACGTGGACGACATGGATTTAACACCGTAATGATGAGACGCCGAGGCATTGATGGCCAATGTGACGGTCTGTTGTTAAGACGTGATTGCTGTCGTTTCACGGGAAATGAACTAGTGACACAGGCGTGTATAATGGGAGGGAGCCCTTTCAGTGACTAGCACTTGTTTACTTCATCTTCTTGTCTGAGAGCGTCCCTCGCTAAACCCCTCTACTGTAAGTCTTCTCTATGCCCATGTTTCTCTTTTAAGATTTTTACCTTTGACAGTTGTCCCTTGATGGCAGCACGTTTGAGAAAAATGGTAGATAGTTCGATAGTGATTGTTGTCTTTAAGGCAAGATATGAGATCTGTGATCAAATCGGTCTGGAGTTAGTAGAATCCAACAACTTTCGTATAGAAGAGACCGAGAAGGGAATGCCCTTCATGGTTATTGCCATCGTTAAGGGAGGTCTTAAGTTTCCCTTGCATCACCTCCTTCAGAAGTTCATTGTTCGCTATAAGGTAGCACCCTCTCAACTCTCATCAAATGTTTATAGAATAGTTTTTGGGATGCTCGAGCTTTAATCGGCGCCTGGTTGTGAATCTGGGGTACCAAGCTTGACTACTGCTATACTCTTTGTAAAGTAGGGAGTAAGAGTTTGAAGGTGTATCTCTGGGCCGCTAATAATAGTAGGGAGATAGTGAAGTGTCTGCCGTCCTTCGAGAAGGGCATAAATGATGTTAGGATTTGGGTATCTGGCCTTTGGGAGTTCGGCGACCTTTCTTGGGGTGAAAGACCGACGGGATGATACCCTAGATTTCCTCAGGAGATAGGTTCGATGCAAACTTATAATTAATTTCCTCCATCTGTCTTATTTTGTTTTAAACCTTATCTTCGCTTTTCTTGCAGTTTCAAAAAAGAGGACAAGAGACATCGCCTGGGGAGTCAACTTTGTCGATTTGAAGAAGGTCTTGGACTTTCGTGGGCGGGGCAAGTTGAAAGACGTAGCGCAAACTCCCCATATCTTGCTGAACCACCTGTTGTACTATTCATTATTTACCGTAAAAATGGGGGTCCTGTAGAGCGTCCTTGCAAAATTGGCTGAGGTGGGTGCAAAAGGGGATTTTAACAAGATCCCTGTTAGTGTTGCCATCGAAAGGAAATATGTCGCCAGACAAGTGACCATCACTGCTTCGCCTCCATCTGATGCTGTTGTCGAGAAGCAGCAGCTTCACAAACTTTGCTCTGGTTCAAATAGCTCTTCATCAACATCGGAGCCTTTAACCGTGTCTGACCGGCATGTTAAGCTAAGTCAGAAGGAGCTGAGGGTAACCTTATCCACTAATGAAGACGACGAGATGAATCTAAAGGAGATGATGTTCGCCGCAGCGAGGAAACCACTGAAAAAGGCTGCCGCAGAGGTTACCGATCCTCTAGCCATTGATTTGGAGACTTCCCTGGTAGAGGATGTGGCACCTCCGCAGAAGAAGCCCAGCACTCGGTTGTAGAAAAAGAAAGCACCTGAGGCAACTGCCCAACTGTTGGCCTCAAAGAAGGCGAGGGTCGGCTCTAAAGGCACTGTTGAAGACCCAACTGATGCCGAGCTGGCGACCATCATTCCGGACATTCTCAATTGACGCATGACGACGACTGACTCCGTGATCGATCAAGCCGAAGTGGCATTGGGTGTTATCCAGAGCGCCCTACCGAAGAAGGATGTCTTGAAGTTGGGAAGTACCAACGATCTGAATGTTTTCTTGGGTGCCTTCCATGACTCTCTTCTCGTAATTAGTTCTTTCTTATCCCCTCAACTCTATTCTTGTTTCCTTTGGCTCTTCATTTATACACATAATCTTATTTTGTAGGGTTGCCTTAATGTTGTGGAGGTGATGAGCCGCTTCCAGTCTCATGCCAAGCAGCACCATCAGTTGGTCAAGGAGCATGCTGGTTTGAAAAAGGAGTGGCTTGATGCCAATGAGGAGAGATTGCTGCAGAAAAAGAAGGCAGAGGAGGCCATGCCAAAGTTGAAGATGGTCACTACCAATTTTGAGAAGAGGGATAAGGAGGCCAAGGCTATACTGGAAAAGAATAAAGTACAGTCTGTGGAGTTGTTCAAGGCCAAAGCCAAGATTGAAGCACTACAGGTTAAGGTGACCAAACTGAAGGCAGAGGAAGAGCTAATCATGCAAAAGGGTACTGATCGAGTGGCCAAGAATCTTGCTATTTAGATGATGGACTTGAGTCAGACAATCTTTCGAGAGGGTTAGAATGGTACCTTTCTATTCACCAAGGTGAAGAAGTCATCTGACGTTTAAAAGTGATGCCCTGACTACTTCGATACAATAGAGGACGACTCTGTTGATCTTGAGAAGGTAGTCGCCAATGCTGAACAAAAAAGAAAATTTGCTCAAGAGGCCACTACTAAAGAGGCCAAATCTACTGCCAAACTACCAAAGGTCACAAACAAAGTTGCTGGAGAAAAATCGGTTGAGCCCTCTGAAAAGTAGGTAGAGACCATCAATGATAATTAGTTTTTTGTACTATTTTCTTGTTTCTTTTGTTTTGCTTTATGTAATCAATGTTTCAAATTAATGCAAGTCTTTTTGCTATACTAATTCTGCCTTCAATTTTGTTGATTTATCAGAGTTTATAAACTTGCCGATCTGAATGAGTTAGGTAGAACCAAGTTCAGATTTTGGTTTGTGTTTGCGCATAGAGCTCTGGCCCTCCCTACTTGGGTATGACTAATTCTAGGCATTTAATTTGATCTTTGTTTTAGAGTTTTGGCCTTCATTGTCTGACCTGCTCATCAGGACCAAGTGTTTAAACTCATTTTTTATAACCTTCATTGGCTAACCTGTCCAATTTGGACAGGACCAAGTTTTTACACTTTGTTTTTATGACCTTCATTTGTCGCCTGTCCAACTTGGACAGGACCAAGTTTTTACACTTGATTTTTGTGACCTCCATTGGTTGACATGTCTAACTTAGACAAGACTAAGTTTTTACATTTGGTTTTTGTTTTTATCTTCTTTTAGTGCTTTGTATTTTGGAGTAGCATCAGATGAATAAATTTGTTTGAACGACTTCCAAGTTTATTGATCATGTGAAGTTTCAAAAATGCCAAACATTACTGAGTAGTTGCATCGTATGGAAGTCAATTCTACTGATAGCATTTTTTCAGGTCGTTCGTATTCCAAAGTTAGAGTAGTTGTCTCCCATCTTCGACAGTTTCCTGTCAGTATGCCCTCACACCGATTTGGGACGCCACTCTATAGGGACCCTCCCAATTGGGGTCGAGCTTTCCATCCCATAGATTCTTTGCTGCCTCCAGTACTTTTCACAGTACTAAGTCTCCTAGTACAAAGGCTCTTAACTAAACCCGTTTGTTGTAGGAACAACTCAACTGTTAATGATATCTAGTGAGTTTAATCAGGGCAATCTCTATTTTTTCTTTTACAAGATCAAGGTCTCTAGCCAAAGTCTGGTCGTTAAGTCCAATGTTAAATGCTGCCAATCTGATTGTCGGTAATCCCACCTTCAAGGGTATTACTGCCTCTACCTCATAAGCCAAAGAAAAGGGTGTTTCTCCAATTGACCTCCTCAGGATAATTCTATGGGACCATAGGACGTTGGGCAATTCCTCCACCCATCTTCCTTTAGCCTTTTCCAACCGTTTCTTGATCCCGTTCAGTATAGTTTTGTTTAAAATTTCAGTTTGCCCGTTGCACTGCGGATAGGCCGGTGTTGAATAGTAGTTTCTAATTCCGAGCTCATCGCAGAATGATTTGAACATGTTGCCATCAAATTGGGTGTCGTTGTTCGAGACAAGTGCCCAAGGTATGTTGAATCTTGTTACTATGTTTCTTTAGACGAATCTTTTGGCATCAATCTTTCTGATAGTTGACAGGGGCTCTGCCTCCACCCACTAGGTGAAGTAATCTGTCGGCACAATAAGAAACCTCCTATTGCCTGGTGGTCTGGGCAAAGGCCCGACTATGTCTAGTCCCACTGGGCAAAAGGCCAAGGCCTGGTTATAGTTGTGAGATCCTTAGCGGGCTGATGTATAATCGAAGAGAATTTTTGACATTTTTCACATCTCAGCATGTACTAGGCTGCGTCTTTTTGCATATAGGGCCACTAGTACCCCTGTGAGATAGCTTAGTGGGCCAATGACCTTCCACCAACGTGACTTCCACAAATCCCTTCATGAATTTCGAACAGGATGCCCTGAACTTTGTCCGGGTGGACACAGTGCAAGTAGGGACCTGTGCAAAATCTTTTGCAGAGTTCTTTGGTTGGTGACAACCAGTATCTGAGGGCTTTGTGTTTGACTCGTCTGGCTTTATTCTTGTCCTCTGGCAATTCGTCTTTGTTAAGATAGGAGATAATTGGATCCATCCATGATGGTCCCAACTGTTCTATGGCCAGAGCTTGCTCCTCTTCATGAAATATGCTCGATCTGGCTAAGATCTCCACATGGATTGTTCTCTTTGATCATAATTTTAGGGTCGGTGCCAATGTAGCCAAGGCATCAACATGAGCGTTGTTGTCACGGCTAATTTGGTGGAGTTTATACTTACCGAACTTGGCCAGCAATTCCTTTGCTTTTGCTAGGTACTGCGTCATTCTGTCATTTTTTTCTGCGTATTCTCCCGTGATCTAATTAACTACTAGTTGGGAGTCCGAATGGATAATGATCTCAACAATCTTTAATTCAATGGCTCGGCATAGTCTAGCGAGCAGGGCCTTGTATTTCGATTTATTGTTTAAGGCAGTGAACTCTAGTTTGATAGCCTAATCTATTGCTAAACCGTCTGGTGTGATGAAAACTACCCCCGATCCTACCCCTTGTCATTGGACACTCCGTCGACGAAGAGTTTCCAATGATTAGCATTTTCCCAAAGTTCCAGGGGGTGGTCATCGTTTTGTTGAGTAGAGGATGTTGTTTGGTCGTTCTCCAGTGGCAATTCAATAGAGAATTCGGTAATAAAGTCAGCAAGTACCTGCCCTTTGACTTCTGATCTTGGATGAAACTTGATGTTGAATTCTCCCAGCTCAACGGCCCATTTTGCTAGTTTGCCGGATAAGTCGGCCAGTCTGAGGAGTGGTTTTAGCTGATGGTCAATGAGGACATTAACGGTATGGGCTCTGAAATAGTGCACCAATTTGCAAGATGCCACTACTAGAGCAAGTGCCAATTTCTCTAGTAGCAAGTACCTTTTTTCTGCCCCCAAGAGTGGTTTACTAATATAATAAACCGGCCTCTGTTGCTGATCTAATTGCCCGAGTAGTACGACATTGACAACGTGCTCTAATACTGTCAGGTAGGGAAAAAGCTCTTCATGCTCGAGTGGGGTGAAAAGTAGGGGTGGCTGGGTCAGATACCTCTTTAAATCTGCAAGGGCTTGATCATACTCCGGAGTCCAACTCAATTGTTCCCGCTTCTTAAGAAGCTGAAAGAATGGCCGACACTTATTCGAAGATCGACTTATGAATCTGTTGAGTGCTACTGCCACACCAGTCAACTTTTACACTTCTTTGGTGTTCTTTGGGGCCTGAATGCTCTAGATATCACTAATCTGCTGTGGATCTACTTCAATTCCCCGATGTATAACCGAGAACCCCAAAAATTTCTCCGAGCTGACTCCACACGCGCATTTGGAGGCATTTAGCCTCATTTTGTACTGTTTCATGATGCCGAACACTTCGTTTAGATTTTCCAAATGGGAGTTGTTGAGCTTGCTTTTGACCACCATATCATTAATGTATACCTCCACAGTGCTGCCGATATGATCCTTAAATATGTTGGTAACCAGTCGCAAGTAGGTGGCCTCGGCATTCTTCAGACCAAAGGGCATTACCTTGTAACAGAAGATACCCCTTGGAGTGATGAAAGCAGTCTTCTCCTGATTATCTTTGTGGAGTAAGATCTGGTGATAACTGCGGTAAGCATCTAAGAAGCTCATTCTCTCAAAACTGGCTGTTGCATCCACGAGCTGGTCGATCTTGAGAAGAGGGAAAAGGTCCTTGGGGCATGCCCTGTTTAGTTCGATGAATTCAACACAGACTTTCCACTCGCTGTCCTTCTTCTTTACCACCACGGTATTTGAAAGCCAGCTTAAGTAATGGACTTCCCGAATTGCACCAACATCAAGGAGTTTTTCAGTTTCTTCTATGACGGTATCTACATGTTATGTCATTGTCATCCTTCCTTTTTGGACCACAGGTCGGCACCATGGGTTAGCATTCAATCGGTGGCAGGCAACCTCGGCGTCAATCCCTGGCATATCGTAAGAAGTTCAGGCAAACACCTCAAGGTAGCTTACCAGCAGCTAAATTAGGAGTTCTCTTCAGTTTTGGACAAGGATGTGCCGATGACAAAATACTTCTCACTCTGTCGATCGATGTAGATTTTTTTCAATTCTTCAATGGCTTTATTCTTCGGAGTCTGCCCTACATCATCAATAATAGGTGTATCCTTGTGAAGTTCCATCATCTGTACCTTGCCAATTTTCACCTTCGTGGTGCATGCCGTTAGAAAGCACTGTTTGGTAGCCACCTGGTCTCTTCTTATCTCTCCCACCCCTTTGGGGATCGAGAACCAGATCAACTGATGGTAGGAGGATGGAATAGCCTTCATAAGGTGCAATTATGTTCATTCCTTGATTGCATTATAGGGGGAAGACACAATAACCACTAGGAACTCTGTCTGCAACGTAATCCCCTTGGCAATCACAGGAATTGTCACCTTCCCCATAGGCCAAACCGAGTCTAAACTGAACTCGACTAACAGGTTGAGAGATGGCTGGAGATTAGACTTTTTCAGTTCTAATTTTTTAAAGAGGCTATAGTACATAGCTTCGAAGGATCTCCCTTAGTCAATAAGTAACCTTCTAACGTCGCAACCCGCCATTCTCAATGTCACAACCAAGGCATCATTGTGTGGGGTTTGTACCCCATTAGGTCTTCATCAGTGAAGGTTATGGTTGCAGCGTTACTGTCGACCTTAACCTTTTTGGTCAAAGGTGCTATCTGCATTACCTCCCTCAAGTGCGCAACATTTTATATCTCAGCCCGGTATCAGTGTGGGTCAATGGCATATGATTTAGCGGAACCATGTAACACATTAATTACTTGGACCGGTCTTTCTTCATTCTCCTTCTGCGAGACAGTTTCCTACCTTGGTTGCTTAGCCTTATATTTCGTTTTTTCCCGATCAATATACTGGTTGAGATGACCAACTTTGGCTAAATCTTCCAAGTGGCTTTTGAGATACCGACACTGCTCTGTCTGATGCCCCTTCTCCCGATGATAAGAGTAGAACTTCTTTTTATCTTGGAAGCAGGGTCTCCTCCCAACTTCAGGGGCTATTTGAAAAAGGGCTTATCACAAATCTAGGGTAGGATTTTGTAAATAAGATCTTTAAAGACAGTATAAACCCCTTCATTCGCCCTCGTGCTCCGATTGTTGTTATTGTCTTCTCATTGAGGCTTCTTGGCATTTCTTCTATTCACCCTTTCAGCAATGATGCTGACCTTCTCCAGATTCAGCTGGGGTACATCTTCTTCTAATCAGGCGTATCGCTCAATTCTGGACATTAACTAGTGCATAGTGAGGGCCAGTTTCTTCATTAAGGATTGTCGGAAATGGTGCTCTCTAAGCAAGCCAATCTTGAATTGGGTTACATCCAGCTGCTTACTGCACTCGTCGATTTCGTTGTAGGCCTCCTAGTATCGCCTTGCGTATGCCCGTAATCCTTCTTCCTCATTTTTCTATAAGGTAAGTAAGAAATCGACCTCCATGGGCTGCACACTGTTGGCTATAAAGCGAGCAATAAAGAGCTCAGTGAATTGCCTCCAGTTTGACACCGACCTAGATGGTAACTTATCAAACCATTGTAGAGCCACGTCCCCTAAATTGGATGGGAAAATTCGGCACATTAGGGACTGATCTCCAATCCATAGCGCCATCATTTGCTTATAATGCCGAAAATGATTGATTGGATCGGCCTTTCTATCATAGGGAGTGAACTTTGATGGTGTGAACTTTCGTGGGGGTTGGCGGGACTCAATCTCTTTTGTGAATGATGTGGATGCAATTCGGTCCAGGGCCCTGTTGATTATGTCCTAGGTAGTGCGTCATTTAGGGTGTTACTTTTTATCATCCAGCTTTTTATTGAGCCATATTTCCCAATCTTTTTGTTACTAACCAGCTTCTACTTGATCCTTGTTCTGCGGCGTCTAGCTCCTCCTACAGTGTTGACTTTCTCGCCTTTTGACGTAGCATCCGGTGTTAGAGGTGTAACTTCCTCTCACTCGTGCCGAGGGTGCGTCTCTACTTTTGGAGTCCCTATTCCTTATATTCTTTCCATAGCTTAGGGATCCTTTTCTGATGTGCCCATCTCTTCTAGAGATCGCTTCCCTTATAGCCCGAACTTAAAGGTGAGGTAGGCAATCTCTTCGTCGCGTCGCCGAAGCTCCCGCTCAACCGAGCTGAGCGTATGGTTGCTGGGGACACGTCCACTGGAGGGCGAAGGGGCAAGGTTACGGTGGTGGCTTCTATGGAGGTTTGGCTTCCTGACGTAGTCTGGGTCTCTTCGCAACTCGTCTTGTTCTTCTTGGCAACTCCTAGTAGTTGGCTGGATTTCTGACCTCTTTGTCCTACCGAGGTAGATCGGCTCTATGCCAAATTGGTATGATCTTGGCTAGAGGAATTCTCACTTCCTCGCTTAGTGGGGTCTGCTCCTCTTCCCCCTTGGACGTTGATACTCATGGTTATCTTGACCTTCATACAGACGGCACCAATTGTAAGTGGGATTTTCGAGAAGGTCTGGTCAATCACTCCAACGAATATTGGAGAGCACCAGCTTACTGCAAAAAGACAAAGAAAGTAAAATGGGATGACCCTCCTTAAGCCGATCACACTTCGACAATTTAGTTAGCAATCTTATTCGAGAACGAAGTGCATAAAGATAGTGTATGCGTGAACTCAATTGCCCATACCTTACTTCTTGGGGTTTTGGTATTTATAGTGTAATCGATGGAGTGTTAACCCTTGTGCCTACTTTAAGGTCGTCATGACCTATCTCGTAGATCACATCATTCGTCGCTGACTGATCGGACATGGGTCCAGCTTTACTGTTGTACCCGAATCTGGCTAATCGAACATGAGCGTGGACGTCGCGTGATGAGTCGCTCATGCATTAAATGCGGGTCATCTCTGCATTAAATGCTTTGATTATCCTCGTGGGTTAGGCTCACCGCCTTTTGGTTTAGGCCCAGGTTGGCAATGTGGACCTGGCCTCATTACTGACTATTTAGGTTGACCTGTAACCCAGCTTCATTTACTTAATTTTTATTGGGCCTAATCTGGTGGATTAGACCAGAATTTTTGGATCCACACATGATTTTCAAGAATTTAGATATAACTTTCCAAGTCTTTATCACTCTTTCAAGTGCTTCATAATCCTGTAAAACTTTATTACACTAACTAGACCACAGATTAAAAGCAATTAATATATTTAATCAAGAAAATATTTATAAATCAAAGGAAGTTATCATCAAAACCATATATAAAATTTCATATAAATAAACTTAGGGCTAAAGAACAAAAAGAAAACCATAGTAATGGCTTGGGGAGAAAGTGATGATATTAGTTCTAAGGAAAGTGGTTATGAAGTTGGTTTAGGATCAAACGTTTACCACTGCGCCAGAAGCAATTGTTATTAGCCAAGGTGAAACTTTATTCCCTTATACCTTAGCAGCGCAGAGCCTTGTACTAAGTGGCAGGTGGATACGCGTCATATAAGCGTCACAAGTTAGCCAATTACGTACTTCATGTAGGTTTTCCATAAGACTCAACCAAGTCAAAGGTCGATTGCTGGCTCCCATAGAGCCAACAATCTATCCCTCCCCCACCCCAAAACAACGACCTTGTGACTCGAACCCGTGACCTCGCTCTAATACCAGGTTTAAGATTAAACATTTACCACTGCACCAAAAGCAGTTGCTATTAGCCAATGCGCAACTTTAACATCGTAGAGCCTTGTATTAAGTGACAGGTGGGCATAAAGGTCAGTGCCATGTAAACGCCACAGGTTGGCCAGTCACGTATTCCATATGGATCTTTCATAAGATCTAATCGAGTCAAGTCGATTGTTGGCCTCCATAAAGTTAACAGCTGATATATTCATATACCATATATCACTATTTAATATAAATTACCATTAAGTATTCAATAGACCAGTAATGAGAATAGTCTGGTATCTGTTTCATACAAAATCCCAAACAAAGGTCATTCATATTTGAGAAAGTGCAGAAGAAAAAGGATGAATCGTAAAACAGCTCTCTCTCTCTCTCTCTCTCTCTCTCTCTCTCTCTCTCTCTCTCTCTCTCTCTCTCTCAGTTTTTATGCTTTGGCATTGTGTGACATTAATATATAATGCTAGTTATCATACTATGAAATGCTAGAAAACTGATGGTTTATGGTTGGTGAGCTTGACAGCTAAAATTTTAAGCAGCTCAACTTCACATACAGAGAATACTATTTTCATATTAAGGTATTCTTACATCATCATAACAATTTCTAATATACAATTTTTTTTTCTCCTTTTCTTCTTTCAACTATTTGATTCATTGGTTCTACAATTTGACATATATAGTTTACCCTTCATGCCTTCGCTAGAGGAGACGAGGTTCTTGATGGGGGAACAAGAGATTTTGCATATGCAATAGGTAACGCAACTATCTTCTTCGGTTTGCTAACATAAGCCCTCTTGGTGAAGTTGTTGTAATCGTTGGCTTCGATCTCATCCAATATTTGGCGATACAACAAGAAGGATGCCCATACCTGCGCCAGACAAGATCAACAAAACATGCATTCATATTTCAATTGTATTCCAAACGGATATTGCTTTAGAAAGCATATTTAGAATTTCCGTCTGAAATTCTGAAGACTCAGCAAAAATATTATATTCTTGTGTTGTTGGCTACTTACCGGCCATCTACTGGCTGAGCTGAGCTCGGTGACTCCTTCCTCGGCCTCATCAAAGAACATCCTTGCCCGCTTAATTTGATTCTTCATGAAGCTCCTCCATTTCTCTGTTACTATTCCTGCAAATATGTCCTCATCCGAGACCCCTGCCTGTGCTAGTTCATCTTGTGGTAGGTAAACCCTTCCTCTTCTGGCACTAATGCAAAGCATACATACAACAAAATGGCAAAAATTAGAGGGGGGAAAAAAAAAGAAAAAGAAAGAAAAGAGTATATTGGAGCCACTATTAATGACAGGTTTTCTATGTAGAGCATGTTGATGGTCCTAGATTTTATTTTATTTTTTTTCGTTTGATTGTCATAGAACAGAGGAAAAATAAGTGAATTCTGAAAAAAAAAAAAAAAAAATAGTGCTATAGGAAGTAGAAACAATTGTAAGGCTTAAAACTTGTGATAGATCAAGGTTCATAGCTCTGAACTTACTCTTCTCCAACATCCCTGAGTATGTTGGTCAGCTGATTTGCAATCCCTAAAGCCAAGGCAGCATTATAGACGCTCTCGGTTGTCGCCTTTGATTCTGGTGCAATGCCCATAACTGGAACACTCATCAATCCAACAGTCCCAGCCACATAATAACAGTATAGATATAACTCATCAAAGCTTTTGTATCTAGACTTCCTAAGGTCCATCCTCATTCCTTCAATCATGTCTTTGAACGGCTGCAAAAACGCAATATTTTGAGTAACTTTGAAAGTCATCCAAACTCATTTAGTGAGCTAAATCCTTGAAACTATAAAAATGAATAGCTATTCTGGAAATCTTGATGATGACTTCTATGAAATGCCTCCTGATTCACAGAACCTGGAGACCCATTTCCAGAATTCAATTCCAAATGCCTTTGTCAACTAGTTTCTAACCTGGATATCAACAGGGAACTTTGCAACTGTATCAGACAATGCAGCATCAAGCATATCAAACGGACGTCCTCGAAAAAGATCTTCCAATCTTGACTCCCATCTATCTAAAGCTGTAGGTGTTATGTGTGATGCATTATGCCCATCAACAAGCTCATCTGTCCTCCTGCACCACACTGTATGAACCAAGACAACCATCAGAGACAATAGAGAAGATAAGCTTACCTTCTTTGCATTGAACCCATGCATTGCACATGATAACGACAATTGAAATGTTTTACTTTAAAAACACATATATAAAGTAAAATGAAAGCAAAAGAAAATGAAAAATATTCTAGTTTTTTCCTCATATGATAGAATACTCTGTCTTAATCTAACAGTAGAGGTTGTGGTTGTATTTCAGGCATCATGACAACATTTTCAAACTATGCTTGAACTTCAAAAGTACTAAAACAATTCAACAATTCCTAAACTGCATAAAGCAATTCGATAATCATATGGTTGAGAGTAATCAAAACCAAAACTCCCTGAGAGAGCCAAACAAGATATAGTTTTAGTCTAAATTTGTGGGTGTTGGATCAGTGGTGTTACAGTCAATTTACCAATCATCAAGCTAACTTAACAGCGGCCTTCCTTTCATCATCCATAGAAACTAATATTTTTTCGGGTTCGAAGTAATTTTCCAGCAGTCCCCTCGATTCAGGAAGGAAGATTGCAGGGTTGCAGAGCCATCAAATTGTATATGGTTTTTAAAACTATACTCAACTTTATTGGGTCTCGGGAGCTTATTAATTGAACTAAATCAATTTTTCTTGGTAATATGTACCAGAAACAATCATCGTTACTATCTCTTAATGCCTTCTTTGACTAAAATTTCATCTTTACTCGGGATTCAAAAGGCGTAATCCCAAAATTCTAGCAAAACAATGCCTACTCCTCATTTTCTTTCTCCTTCATTTGGACTTCCTAAAGGTCCCAAAAGATAAAGAGTAGAAAAAGTGACTTAATACAAGCACAAACTCATAGTTGAGGTCAAAGATTCCTACTTTCTTAAGTGTGAAATGTCTATTAATTAGTGGAAACTGCATACCAGCACTAATACATTTGCTTTGACTAAAAATAGTTTTCGTGTCAGTGTGTCACTAATTAAAAAACCAGGCAATTGTTATGGTTTGAATATTAAAATTTTAAAGCAGCACGTATCCAATCTTGACAAGAAAACTTGAAAGAAAATATCATGAGTTTCCTCACACAAGCAAGAACAAATTAGTTCAATAGCCATTCTAATCCATATTTTCATCCAGTTCCAAATCCAACCCACATATCCCTGCAATTAGCTTCCAATTTATTTGTTTATCCCTTGTCATTACATGAAATGTCCTACAAAAGCCACTAAAATCAAAGCTACTCTAGCATCTCAATTCTACTACTGATGCAAAATTATCTCATTCCAGGTCATAGAGCCTCACCATATATTGCCCAGATAGCTCTTCGCCTCTCGGGGGTCATTAGCATAGTTCCTGAGAAAACACAAAACAAAAATATATAAATAATTCCTAAGGATACATAAAACGTCATCTAATCTCAAGCATACCTCAATTCACTTCCTTTTAAGTAAATAACAGATGAGAGAAGGCTAACCCAAGTAAAATGTCTTGGCGTACTCTGCACAAACTTCGCCACAACGGTCATAAGCTTCACTCAACATGCTCAAAGTCCCCGGAAGAACAATATCTGGTTTCACATCATAGTTGTCTCTCGTGTTGAGCTGTTCCTTAACCAGAGCAGCCTGCTTCAAGACCACATCGTAAACCTTCTGCTCCGATGAGACTGCCATTTCTCCGGCGGCCGGGTTTGCTACCATACTTGAAAGTATAGGGAATTTGCCTCGCTTCTCTAGCCCTGACCCAACCAAGCATGAGTAGTCCAAATCCGTATTGGAAGAGCAATAGTTCCACTTCTGTTTCTTGCCCTCCTTGTGTCTGCCATGACAAATCAAATTCCTATCTCGAGCAATGAATTTTGACGAATCTAAAAGCCGGTTTCCTTCTCGGACCGACTCAAAGAACCCAAAGCCATTGGAGACCTCAGAATTGGGGGAAACAACCCATAATAAAGCAACAGACATCTTGAACTTGGAATCGTGGTGGTATTAGCACTTTTGGAATATTGTTCCTTTTCTGTATCTACTCCTTTTTTCTTGCCTCAAATGTCAAATTACACAGACCCAATGAAGTCTATCCACTTCTAAACAAAACCCAGTTCCCCCTTAGAGGAAAAAGTTAGCAAAAGCCAACAAACAAATCGAATAGAACCAAGTCAAGCAGAGTTCTTGAGCTCTGGAACAGCAATATAAACTCACTCAGGGATTTCTGTAAAATGAACCAAAAATCCTTGTAAGGACACAGTTAACATAAAAAAAAAAAAAAAAAAACCCTAAAATTTAAATGCAAAGTTTGGAAACTCACAAGATGCAACGGTTCAATGATAAGGGATCTCGAAGAAGTTATCTAGAAATCGAGAGAGAGAATAAAATAATGGCAGGTGACTGTATGTCAATCTTCTTTGGGTAATGGGTGGTTTCTATTTTTACTCAAATTGATTCCCAAAGGATGACCAGAGACGATGAGAGTAACAGAAAATAAAAGATTTAAAAGGGAAAGAAAGAAAACAAGAAAGAAACTCATCCGTTTATTGGTCCTTAATCCTAAACATTCAAAGATGACAGAAGTCACAGAACGTCCAATTATTTGAAATAAGTTGTAAGTATCACCATCATCACAGTAAACAAATAAAAAAATGGCCACCCATGGCCATGTCACTTCCAACCCTACCTGACCCACCGAGTTCTCCACTCTTCCAGATTCCTACAATTTTTTTATAGGGAATTCTAATGATATGGAAGAGTATTTTGATAGATTTTTAATTTAATTGTAAAATACTTTAATTTAATCATACCCTTTTATATAAAAATTACATGTAACTTCTTTTATGTGTACAGAATTACTATTTCTTCTCTCTCGCGGTTTGTGTCTCCCAGTCTTATTTTCTTCTCGATATTGGAAGTGATAACTAGTTATTTTAGTTATTTTCAATGCTTCATACTTCCCGTGCTTACCTAAACTAGAATATATATACACATATAAGTAAAACATTTTAATTAAAAATACTACTTGGGTGATTTTGTCCAAACCCTACGGTAACTTGAATTGGTTTAGGTTCATTATTCTAGATTCAAGTAATTTTTTTCTTAATTCCTTTAAATTTGCCTAAAATTTAATATTATTCACGAATCAAACTAATTTTTAAATTTCAAAAAACGTTATATGTCACGGATTTTTGTCATAGGTATGTAATTTGTATCACCACCTAATTAGTATCAAGAAAAATCATATCTTGTTGAGTATGCGATAATTCAAAAATAGCAACAAAAAAATCTCGTAATGTGTAGATTTTTATTCTACTTCTTATGAGTTGTGCCATAATTCTTTCTTTTTCTAAATTTTTGTATATGATTTTTATTTTCTATTTTTTATTTATTTCTTTAAAATTTCTTTTTCAATAAGAAATATATACTGTGTTTTTCATATGTTTTTTTTTTAAACTTTAAAGTGTAGATTTGAAAGGAAGAAAAACAATGAAGGAGTTAAAATTTCCAATTTAAGCTATCCTTACATAAAAATTGGATGAGAGTTAAATTCAAGGAGATTTCAAAGTCTTTGTTTACCATTTCCAATGCTAGAATTTTCCTTACCGTTAAATACCTAGTCACTATCGAAGAGAGGCCTAACAGACCAGATTCTAAAATAGTAACAAATTAAACTTTAAAGGAATATCCTTTCTAAAGTGCTTTTGTTCCAATAAATTTCAGTTGGTTCGGTAAGCTGTATATGCGACATATTTGATGTGATTTTCATGAGTTTAATAGTCTTTTATTAGACCGTATTATTCTAAGAATATCCATGCAAATAGAAGGCAACCTTAATTTTTTTTACAAGGCAAAAATAATGTAAAAGGGTTGTTGGCAAAAAGCTAAAATTGCCCTTATTTGCCAATTTTTTTTTTTTTTTTTTTGTGATAAATGTATCTCGAATTCGGTAGCGAACCAATTTTGACTAGGCGGCAGGACAGCATTTTCCAACTTTTGACGTAAGAAATCGCTAGTGAGACAAAAAAAAGAAAAGAAAAATAGAGGAGGATATGGAGGAGATCCAAAGAGGGGGTGACACGTGGAACATTGGCCAATAAGTGGACGATAACGTTATCAAAACAACAAAAATAGAAAGGTACTGAACTCAAAGGGCCATTGGGGGTGAGAATGTACACGTGTCAACTCATGAATGGGGGGCTCAAGTGCATACGGAGATACCAATCTCTGGAGGAAGGTAGCGGCAGTAGGCATGTTTTTCGGTTCTTCAATGTAATTTGTGTATTTTTATTTGGGATAATTATACGTTATCTCTTGTGTTTTTTTTATATACTTTACTTTTTATATTTTGAGTAAAAATTAAATAATTTTGTAATTTAAAAATAAACATGTAACTCTTTATGATTTGAATTTATTTATCAAATTAATAAAATCATGACAGATTTAATAAAATGATAAAAGTACCTTTACAAAGAATAATTTTTTATTTGATATAAAGGGACAAATTCATCATTTTATGCATTATTATGGAGAGAAAATTATAAAAAATACTCCTATAACAAAATTTTTATTAATTTTAACGCTTTTAATCCATTTTACAATTAAATCCAAACTACATGAGAGTTATGTGTTCATTTTTAGATTACAGGAGTCATTTGATTTTCACTCAAACCATAAAGGGATAAAGTATTGTCAGTGAAATTTTTATAAAGGCTTGGTTGAACTCTCAAATCAAATTGATAAACACATATGATCTACAAGAGAATAAGACAATAAGAATGCGTCGATTCTCTCCGAATCGATGGCACTCCGATGATTAAGTTGACAAGCTTAATCACAATGAACTAAACAAAAGATTTTAGCTCTTTGTGAACGTACTTTATGCCTTAGTTGTCTGGGGTATTTATAGCCTTCGAAATGTCATAATCCCATTAAGAATTGAACTCCGTCTCCTTATAGAAATCAATCACTTTTAGATATTGTATGTCCTAGTCCATCTAAGAATGGACTCGTATGTGCTAGATTGACTTGGTCATTGCTGAATCTAGGTTGTAATTACTATTGTTAGAGCCTGCTTCTAAGCATTAGTGAGTTTGGACCTTTCCTAGCCCATGTCGGCAGCATGTTCTTGGTTGGGCCCAACCCATTGTATTAGACTTGATTATTTTGACCCACAATTGCCCCCCAGTCCTAATGCCCTTTAGAAGGAGACTGGGCCTAGTGCTATACAGTTGTAGGCACGCTCAGCACAGCCTTCGAGTGCCATTTAATGAGACGTGACTGTTGGGATGTCCGACTTTACTACTATCGTTTCACGCTTTTCGGTAGATGAAGGGTTTGCCATTCTGAATAAAGCAATTTGAACGAAGATGCCTTGTGTACTTTGCTTTTGTTCATCATCATTCAAAGAAATACAACTCTCTGTAAGTCTCTCTTATCTTTTTTTCTTTCTTTGCTCCCAATCCAAAACCCTAGGATCCCCTGTCTGTCTTCTATAACGAACAAGCTTAGAAGTATGGTCGATGGTCCAGCTACCATTGTTGCCTTCAAACATAGATACAACGTCCTTGAAGGGGTAAAGATTAAGCTAATTGGGCCTATGGATGATGGCTGGTTTGAGAATGAGGAAGGGACTCATTTCCCTTTAATTGCCATTGTAGAGGGTGGACTTAGGTTCCCAATTCACCCTTTCTTGACTGCAGTATTAAACCATTATGGGATCGCCCCCATCTAACTCCAACCCAACTTTTATAGGATAGTCATGGGAATGATTGAGTCGAATAGGCGCCTGAACCAAAACTTAGGCCTCTACGAGCTTGATTACTACTATACAGTTATAGAGTTGAACGACGCTAAGTCCGCAAGAGGTACCATTTCTGAGTTAGTCGTGGGTCGAGAAAGTTGGTCTAGTTCCTCCTTAGTTTGGAAAAGGTGATCAACGACGTTATTGTAAGGGTGAGCGGGCCATGGGAGTTCGGGAATATCCCAGAGGAGGTTCTCTCAACAATGAGATGCCCCAAAGTCCTGAAGAAAATAGGTGGAACTCCGCCTCCTCTAACAAGTTTTTCTTTTCTATTTTCTCTCCTTGCACTTGTCTTTGCTGATTTTGACATCCTGTTTTTGGTTTTCAAGTTGACTTCGGCGTTAAAGACAAGGACATTGGGCAAGTCGACGTTGACATTGTTACTCTCGACCAAGTCTGGGCATATAAGGGCGAGGCGAGTTGAGAGGAATTAGTCAGGTTGCTCACATACTGTTGGGTTACTCGATTTGGTACTAATCATTCTCGACAACTTACAGAGTACCAGCTCTCATGATCGCTGCTCAAAAGGTAGAAGGACGCCTGCACCAACTCAGAGACTTTCCAACAGTCCTGCTGCAACTTCCTGCTGCTAAAGGTGGCATGAAGCTTCCATAACCCTGCAATCTAGCAACCATCTTAAAAAGAAGCGGCACAAAGAAGAGGAAAGGGGATGGAGGGACTGCTTCCACCTCCACTACTATTATTGCTGCTGATGCTTTTGACATTGATGCTTCTTCGTCTACGTCGCCTCCTGTTGTCACAGTCCCTGCTGCTCCGATAGTAGTGGATCTAGTTGAGCCAATGGTGCATCAGGAGACGAAGAAGAGGAGAAGACTGGTGTAGGTTGCTGAATCTGGGGGTGCTTCACCAAAGATGGCGTGCCTCGAAGATGGAGATGAAGGCAAGGAAGAGGAGCCGGGGACTGAGGAGTTCATGGTGTGGCTAAAGATTTGTGGTCGTACTATGACTTCTCAAGATGCCATCCTCCTCAATGCCAGCATTGCTGTAGGGGCTCTCCAGGCCATTGTGCCGCCTGGAGATATTAAGGAATTGAATGACACAGCCACCAAAGACCTCTTGTTGGGGGTAGTTCACGCATTAGTGGTGGTAAGATGTCTTCCCTTTGCTTTTTCTGGTTGATTACTTGCCGGGCTTTTCACTGATGTCATCTTCTATACGTTCCGATTAGGGAGTGATTTAGGGCTTGGAGGTCACGCAGTGCTTCAACAGCTTACATGAAAGGCATAAAAGCTTGCTGAAGAAACACGGCGAGCTGAAGAATCACTTCCATGACCAAGATTGGAACGTTCGTGCTCTGGAAACAGTGCTGCAGAACAACAAAGTCGTCCTTACTGAAACTCAAGCCTATTTTAAGCAAAATGAGGAAGACTTTAATGTGATGATAGCTGAGGCTAAAGCTCTGAAGGCTCAGCTTGCCGAAGTTGAGAAGTCGGCATCTGAGGCGAAAGCAAGCTTGGTGGAAGCCATGAAAAATTTGGAGAAGTTGAAGGCAGAGTCACAAGCCTAATATAAAAAGGGTTATGAAGATGTCAGAGACTACTATAAAGGACAAGTCAAGCAGATCTGCGAGCAACTCTTTTGGGAAGGCTGGAAGGTGGCCCTGAGGAAGCAAGCTTTGGATAAGTTTTCTTTTCTCTGGATGGAGATACCTACCAGGGCTGAAGCCGACTTGGGATCCAATGTAAAGGCAAATGAAGACAAAGAAGAAGAACAGGCTCCCCTTAGAGTCAAGCCAACTGAAACCAACCTTGCTGCCGTCCTGCCCCCCGCCGAGAAGAACTCTGTTGCCGAACTGCCATCTGCCGAGACGAATGTTGCTGTCGAACTACCTTCTGTTAAAGCCAACCTTTCTGCTGACCCGCCTTTTGTCGAGACCAACCTTGCTGCTGACCCGCCTTCATAACTTTTCCTTTCTTTGTTTTTGCACTTTTCTTCTTGTAATTATCCCTGTGGGCAAGACGATTACAATATGTACTTCATTTATTTATTTAATACAAGAGGATTTAACTTTTCGCTTAAGCTAAGTATTTCAACTCAAGTTTTTCATGTCATGCTTTTGCTGGTTATTGTATTTGGTTTAAGTAAGTCCAGTTTATAGCTATGGCCTTTCTTTTTTAGTCAAACTGCTTAATCAAACTATCCTATACAAGGAAGACTTAGTTTTCTACCAAGTTTTTGATATGTATTGGCCATTCTTGAACAGACCTGTCAAACTTAGGTAGGAATAAGTTAAATACTTGGTTTTTATTTTTTAAAAATTTTGGCCTTCATTGGCCGACCTGCCCAACTTAGACAAAATTAAGTTTTTACATTTAGTTTTTGTGGCCTTCATTGGCCGATCTGCCCAACTTGGATAGGATCAAGTTTTTACACTTGATTTTTGTGGCCTTCATTGGCCGACCTACCCAACTTGGGCAGGACCAAGTTTTTACACTTGGTTTTTGTATTTGCGTTTTGGAGTGGCATCAGATATGTAGATTTGCTAAATGAATTCCAGTTTTATTGATAATGTGCGGCTTTTGAAAGAAAAACAAAGTATTGTTATAGGCCATTATATCATTTAAGAATAAGAATACTCCTATTGGTAGAATTTTCTAAGATTATTTGCGTTCCAAGGTTAGGATAGTTCTCCCCTTTCTTCGACAGTTTCTAGTCGGTATGCCCTCACGCCAACTTAGGATGCAACTCTGTAAGGACCTTCCCAATTATGGCCGAGCTTCCCATCAGTTGTATTCTTCATTGCCCACAGTACCTTCCTTAGCACTAAGTCTCTAGGAGCGAAGGTTCTTGACTGAACTCATTTGTTGTAGGATTGGCTTAGCTCTTGATAATATCCGGTAAGCTTGAGTAGGGCAACCTCCCTATTTTCTTCAATAACGTCGAGGTCCTTTGCTAAGGTCTGATCGTTAAGGTCGATGTCGAATGTTGCCGATCTAATGGTTTAAAGTTTGACCTCTAAGGGTATTACTTCCTCCACCCTATATGCCATCGAGAAAGGGGTTTCTCCAGTAGACCTCTTTGGAGTGGTTTTGTAAGACCATAAGACACTGGGCAGTTCTTCCACCCATTTTCCCTTAGATTCTTCTAGCCTCTTTTTGATCCCGTTCAACATAGTCTTGTTTGATATTTTAGCTTACCCGTTGCATTGGGGATAGGCCGGTGTTGAGTAGTAGTTTCTAATTCCAAGCACGTTGCAGAATTTTTTTAAATATGTTGCCGTCGGACTAGGTGCCATTATCTAAAACCTGTGTGCGGGGTATCCCGAATCTTGTGATAATGCTCCTCCACGCAAACCTTTTAGCGTCCACTTATCTGATAGTCGATAGAGACTCTGCTTTCACCCACTTGGTGAAGTAGTCTGTTACCACTATAAGGAACCTCTTATTCCTTCGAGCTCCGGTAGCGGTCCAACTATATCCAACCCCCATTGTGCAAAAGGCCAAGGGCTGGTGATAGTTGTGAGGTCCTCAGCAGGCTGGTGAATTATAGGCAAGAACTACTGATATTTTTCATATTGTAGCACATATTCGGCAGCATCTTTCTACATATAGGGCCACCAGTAGCCTGTGACATGGCTCAATGAGCGAGAGATCTTTTGCCGACATAACTTCCACAAATCCCTTCATGAATTTCGAACAAGATGCCCTGTACTTTATCCGGGTGAACACAATGTAGATAAGGACCAATAAAACATCTTCTATAAAATTCTTTAGCGGGTGATCGCCAGTATTTTAATGATTTGTGCTTGACTCTGCTGGCCTAGTTCTTGTCTTTCGGCAGCTCGTCTTTGTTAAGATAGGAGATGATCGAGTCCATCCAGGATGGTCCTAACTGTTCAATAGCTAAAGCTTACACTTTTTCTTGAAATATGCTCAGGCTAGGTAGTGTTTCCAATGAATTGTTCTCTTCGATCCTAACTTTGGGGTTGCCGCGAGTGTTGCCAAGGCATAGGTATGAGCATTATTGTCATGGCCAATCTGATGGAGTTTGTATTTGCTAAACTTGTTGATTAGTTCTCTTGCTTTTGCCAGGTACTGTACCATTCTGTTGTTCTTCGCCTCATATTTGCATATGATTTGGTTAACCACCAGCTGGGAGTTTGAGTAGATCACTATCTCAGCAATCCTAAGTTTTATAGGTTAGCGCATGCTGACGAGTAGAGCCTCATATTTTGACTCGTTGTTTGAGGCAGTGAACTCCAGCTTTATGGCCTACTCTAATGCCATGTTGTCTGGTGTGATTAAGACTATGCCTGATTTTGCCCCCTATCGTTGGATGATCCATTGACGAAGAGCTTCCAATGATCAGCAATCTCCCATAACTCGAAAGGGGGGTTGTAATTTGGTTGATCAACATCAAGTGTCTAATTCGCTTCTTGTTGTAATTCAACAAAAAATTCCGCAATAAATTCAGCAAGTAATTGACCTTTTACCGCCGATTTAGGTTAAAACTTGATGTCAAACTCTCCCAGCTCCACCGTCTATTTTGCTAGTTTGCCTAAGAAATCTACTCTTTCGAGGAGTGGCTTAAGCTGATGATCTGTAAGGACGTTAATGGTATAGGCCTAAAAGTAATGCACCAACTTGCTTGATGCCATTACTAATGTTAGGGCCAGTTTCTCCAATGGTAGATATCTACTCTCTGCCCCTAGAAAAGTTTTAATGATATAGTAGTTTGGCCTTTACTGCCTGTTTTGTTAACGGAGTAGGATGGGACTCACTGCATGCTCTGATACTACTATGTACAAGAAGAGCTCTTCATATTCAAAGGTGTGGAAAGTAGTGGTGGCTGGGCCAAATACTTCTTTAAGTTGGTAAGAGCCTGGTCACAGTCAGGGCTCTAGCTGAATCGTTCTTGTTTTTTCAAAAGTTGGAAAAATGGTCAGCATTTATCTAAAGATTGGCTGATGAACCGGTTGAGAGCCGTTGCCATTCTTCCAGTTAACTTCTGAACTTCTTTGATTTTCCTCGGGACCTAAATGTTTTGGATGGCACTAATCTGATGTAGATCTGCTTCAATCTCCCAATATATGACCAAGAATCTAAGAAACTTCCCAGAGCTTACCTCGAATACACATTTAGAGGCATTCAGCCTCATCTTGTAATTTTTAGGGATGTTGAATACTTGCCCAGGTAAAATCAGCCGACCTTACTCTTGATCACCATATCATCAATGTATAATAGCCCAGTGTTGCCAATGTGCTCTTTAAACATTTTGGTGACCAATCTCTGGTAGGTAGCACCAGTATTCTTCAAACCAAATGGTATGACTTTATAACAAAAGATGCCCCTGGGGGTGATGAAGGCAGTTTTCTCTTAGTCATCCTCATGGAGTGGGATCTGGTGGTACTCGCGATAGTCATCTAGAAAGTTCATCCTTTCAAATCCAATTGTTGTATCCACAAGCTGGTCGATCTTGGAAAAAGAGAAAGGATCCTTGGGGCATGCTCTGTTCAGGTCAGTGAAGTCGACATAAACCTTCCATTTTCCATTCTTCTTCTTCACCACCACTGTGTTGGAGAACCAATGTGGATAGTAGACTTCCCTTATTGCCCTCACTTCAAGGAGCCTATCAACCTCTTTGATTACTGCATCCATATGTTGTGTAGCTGTCCTCCTTCCCTTTTAGACCACAGGTCGATTCTGTGAAGCTACGTTAAGTCTATGGTAGAATACTTCTGAGTGGATTCCCAACATATCGTAATGTGTCCAAGTGAAGATTTTAATGTATTGTGTCAGCGGATTAATCAATGATTTCTCTTCAGTTTTGGACAACGAAGTGTCGAGCACAAAGTACTTCTCGTCATGCCAATCTATATGAACTTTCTTAAGGTCCTTAATGGCCTTGTTTTCTAGTGGTAGCTCGACATCATCGATCGTAGGCATATCCTCGTGGATTCCCATCATTTGAACATTGTCCGCTTTCACATTCATAGTGCATGTTGTCAAGAAGCACTGTTTAGCTGCCACTTGGTTTCCTCTTATCTCTCTTACTCCTTCTAGGGTCGGGAAGTAGAACAGTTGGTGGTTGGAAGACAGTATGGCCTTCATGAGGCGCAACCATGTCCGACCCATAATCGTGTTGTCGGGGAAGGCATATTGACCATGAGGAACTTTGTCTGAATAGTAATTGTAAGTGGGATTTTCTGGGAAAGCTGGGCCGAACTCTCAAGCCCACGTAAATGAGTCCAAAGATTATGGGTTGACCCTTGGTGGGCCAATCACACTCCGAAGATTATGCTATAAATACCCAAGACATCGAGAGCCAGGAATGGACAACTAACTCCAAGCAGTCACAGCTCTTATTCATTTCAAGTCTCGATTAAGCTTGCTAACTTAATTTTCGAAGTGTGATCGGCCCACCAAGGGTCGACCCATTCTAACCTTCTTCTCTTGCAGAAAGTTTGGACTCATTTACGTGGGCTTGAGAGTTCGGCCTATCCTTCCCGGAAAATCCCACTTACAATTGGCGCTGTCTATGGGAAGGCTTAGAAAAACCATGAGCCTGAACGACCGAAGAAAAGGAAGAGAGAACCATGATGGGAGAGATAGAAGAGCCTCCTCCAACAACGATCAGACTAACTCGGCGCACTGCCAATCTACGCTGGTAGATCGACAACGAGGAAGAACACTAAGGTCAGAAATACGGACACCTGCTGAAAGTCACCAGGAAGCACCAGACAAAATGCGGAGGAATACAGACTATGTTAGGGACAAAAACCTCCACATAAACCATCGCCGGAACCTAGCCCCATCGCCCTCCAGTGGGCGAGTCCCAAGCGAAGACACTCTCCGTGCTGCAGAGAGGGAAATTCGGCGACACGACGAAGAGATTGCCTACCTCACCTCCCAAGTTCAGGTCATGAGGGAGGCATTCTCTGGAAGAAATGGGCGTGGGAGAAAAAGGTCTCCTAACCAAGAGCTAAGTACTGGCGGCAGGAATGATTCAGCACCACAGTTAAGAGGGAGCTACACCTCTAGCACCAGGTGTAGAATAAGACAAACCAAATTGATCCTCTCCGGATCGATGGACTCTTAAACCAAATTAATGAATATTTACGATCTACAAAAGAATAAGACAATGAGAATGCGTTGATCCTCTCCGGATCGATGGCACTCCGATGATTAAGTTTGCAAAGTTAATCACAATGAACTAGACAAAAGATTCTAACTTTAGCTCTTATGAATGTACTTTATACCTTAGTAGTTCGGGGTATTTATAGCCTTCGAAATGCCATAATTCCATTGAAAATTGATCTCTGTCTCCTCATAGAAATCAATCACTTTTGGATATTGTCCATCCTAGTCCTTCCAGAAATGAACTTGTATGTGGTAGACCGACTTGATTCTTGTTGGATCTAGGCTATAATTACCATTGTTAGATCCTGCTTCTGGGTATTAGTGAGTTTGGATCTCTCCTAGTCCAGGTCAGTAGCATGTTCTTGGTTGGGTCTGACCCATTGTATTGGGCCTGATTATTTTGACCCACAAATATAATTACCTCTTTTTTATTTTTACTTGGGACCAATCATAAATATTAAAATTATGGTGAAATAATTTCTCCTCCTTGACTACTATGCAACCTTATTGTCACAATTCAAAACAAGCTATTCAACTCGTGTTCAACTAGTTAAAATTTTAATTGAAATTATTCTGTTACGTGAGCAAACCAAATTTAAAAATGACTGTTAAACAATATTAGTATAGTTTCTAGTTGTACAATTTCCTAGTAAGTTAATTTTTTATATTTTTATTTTTTATTACGTGTTCATCACTACTCTTAAGTCTGTATATAGAAACTCTCTTTTAATATAATAAATGACTTTAACATACCAATACAACATATTATGATATAGAAATTTTGTTTTATCTCTTAAAGTTATTCTTCTCTCTCTATCTCTCTCATGCAACTTAGAGATTCTGTTTTATATCTAGGTTATTCTTCTCTCTAGCTCTCTCATATTAACTCCAATGTATGTAAGAGGAAGAGAAATAAAACTTGTTATCTGAGCAACCCCACTTAGTCCACATACATGTAAGAGGGAAAGAGATACAGCGTGAGTCACTAAGCAACCCCACTTGGCAAGAAAAGATAACAACATACGAGGAGGAAGAAGGGGCCGCGTTGTCCTCCGATAGGGACTGAACAACTTTTCGATGGTGGTGGTGGCGACAAAAAGAAATGGAAAAGCAAAACGTGGGGGAGGAAGGCCCCACAATCTTTGTCTATGAATGCTACAAAAGTTTGTCGGGTGAAAACCCCATCGCTGTTGAACTCCGATGGGTTGGCAAAAATCCAACGCCCCAAACATGTCCACACGTCGGTCACGCCGTTCACTAGGTCAGCTGCTTGACACGTAATGCTTTCCGACTTCCTTTTGCCTCACCCATCATATAAATGCCTCGCTTCCAAAAGCATATGCCTTCCCACAACATTAAACTCTAGCCCTCTTTAAGAAAAAATTTATACATAATGTTATTTTAGTTATTAATGAATATTTTTTTTGTGTGAATAGTAAGATTACAATCGGGATGGCTTCAGCTAAGAAGTGCTGATGAAATTCTTCTTTTCTTGCCCCTTATAAGCAAATGTGACTTTGCTTAACTAAGCTTTGGCTCTATCAAGTTGAGGGACTATTATAGTTACGCTTAAGCAGAACTGCTACTTAGATTGTTTTTAATATTTTTTTTATTTAGCAAAAATAAATAAATAAAGAAATACTGACTAATAGATAGTTCATATTATAACTTGACTATAAATGTAACTTTTAATTATTATAATTGAAATAAGGATTAAATTGATATGTAATATAAAGTACACAAGTATTGAGAGTAATTGGTACTAAAGTTTTGTTAGACAATGATGTGGCTCATTTTAATTCTTTCAAAGTCTCAATTGGGAAGTAAATATTTTGTTTGTGTAATACTTTCTTTATTTAAAAAAAAAGTGTGATTTTGCGAAGGACACCTCGGCTGAGTAGTGTTATCAAGTGGTATTGCATGATACATAGACCCCGCACCACAAATGGTGCAGCATTTTACGTAAGGAATCCTATGGGTTTGTTGTCTTCATTAGCTTCTTTAATTGGTTTTTGGTTGTATTCTTTATGCATGTGCAGTATCAGCTCATGCCATGCATCATGAGGTGCATTGAACTTTTGTGAGAAATTGGGGGCTCCACAACAAGTTTTTTTTTTCCCACTTTGTTTATCACTTTTTTTTAGGTTAATGCCGTATCATTAAAAAATTCACACATAATTTATTTATCATGAGAATTTTTTTTTAAACAAAACATATATTATGATGACTTTTAATTACAAAAATAACATTATAACCTTGTAAGATTTTTTGTACATTTTTAATGAAAAAACAACATGTTTCTTATAGTTGAACAAGAGCCTTTCGTTTTAAAGTAACACACCAATTCTGATGACTTTTAAATATAAAAATATAATTACCACATATTCTTGTGAATTCTTCTTTTTATTTATTCATTTTCTTTGTCTTTTTTGGTGACAGTGGTTTACTTTATTTTTGTGAACGTTTATCAATTTATCGTGGTTATTTATTCGAGAAGATGCATGTTATTTCTTCTAAAACTTAAGCATCTTAAACTAAGCTAAAAGACGAAATGATGATACAAACTCTTGTGCATAAGTCAGGGTCTTTGCTAAAACCACAAAAATTTGCTTCCTCCTTAAGAAATCACAAGTTCAATTCGTACCATAGACAAGAGTACACATTGTGATGGTTTATTTTCTACACTTGTGGTGGCTCCTACCCCACTTGCTCAGCAACTCTTGTCTCCTACTCTTAGGGGTAGGCTAGCTTTCTAAATATTGCCCAAAAAAAAAAAACTTCTTGATGCACTCATGGTTTTCCATTTTATTTTCCTTTGAGAAGGATATATAAGTGTTTATTTCAAGATTGACCAATTTTGCATATAGGGTTAATAGGTGGGTTTCAAAAAAATCACTTGCACGATCCACCATCTTTTGAAGCCCTAACAATAGCCATCGACCGGTAGGGCTTGAACCCTCCTACATTTTAAGGGTTTAGGATATATGTTTCGACTCGTGGCATCGTTAAAATCTAAGGGCCGATCAATTGGTCGGCCTGTAATTGGGATAAGCATTTGAAAGCCCAGTTGACGTGTATTAAAGTATATATTTTATTTTAGTAATCCATATATTGAAAATACAATAACCTTTAAGAAAAAGAGAACCATAGTAGGAATTGAACTACTGTTCTCCTATTGATGTTGAAAACACATTATACATACCACCAAACCGTTGTAATAACATTATTTTTAGAGATAATTACACTTTAATAAAAGAACACCACTGGTTTGAAATTAAATATTTTTGTCATGTCATCTCTTTTAAATAAAATATCAAAACTATGATTTTATTTTTTTATGTTAAAATAAAAGAATCTCCTTCACAAGAACATTTTGTCATTTCACAATTCACTAAAGGCTTATTTTCATTCAAACTATATGGTTATAAAGAGTGTAATTACACCCAAGTTTTATTGTATAAATTATTTATTTTATCCATCAATTGTTAAAAAATGCTTTCATGGATTCAAATGGGCCAAGCTTGAGAAGAGGGGCTGGTCTGTTGGTCAAGTTTTGACTCATCAGCTAATCCTTTAACTCCCTCACTTGGATTCTCAAAGCAGACGGACAAAGCTTGCCTGACGGAAGGGTTGTGTGTACATACCCAAAACAAAAAGCTATAGGCCGAATTGATTACAATCCGCACCATTAGAAACTTTACTGGATTGGTGTTTAGAAATAGAAACTTTGTACTAAAATCTCAACTACCATCAATGCGGATTACTAGTAATCATGGACCAAGGATTCACCATTCATTCACCAAAAGGGAAAGCCATCTTTTGCCCCAGTCACTGCTCTGCGGTTACAGATAACCCCTCCAAACCAGAGAGTCTTACTAGAAACCTCCTTTAGTCAGTAACTCAACCATCAGCAGAAAAATTTTGGAGTATGGCCCCCAGGAAAATATTGATAATGGGAACCACGTGCTAGTCCGCCCCAAAAAAATTGTGAACATCCATTTCCGTAACATTTGAAACCTAAATTTTATAATAAAAAAACAGACAAAAGTAAAGAAAAATAAATCAAAATAAAAAAATATTTTTGTACCCTTTACTTTTCCATCCAAAAATCCATTCCAAACAAAGCATAATGCTTACAATTTCCCTGGGGCAGAGTTGCACGTGGTTCCATGAATAAGTGGGGTTTGGCCAATGATAGAACTTCAAAATAGAGCATAAAAACTTCCCAAAAATATAAAAGTCTAAATAATCAAATGACAAAAAATTCCAAATAAAAAGAACTCATTCATTATATCAGATCAACAATAAAAATAAATCACAGAGATGGATCAGAATATCCTGGCTTGGATTTTCTCTGTAAGAGAAGAGCGCTCAGTGATTTCAGCTACGATCATCTGGGGAAATATTCATCACTTCCATCCCTATATGAATTTCTGTTTCACTTTCTTTTTAATTAACAGGAAAATTTCACAAAACACAATTAAGAACCAAATATATTCATAGAATAGGCCATGGCTACATATGTATATATATATATATATATACATACCGAGCACACATACAAGTAAAGATATGAAGAGATATGGATCAGAATATCCTGGCTTGGATTTTCTCTATAAGAGAAGAGCGCTCAGTGATTTCAGCGTCGATCATCTGGGGAAATACTCATCCCTTCCATCTCTCTCTTTCATATCGGTATTTTTAATAGCGAAACAACAAAAAAACGAACAACAAATAGTTGGGGAATTTCTCCGAATCTGATTTGAATGAGCTCTTTTCAAGAGCCCCTAGTAAATTAGGTTTTAAGTCAGAGACGGAACAGCGACAAATATAGCGTCGTCTCATACGCAACGCCTATTTTTCTTAAGCAGAAAGCGCTGGTAATCAGTAATCGACGCAATTTCTCTTTCTAACGAATATACACACACACATATGTACAAATATATATACACATCCATACATTCACAGGCCGTAGTTAAAACATCGTGCCGGCGAAGAAGTGAAACGCCCTAACAAGCGCCGAAATTCGTATGCTGCGGAGGAAGAGCTGAGCCTTTGTAAAGAAAGTTGGGGAAGGGGCTGTTATTTTATAATGGGTGGAGTACTGGAGAGGGCCTTGAAAACCCTAGTTATGGAGTTGGAACATCAGTGGCTAAAGGTTGTCCTCTGGAAGCCACGTGTACGGCAGAGATTCTATTGGCAATTTCCATGCTTTCTTCACTCTTCTATGAAAAAAAAGAGGAGTAAAAAGTAACAAAACGCATTCGATATGTAACTTTAGGTGAATTTTTGCGCTTACGTGACAATAGTTGGTATGAATTATTATGCATGTTAATAAAAATAAATGTTATTTTTTTTTAAATTTGTATAAAATTTTTTGTGAAAATAATCTTATAATAATATTTTTATAATTAAGAGTTATTTTAATAAGTATTTTCTTTAAAAATGAATATATAATAAACTAGCAGTAAACTTGTAGTATGCATGACGAGTTATATACAAAAATAAAAAGAAAAAAAGTAAAAATGGTTTAAGAATGTATTTTTTACATAAAGTGTTTTTATATCTAATATCTTGCATATAATTTATAAACATAGTGAATATATTGGTATATGATTAAGAACATAATATTAGGCCAAAAATTTAAGGAATAAGCTTTTTTCATCGAAAATAAAAATACTTGCCCCTTTAATTTAATGTACTGCAAATAAATCATTAGTAATGCATAAAAATTGAAGTGGTCAACTTAATTTTTGCAAAAGGATATTAATAAAAATATTTGAATTGGTTGAATTTATATTTTTTTTCTAAAAACCGATTAATATATTTATTCCTTTAGATCCAATCATAAATGAATAGAGTTTTAATTTAATGTTTGACCTATGATATTTAACATTATAGAAAAAAATAATTTGGGTGTTACACATACTACATTTAATTAGAGTCCACATAAAAACTGTGACAAACATTTATATAAAAATAAATCAGTGATTAGCTAATTAGTGAGAGTTTTAAAGTTAACTTAAAATTATTCAAATATTACAAAAAAATTAAAATTTGAAAAAATTGGATTAAAAGTTGAATGACGACATATTGCTGTCTATACAAATTTATAAAATTTAAATAAAAAAAAGAACCAACAATACTTTGACACTTATATTTTGTATATGACAAAGTATTAATAATTGAATGACACATATTCTTTCTATTTTAAAATTTTAAAATATAATTTATGATTAAGAAAGGTTTTTTTTAGAATCATTATATTTAAAGTATTTAAAAATGTTACCATAACTATCAATAAATAGAATTTATAAAATTAAGAAGAAATAAGAAAAAATTAAAAAGAACTATTAATATTTTGATACATGTATCTTGTATATAACAGAGTGCTAATAATTTAGTAATACATGTTCTTTTCTATTTTAAAATTTAAAATCTTATTTATGATTAAAGAAAATTTTAGAAACATTATAATTAAAAACATTTGAAGATGTTGCCATAACTATCCATAATTAGCATTTATGAAGCTTAGAATAAGTAAAATAAGATGAACTAATAATAATATGACACGTGTATTTTATATTTTAAAAAAATTAAAATTTGAAGAAAAAAAGATTGAAATTTTTAGTTTTAAAATCTTATAATCTATTACTATAATATATAATATAAAAGATAGCTCTTGTTATTTTCTTTTCCTCTTTCGTTCCAAAGGATAGAATTTTATTTTAAAGATCGCATTAGAATTACAATCGATGCAAGGTTCCTCAATCAACCACCCTATATCTCAGACCTTGATCTAGGAGACTCAAAGCGTATGGCTTGTTTGGTTAAAACATCAACCACCCTATTATAATCCCTGGAACATAATGAATTAAATATGACTTTTATTTAACTATATTATTTTGATAATCAATTATATATAAATTTTTTATTTACATAATATTACCGTAATGAAAATTTTCATACCGACTCCTAATGAAAATCTCACAGTTCTAAAAGCATTTGAGATTAAAAGAAATATGGCCCATAGTGTTTTAAAATGTTGTCGTTTTTATAAAGAATTTTTGGCTAATTTAAACATTTGTAATTCTGATTACGATGCAAAAGGTCCAAACACGATGGTGGTGGCTTATGGCCGGATTGGGTAGGAATGTAAATTTGATTTTGAGGCTCGCTAATGTTCATCCCAACCCGAAACTCTATGGTTGGACCGGATCCCCTGGACCGGAGCCCCACATATCGAAACATGAGTCTACGAAAGCCCGAAGAAGAACTTGAAAAAGCTCAAAGAAATTGTATTAAAAAAAAATCAAAATAAATTTTATTTTATTTTATTTTTCGATACAATGGAGGCGGAAAAGCCAAAGAAATGAAAAACTAGCTACACCCTTAGCCGCCTCACGGACCGATGTGTGGACCCATTATTCAGCAGCTGCTTTGTGAAATAAGGAACTGTTCCAAAAACCTTATACTCAAGCCCAATTTGATTTGGTTTTTTTGCAGTATTTTTAATTTTATTTTTTTTGGTTTATAAATAAAAAAGTTAAAAATTTTTAACTTTTTTACTTTTAACAGGATAAGATATAAGGAAAAATAAAAAAAAGCAAAAAAATTCAAAATTTTGACTTTTTCACTTATAAATAAAAAAGCTAAGTTAAAAAAACTTAAAATATGCCAAACCAAAAGGGCCCCAATGCCCTATTGAGGCCCTCTTTGCCAAAGCAATGGGCACAATGTTTGCTTCTCGGAGCAAATGCTGGAGTTCACATGTCCAATCTCGCTGAATCAACTTTTTGATCTTTTGACAGAGGTTACTTAAAAATAAGAAAAAAATTCAGAAAGCCCGATGATCGGCCCAACGTAAGCCCAATACGTCCTTAGGATCCTCGGCTGGTCTAGGCCTAAGAAATTGAAAATTTGGCCCAGCCTAAAATTTGGCAGAAGCCCGGTCGAACCTCAACCCAAGCACTAACCCCCGTCGGGCTGGCCGAATTTGCATGCTTAGACCCAAGTGGTTGACCTTCCGGCATAAGAGGGCAGCGGTGGGTTGCAAAAGTTCTATTATATTGTTTCGTTTTCATTAACCATTTCAATTTCCATAATATCGTTCCATTTTCATTAACCTATGAAAGCAAAATTTTGTTTCGTTTTCTCATGAAGGAAACGATAATAATGGTCGACAAATGGACCCTCACTCCTATCCTTGGTATGCTGCTTGCAAGAATTTCTTCGCACAATTATGGTTAATATTCATAACTAATTTCTCGGTAACAAAATATGAAAATTAAAACAAATTAACATTACCATATATGATCAAGGGTAAAACAATGATTTCAGCATAAAAATTTCGAAAATGGTGATAGCCATACCAAACAAATACAGCTTTTTCGATATATTACCAAACGGGGCCCAACTTAGCTTCTAACTTGTGCCTTACGGGAATAAGGGCTGTACCCAGTCAAATGAGTCCTGAAATAGATATTATCATCTTGCACTCTGAAATAGCAGTGACTGTTAATTTCTTTCCCGCCGTCGCTGCATATCTTGGCTTCATCCCAATCAAAAACTTTGAAGGTCTCGTCGCGCCGGACGCCCCACTGGAAGCGGCAGAAGAAGAGAGTGGTTCCCGCCGCGTTCATTTGAAATTTCCAGGTAAACTCGCTGCCGTGCCGATGAAGGTACTTGACGCCGAGATCGTTGTTTCCGGATTTGCAATGGACGGTCAATGGGTGGCGGCTTCCATTGATGATATGGACATGGAAGACTTGAAACCAGTAGTTCCATAACCCGCTGATGAACCCGTGGGCGTGATCGCAGGTTAGGAGAAATGCCAGGACGATTACCAGTACGGTGAACGACCGGGTGGAAGAAGCACGATTCTTCATGTTTGTTGTTGTTCTACGTGCCGTCTTCTCTTACCGCCGTCCGTTCCGGTAATTCCCAGACGGCGAAGGTGAAGTATTTATGCCATGGTGGAGTAACAGTTGTGAGACTCGTTAATGAATAGCAACAATGCCCAACAGGTAACAGTAGAACGTTTACACGTAGTACAATAAATGTGGGTAAAAGAAAAATTTTTTTTTTTTTAAGTAAATTACACTTTATCGCCTTTATTCTGAATCCCTTACATCTCCTATTTTTCAATCAAGACTAGTGATTTTACTAATACTAATAAAATGAGGGCTCCCTTGCATACTCAAAC
This sequence comes from Euryodendron excelsum, assembly GCA_033060915.1. Lineage (NCBI taxonomy): Eukaryota > Viridiplantae > Streptophyta > Magnoliopsida > Ericales > Pentaphylacaceae > Euryodendron > Euryodendron excelsum. The sequence continues at coordinate 32,289,351 of CM065385.1, read as the reverse complement.
AAAAATATGTACTCGTATGATTTTGAGCCTGACATTTCTAGACCGAGTTGTATGCATGTAAAACAGATGAACAATCTAGTAGCAAAATGCGAAGAAGCACATACATTAGTGGCCAAAATGCGAAGAAGCACACTTCTCTCTTTATTTTACCCATAAGCTAAGGCATGTGCTTCTCATTGTCCAGGCTTATGACTCACCTCATAAATCTTCCAGTCATCGTTTGTTCATCTGACTAAAATATTCATAAGGTGTTGAAGTGAGATTATGTATAAAGTGTATGGATGCTAACTATAATAATTTTGTTTTTTTACTTATAATTGTTTTGAAGGAAAAACAAAATAATAATAATTAACAGCTTTGAGTAGTTACATGTAACACCCTTGTACTTTATACAAAACTCACTTTAATCTCTCACGGACATTTTTCACACAAATGATCTCTGACGGAAGGTTCATATTGAAACTTAACTGTAAATGTCAGGCTGGCTATTGCCATTAAAAAGTTAGGGATCAAAGGGAGGTTAAATGTAAATTGTAGGAATAGAAAGTGTAATTTACCATTTTTTCCATTTGTTGCACATGGTAAATAAATTGGGTTAATTCTATTAGGATTATACCAAATATGTACTCGAGGAGTACTCGTAAAACAAATAAACATACTTTAAAAGCACTGGGATTTATTTAAGAATTGAAAGCGAATTGGACATTGCTGAAATGATATAAGAGTTAAATACAATCAAAGCAAAGTATTTTGCCAGTTTTTATTAATGTATCTTGCAAAAAGGATGTCTTCAGAGGTCGAAGTAAAGGAGACTTCAAAGCCTTCTTCGTCAAATGTTGCTCCTACCGCAAACTCTTTTGACATCCTCCAGAGTCCAATCTACAATGGAAGGAAATCATCTTGAGAAAGTAGGGGAAAGAAGTGATTTTCTCATGGAGAAGGATATTAGCCAATTAAAGAGAAGCCGCGTTTGGAGGAAGATATGATTCCCCATGCATCTCCATCAAATGAGGAGGAGATTCTTCCAAGCGATATAGTTGCACCAATTTTATCTCCAAGCGAAGTGGTGACTGTTCAAGCCCTCCATAATGAGGGTATTAATAGTCCATCATCTAGGAATGTCAACAAGAAGAAGTTAGCGGACAAAATACAAAATCTCAAACAAGTTAGGAGGAAAGACAAATAATTGGGCTAGTACACCGCGGAGGAGTTCACGTTTGAGATTTCTTCCAAGGAAAATGCTACTCTTTTAGAATTTTTGTACAGAATTTTACACCAGAATAATATGGCGATGACAATTTTGTAATAAATAAGCATCTTGAAGGGTTTTTTATTTTAAAATGATAAGCCCACAATTTAGCCACATCATTCTGGTGATAAATTTTGTATAAATTTTCTGATTGTATAGCATTACTCTTCCTCCAAACGTATTTATCTTGTGAGATTTTTTGAATGTGTTTTGGTTTGGTGCTAGCTTCTGCTCTCGGGTTGTGAGTTGCAATAAGGTTAGAGTGTTTGCTCTTTAAAGAGTTGTGTGCCCTCGACGATATGTCTTGAGCTTTGTTATACACCTAAATTTTTTAGAAATAAAATTCGCTTACCTTCCAAAAAAAAAGAAAGGCCATCTTCTTTTAAAATAATTTTCGTATGAGTTATAAGCCGGTGAATTGACCATGCATGACACATGGAATCAACATTACTTGATTCTGGTTTATCATTGCCCACAATATAATTCTTCTGGACGTAGTTCCCAGGAAGCTATTTCTTAATTAGTTCATCTCCAAGCAAGGAATCAATCCAAAAGGACCACATATGTAGAACATCAAGTAATATAAAAGTTCAGGATAGATGGGCGTGGTTCCTCTGCGGCTAAGATACCAGAATATCGATCTAACTCAAGGGACAAAGTAGTGAGGCTCATGTTAATAAATGCGCGTGAAATGAAATTTTGTATATCCATCTGACTCTAGAGACAAAGTAGTGAGGCTCATGTTAATAGCAAGTGAAATGAAATTTTGTACAGCATTTCCTATAATATTTCAAAAAGCGAAACCGTTCTTCATTTGATCGACGTATAAAAATCACCTAAACTAACGGCCTTTACTGGGTAATTAGCCAATAAAGTCAGTATTGATTCAAACATTTAACCATGTGATCCAATCTTTTATCTCTGAAAACTCCGCCACTGATCAGCATAGAACTTGGGTTCCTCCCCTTTAAGTTTCCTTCTTCCCTCGGAGATTGATATACCTCTGCTCTTCTCTATTCTAAACTCCCCAACGCTCAATGTTGAATGAGAAATGAGGCTTTTGACTAAGAAATAAATAAATAAATTTCATTAATAAGCTTGAATTACAATGATTCATCAATAGTACTATGATCAAACATAGAAAAACAAAATACAATTAAATCAGGATACAAATGACTCCAAGCTTCTAGGGTGAGGCTAAATTATGCCTTGCCTAGCTATTTAACTATGGTTAGTTATGAAATAAATCAGGAAATTAATCAAGGGCAAGGTGCAATTTGGTGCATCCAAATGCTACAAAGAGCCAAAGCTATGGTAAGGTAAGGCCATATCTTCTTGTAATCCCAGGTAACTGTTCCAGGTTTCTCTCTCTTCATAACCACGGTAGAACAATCTCTCTCTCTCCTCTTCGCAGCTTTGCTAGAGGCTTGAAAGCTGTCCCTCAGCTTTGCATCCTCCAAGTTTTCCCCAAAATAAAAGCCACAAGTCAAGAGAAGTGCAATAATAGTGATGATAGGGCTCACTATTTTCCTCCATGGCTTCGTAGTTTGGTTAGTTCGGATGAACTTTCCAAATAAACTTCTGTTCTTAGGCTTTGTTGGTGAATCTGCTTTTGCCAACGGGTAGTTCTGCGCCACAACTGGGTTTAGATAGACCTTAACAATCTCCGAAGGCACTATTTGGTGGAAGAATGTCTCGGCTGCTTGGCGAGTCGAAACAAACATTCCATGATTAACTTCAATTTTCTCATGAACTTCGAAGCTTGGAGTATTGGAAAAGTCATCCCTGTCGGCATCATCTAAAAGATTCTCATTTGGGTTATCGTCGGTGAATCCAAATAGGAAGTCATTCGCTTCCCTGTCATTGAATTCATTGAAGTTGTTTTGATGATCCGTGTCTCCTGCAATCAATTTTTTGTTTTAACATATCAGAGAATGAAACAAATAGCACACATATGTCTATACATACATATATATATACACATGATATGGAAAAAGGAAGCAAGTGGAATTGTCATATACCTTGAACCTCATGCTCTTCTCTTCTTTGAAAAGATGAAATGCTTTCTATTGGAACAGTCTTGTATTCTTCCGAAAAGCTCTGTTCAATAGAAGGACAGCTATACACATTAGGATTAATTCTAACTTCTAAACTAATGATACAAATTCTCTAACGTAGGGTGTGCGTAAGTTAGTACCTTCTCTAGCTCTTTGCTAGACATTCCGACCCACCTCAAGTTCTCAACCATTCTTTCAGTTTTGAATTCTTCATCCAAACCTCCGATCTCTATTGGCCTAGTATTCTGCTCCAAAAATCTTGAAGAAACACTCATGTCATGACTTTGGTCGGTTTGAGGTTGGAAGGAGAAATCATCACCACCGGCATAGCCTCCTCCCCATGTGTCTTGGTTCATCAGTTCCTGAGATGTCTGAGCCACCGAAAGAATTTCCTGCAAAATGCCGTGTCCATTTGAACTGGATTGTGGCATTTTCAAATCCATGAAGCCTCCTTGGGGGAAGTCCAGCACCTCCAATGGAGGCAATGAGAGCCGATGCTGCAACCTTGCACACTCCAATGCTATATCAACCTGAAAAACAAGAGACCAATTATTGGATTCATAGGCATCTGATATAGAAGATACAATTACATAAAGCATATGTATTACAGTGGCGGACCAGAAACTCACGAAGGAGGGGCCGAAGTAGGAAAAATAATTAGTGGTACCATGTATCTTCTACCAATTAGTGCCACTTAGATTTAAACTCTATTATAAAGAAGGTAAAATTTGTAGCAGATGTAGAACTTAAAAATAAAGACGCTACATTTTCACTAAAAAATTTTGTTTCTTAGACTAGAGGGCAAAGAAAAAATTACTTGAATTTGAGAGGGTGAATATAAAATCACTTGAGTTTTGGGATGACAAGATATCTATTTTATTATAAATACTCAAAGATAAAAAGGGTGTAAGGAAAATTTTAAAAACTTTGGGGGGAAGGAGGGGGGACAACATACCTATTTTATTATAAATATTCAAAAGTATAAAGAGTCTAAAAAAAAATTTTAAAATTTTGGAGGGCCAATATACTTATTTTTATCATAACTACTCAAAAACATATGGGATCTAAGGGTATTTTTCAAAACTTAAGGGGGCCGTGGCCTCCACCCGCCCCTTGTGAGTCCGCCGCTACATATATAGATATGTATATGTGTGCATTCTAATTGCATTACCTTGGATGGGGGATATGGAATGGTCCCATAATTTGGAAATGATGGATTGGTGAAGCTAAATGCGTCCTCTGATAAGTACCGCATCCAATTCCCATCATTTCCACAACTGGTATTCACTGGAGAACCATGGATATTCATGTTGGGTGGGGATGAATCCAATGGCATTTGATAATTATAGCTCTCCAAATCTTCGCATATGATTCCCTCAGAATACAGGTCAATGCTCGAAGAGTGATTGCTAGATATCTGGTTAGAAGCTGAGGCAACATAGTGCTCTCCAATCTTTGGGGCAGGTGCAGTACTCTTCTTGAACACTCGGCATAGGGCATAAGCATCCTGCAAGGTTTTAAGCAAAATGCATGCGAGCCCATCAAATGAGATTGCTAATGGCCGCATTAACTTTTATGGGAAAAATAAAAAATAAAAGGATAACGATATACAATCTGAAATTTAATATAAAATTTATTTACAAAATGATATAGTTGCATGAGAGTAAAACAAAACACCTAACATGATATCTCTTAATTACAAAAATTTTATTGCCACATTCTTCTGTTGAAATTTTTTAGACAAATATTTTTTTAAAAATAGCATTTTTCAAAATAAATTCTAAAAAGAAATACTATTATTTAAAAAAAAACTGTACAGAAAATCCTACCAAACTAATGTAGCGATAATATTTTTTTATAATTAGGAGCCATCATAATAAAAAATGAGGATCATCTCCATTTCATTATTAGAGTTGACATGTTCACTAAAATAAAAATAAAGGGATATGATGAGTTGACATAAAACTTACTTAAAAATAAATGAATTTATACTTATATATAAAAAAATAGATTTTAATAAAAAACGACAATTTTGATAACTGTGTTATGCGCCCTTATTATTCCATTGATGAATGGAATAGAGATCCTTTATTCCATGATTGGAATTGAGAAGCAAAAGCCTCCTATTTATTTACATCACATCCAAATTTGAAGGCAGACAAAGAGAGATTAAAGGTTGCACCTGCAAGCCTGAGGCAGTTTCACATTCTCTCTCATCTAGCCTATATTCATGCATAACCCAACCAGTACGTCCGCCATGTGGTGCTCTCCCTCTGTAGTAAACTAGGGTTTTCTTCATCCCCACAGCCCTCATCTGTGAGTTCACTTTCCGATCCTTCCCTGTGGCCTTCCAGTAGCCAGCTTTAGTTGCACGATTAGTCCTTGATCCATTGGGGTATTTACGGTCTCGAGGACTAAAGAAGTACCACTCCATATCCTTGCTTGGCAACAATGATTTTCCTGAAACAGTTTCGAATTTGTTAAACTCATTGAAGTGACAATTAAACAAAGGGTGTAACTGAATAAAAATAGAACCAGAGATGCCAATATTATTACTATAAAAGTCTGAGTTTGCAAGCAAAACCATTAGCTAGATTTTTTTCTTTCTTTTCTTTCTTTTTTTTTCTTGGTAAAGTTTGTCTGGTTTCTCCAGTGATTTGACAATCCTAGCCTTCCTCTATGAACATGCTCTTTATTCAAAAAGAGAAGTGGGTAAAGATAAAGTTTAATGAAGCTTCGAGCACAGGACTTGATAAGGGAGCCAAAAACAAATACTTTAAACCCATATCTCTTGAAGATCACAATGCAAATCATGTTCTTTTTTCTTGCTTTTTTTACTACAATCTATCACCTAAGTACACATCTGTGTTCCAATAGGAGCTTGAAAGATGTAGGGACCATGTAAGATTGTAGAAGATCTCTTGTTCTAAAGCTTATGATATTGGAATATAAAGCATGTCAAATGCCTAATTAGAATAACTGGATGAAAAGAAAGATGAAGCGTCGATATAATTTCAAAACAGTAAATGGGGAGCTTCTCAAATTTATGCACCTTTAACGAAAAGAAGAAGGAAAATACATGGAATCTCCTTTCACCTAAAGTGATAATCAGTGTTATTCAACTTATATAATGCGCATTTAAAATATAGAAGTATCATATATTGAGTTTCTTTTTTCATACTCAGTGTTTGTCTGACGGATCACTTCTTAACTCCCAGTTATATTGGATGTTAATACTTGAAATTGTGTTTAGTCTTAGAGTTTAATTTTGATGTATTAAGAGTATAGAATTCTTTACGCAATCAGAGCACCAATGTTCATAAATCTTGATTTTTTTATATTGTACTTAAATTGTAAAAAACACAGCCACTTGTGTAAACAATTTTACACAGTCAGCCTGTCAAAATTAAGCTCTTAATTAGTCTTATACCAAGCTTTAAGGTTTAGACCAATTAGGAAAAGGCTTGAGGATAATTAGCCAATACGCAAGGGTTTTAATATGTGTTTATTCAGTTTTTAATAAAGAAAGGGAAAGACATTAAGTTATGGTCATTATACCTTTCTTCATATTCACTTTCTAATCTTTTGGGTAATGGGTCTTTCATATATGTGTGTGTATATATATATATCTCAATCTTCAGTAACAATGGAAGTATACATTTCAATCAATGGTGCTCCATGAATGGATTGAAACGCTTGAACTGCTAGCCAGGAAACCAACACAAGAGTTGCATATCAGATCAAATTATGAGTCTTTCAAATCATTTATCCCTTTTTTTTTTTTCATCTATTTTGAGAACCACAACTAATTCAAGAGAAGAATGGTAAATATACCTGGTAAGTCCCATGGCTCGCACTTGTAGAGATCAACTTCAGGGATGACCTCGAGTTCGATCTCACGGCCATTGATCTTTCTCTTGAGATAGTAAGCCACAAGTTCCTCGTCAGTGGGATGGAACCGGAAACCAGGCGGCAATGAAACAGGTGCCATCTCCTCTCGAAACTTCTTCTTAGCTTTCTTTAGTGAATTGAACTCTAAACAAAGATTGGACCAACCTCGTATCCAAAAAAACAAGGAGACCAGCAGCCTTTGACAATCAAGAACTATACAGCACTGCACAATCAAAGGCACAAGCCTTGAAGCAATTAGTCTTGAACCTTTATCAAGTAGTTTTTGAATAACAATTCATGAACAGATTAGAGGAAGTAATCATTAAAACACGATCCTATACAATGAAAAGTGACATGAACATTAGCAGTCATGTGGGCCAATATGAGAGAGAGAGAGAGAGAGAGAGAGAGAGAGAGAGAGAGAGAGAGACCTTATGGCAGAAGAAGGTCCAAAGAAGAGAGAGGACTCTGGACGAGAGAGAGAGAGAGAGAGAGAGAGAGAGGGAGAGAGGAGAGAGGGAGAGAAGCAAATTGAGGGGGAGGCTGCCACCCCTGGCCTCCCTTTCCTTTTATCTTTAAGTTTGTTGTATGCCATCAAAATAAAAAACGAATTAAAATGATGCTTACAATCTTTCTTTCCAAGCTCCCTCTCTCTTTCCTTCTATGAATCTCTCTGTTCCTCTCTCTCCAAATTATCCCATGCTTCGTTATTGTCCTTTCTTGGAATCTGAGTTCCACCTGGTGTTAAGTGATTCGTTGCATTACCGACCTGTTTTTCAGAAGGATCTTACGATAACGAGAAACTGTGGAAGACAACGAATTGGCGGCTGTCCCTTTATAATCTCCTCTCTCTCTCTCTCTCTCTCTCTCTCTCTCTCTCCATTTCGTTTCTTTTGATCATCCCATCGAAAGAATGTTCCTTTCACATGCTCATTGATCAGTTGCCACACCAATTGCCCATCCACCGACAAAAAATGGGCCGTTTCCAGCAAGGGCTTGTTTTGTACAGTTCAGTTATCTAGTAGAATTGGCGAAATTCTTAGGAAAACATATCCACCAAACCCTAAGTTGTTATAAAACTAGACCAAGCCTACATCATGTCTGCTTGAGGCATATTTCATATTTGTGACTGTTGTGCTAAACTAAGTTTTAATTAGACTATAATCTGATGATTAAATTGAAACATGGGCTTGGGGAGGTGCTACAAAAAACAATGTTAAAAAAAAGGGTAAAACATCACCAGAATAAAGGAAAATTATTCTAAGAAAGAATATGAAAAACAAAAAGAAAGAAAGTAAAATTTTGTTATTATAGAATTTTCATAAGAAAATACCAAAATAATATGACCGTTATTTTTAAAATTATGAGCTAAAATACTAAGATTACTAGCTCTATTTGTTCGTGTTTCTTTGGCCCTTGGAGTGATTGTATGTGTAAAAAATTGTAGTGAGAAAAGTGAATCTTTGTAGCGTTTTATTAATTTAATTGCAATTAGATTAATGTGAAGCGTTACAAGTTTGTGTTTTCTTCAGTCAGCATACTAAATAGTTTCAAATTTTCTTTTTCATCCAATTTCTCAAAAATTCTTTGCACAATGCAACAATGAACCCCAATTACCAAAACCAGAATACTGGCCACAAAATGTTTTTAAATGATGTTTTTGCAGTAAATGTCGGGCAAGGATATTGTGGCCATTAATGTTATCGCAGTTAGTACTGTCTAAATGTGTCCACCTCATCTCCCCTGTGCTCCTAGCGAATTTGAAATTTGTTTCAATTCACTGAGACTCCGACTCAGCATATGTACAAACTAATGTGGCTGAATTTGAGGCTTGAATGTCACTGGCTAATATCTTTTTCTTTTTTCTTTTTTTAAATCTTTTACATTATTGGTGAGATTTTTAAGAAAATTTGATTTAATGCGTGAACTAAATTGACAAGTACGAATTATTTGCAAAACAATAAGATAATGAAAATGCGTCAACCTTCTTTGGGCCAAAGGCACTCCGATGATTAATTTTACAAGCTTAATCATAATGAATTGAAGTAAAGTATTGATAACTAGAACTCGAGTGTATGTATCTTGTCTCCTTAGTGGCATAACTTATTTATATGCTTCGAAATGCTATACTCTCACTGGGAATGGTACTCAATCTCCTTCTAGGAGTCATTCTCTTTAGGTTAATTTTGTGGTATAGTGGACTTATCCTTGAACGTCCTAGTCTAGATCAACTTGGGATTCCGTGCCCATTGGATCTGTCTTTTTGGGCACAGTTAACCATGACGGGTCCATCCTCTTAAGATCCGGCTTGGCATATTTATTATCTGGGTTTTGAATATTTATTTTGGCACACAATTGCCCCCTAGCCCTTGTGCCTCATTTGGCCAAGCTCGGGGGGACAAGGGCTGTATTCGCATGTCTCCTCATTGACGATCATAAGCCATTATTTGACACCTCTTCGCAGTCTGTGCTCCGTGTGGTGCTCCCTAATTAGCGTAGTTGACAAAAGGTGTCCTTTCATTAAATGCTGAAGTGACCTTTGAGTTCGGGAGTAATGATGCAGCCGTTCTTTAGGGTTTTGGGAAGACAAAGAGCTCTTCTATAAGAACCCACCTCTTAAGAAGACTGGTTCACTTTGCTTTGAAGAGATAACTGCTGAGAGAGAGTGCCGACCTGAATTTTGTAAGTGTTCAAGACTCTATCCAATTCTTTTCTTTGCTCTTTCGCACTACCAAACACGTAGCAATGGCTGTACGGTTTAGGAAATGCTTAGTACCCCACGGCCCCTCGTTGCTTTTAGGCGAGGTATCAAATCCCACCTGGGGTTGATATTAAGTTGGCGGGCCCTGATGATTTCTGTATGTATGAGTCAAAAAAAGGGGATGCCCTTTCCTTTAATAGCCATAGTTAGAGGAGGTGTTAGATTCCCCCTCCACCTATTTCTACTTCGGTTTCTCCATCTCCCTGTGCCCTGCCCAGTTAGTGTCTAACATCTTTAGGATAGTAATGGGTATAGTAAAACTTAATTGTGTCTTGGGGTGAAAATAGGCATCCATGAGTTCACGTATTGCTATACACCTGTGAAAGTTTTTGCTCCAGGCATAAGAATATGGAGATTGTCCAAGTCCTTCCTCATATGAGAAAAGGGGTGGATGATGTCATGGTGTGGATCTCGAGCCCTGGGAATACGGGGATGTTCCCAAAGCAGAGTGACCCACTTAGCGCTGCCCCAGGAAGCCCGGTAACCCAAGTCCACACTTAAAACACCTTGACCTTTTTCTTTACTGCTCTTACATTCTCTACTGATGTCACACTTGTTCTTTCTTTGTTCCCAAGTGAATATACCAAGCCCAAAAAGCAATACGAGCATCTCGGGGTTAACATGTCGTTGCTAGAGAAGATTTGGGCTTACAAAGATGTATGACCACAACACGAAGTTGGTAGGGCTACTCACATCCTTCTGTGGTATCCAATATAGTACCAGTCATTCTCGACAACTGTAGGTATCCAGGACAATGTCATCGTAACACTAAAGGCGCAGGGGGAGGTCGACAATTTTGAAAACATCCCCAAAAGGTATTGTTATCCCATATATCCATAATTCTAGCCGATTAACTGTTACAGCTGCACCCACAGCGATAACAGAAGAAACCCACCGCGGTAGAAGAAGAAACTGCTACTGAGGTTACCGAGTCACCATCTTCATCTAGCTGAGCTTCGCCTTAACCATTGATTTCTCTAATGAAAATTCCAAACGAGGAGGAAAAGCCTAGTTCAAGCATGTCTTCACCATCCGCATCATCTTCAACCTCGACTTTGAAAGCAGTTCCTGATTGTCGACCTATTTGCCGATTCAGACAACAAGTCTCTTCGAGTTCTGAGACAGAGGACGAGCTAAGTGATATATAGACACGAAGCTTGGCGGTTGTGATTGCTGGGAAGAAAAAGGCGCAACGTGCACAAGCGTTCTCTACTGGGGTTAACACGACTCAATCACCTGTGCCTCAGCCGCTGGCCACCTTCGATGTAGAAGCTAGAACTAGTGTGCCTCTAATGGGAGGTCAGCATCTAAAAAGCCAGTGGAGGGGAATGCACCAGGGACACCCAAAGCTCAGCGGGCTAGGTCGGCGACTCTTGAGCCGGATGCTAGGCTGGTGTCGAATATCGTAATACAATCGGTAGATGGGATACGCCCGATAACTACCCTCAATTTCAGCCTGGCTAATCCTTCTGTGGCAGTAGGGCTAGTTGAAGGAGCCATCCTACCCCGTGACAGGGAGATGTTGGGGTTAGTGGTCAATCAAAAGATCTTTATGAGAGCGGTACACAACAATCTGTTGGTGAGTGTGCCTACCAATTTTATTTGTTCTTTTCCCATTTGGTTTTCCATATCTAATACTATGTGTTTATACTTATAGGCTGCTTTCCAGGCCTACAATTCCATGTCTTGCTTCGCTGCTATAGACAAGGAGTTGAAGGAGCTAAAACAACAGCATAACACCCTAAAGTTAGAGGCTCGTGCTGATAAAAAGGCTGCGCTTGATACAAAGGCTGAGCTGAAGAAGAGTGATGAGGCTATGGCTACTACTTTAGCTAAGCTATCACAACAGAATCAACAGTTCAGTATAGCCAAAGAAGAAACTAAGAAGATGAAGGATGAGCTCCCATCAATCAAGGAAGCAAGCTTCAAGGCTGGTTTTGAAAAATCCAGGGACGACTATATGTTGTAGATCCTTGGGATAACAAATTCAATCTTCAATGATGGTTAGGTGGCTGCCCTTTCCTCACTGAAGGTTTCGTTGGCAGATCCTTTGTGGAAAGACATCCCCTGGCTACTTCCTGATGAGGCCATTCCAGAAGATATCGAGATTATTCCCTACGAGACTGGACAAGTCGACAATACTGAATTTGTTAATTCTATTGGGGTTACTGGCACCAATACTGCTCCTCCGACCTCAAAGATTGTCAAAGTTGCAGATGCTATTGAAGATGTTGTTGGCAATGCTACTCCTTCGACTTTAGTGATTATTGCGGGTGTAGCTGAAATTGCCGTTGGCAACGCTGTCCCTCTTGCTCCATAAATTGTTAAAATAGCTGATCGTGTGACTGAAATGACTCCTGTCAATCTAGCTCTACAATCTTAGAGTGTTTCTGCTTTTTATTTTTATATATTTCAACTCCTTTGTAATTTTAATTTAGTTGTATATATGCTTCTTCAAATTATGAATGGAACTTTTTTCTGCCTCATAACCTACTGGTTTTTAAGCATGCTCATACATATGCCGTGATTAAGTATAAATTACTTAGGATCTACCATTTTTAGGCCGACCTGCTCAGTTTACGTAAAATCAAGGCTTTATACTTAGTTTTTTTTTATTTTTTTTCATTCATTGGTTGGCTTCTTTAACTTAGATAGGACCACATTTTACCTTTGATTTTTATTTTAGCCTTCATTGGCTAACTTGCCCATATTGGGCAAGACCAAGTTTTTATACTTGGTTTTTTGTTGGGGCCTTCATTGGTCGACCTGCCCAACTTAGACAAAACCAAGGTTGTACCCATGGTTTTTGTTAAGGCCTTCATTAGCTGAACTGCCCAACTTGGACAGGACCAAGGTTTTACCTTTGATTTTTATTAAGGCTTTCATTGGCAAACCTACCCAACTTGGGCATGATAAAGTTTTTACACTTAGTTTTTATTTGAGGCCTTCATTGGCCGACCTACCCAACTTGGATATGACTAAGTTTTTACACATAGTTTTTTTATTTTGGCCTTCATTGGCTGACCTGCCTATTTTGGGCGGAATCAAGTTTTTACACTTGGTTTTTTATTGGGGCCTTCATTGGCCAACATGCCCAACTTAGATAAGACCAAGATTTTAGCTCTGGTTTTTGTTAAAGCCTTCATTAACCGACCTACCCAACTTGAGTAGGACCAAGTTTTTATACTTTTTTTTTTTAGGACTTCATTGGTCGACCTGCCCAACTTGGATAGGACTAAGTTTTTATACTTTGTTTTTTTTTTTATTTTAGCTTTTATTTGGCCGACCTGCCCAACTTGGACAGGACCAAGTTTTTACACTTGGTTTTTTAATTTTGTTTTCCTTGACTTTTCTTTCGTAGCATGGCTTCAAACATCTTTAAACATCAGAGTCACTGAGTAGTCTTTAATTCATTGAACATGCACAACTTGTGCAAATAAAGGAAAACATCAAAGTCGAATTTCTCTTGATAGAATTTTCTGACATTGTTTGCATTCCATGGTCGGGGTAGCTGGCTCCCTTCTTCAATAGTCTCTAGTCCGTATGCCCCCACACTGACTTGGGATGCAATTCTGTATAGACTCTCCTAGTTGGGGCCGAGCTTTCCATTTGTTGGATTCTTAGTTGCCCCCAGTACCTTTTTAAGTATGAGGTCCCCAGGTTTAAAAGTTCTTGGTGGAACCTACTTATTGTAGGATTAACTTAGTTGCTGATGGTAACCAGTGAGCTTGAGTAGGGTCGCCTCTCTCTTTTCTTCAATAAGGTCTAGGTCTTTGGCCAAGGTCTGATCATTAAGCCCAGTATCGAATGCTACCGATCTAATTGTGGGGAGTCTGACCTCCAAGGGTATGACTGCTTCAACCCCATATGCCATTGAGAAAGGGGGTTTCACCAGTAGATCTCCTTGAAGTGGTTCTATAAAACCATAGGACACTAGGCAGCTCTTCCACCCACCTCTCGTTAGCTTTCTCCAGCCTCTTCTTTATTCCATTCAACATTGTTTGGTTTGATATATTGGCTTGTCCGCTACACTTTGGATAGACTGATGTCAAATAATAATTTCTGATCCCGAGTTCGTCGCAAAATCCTCAAACTGGGTGTCATTGTCCGAGACCAATGCGCGTGCTATGTCGAACCTTGTAATTATGTTCTTCCATGAAAATCTTTTCGCATCTATCTTCTTGATTGTTGATGAGGGCTCTACTTCTACCCACTTGGTGAAGTAGTTAATTGTGACGATGAGGAACCTCTTGTTTTCCGGAGCTCGGGGTAGGGGGCTGACTATGTCTAATCCTCATTGGGCAAAAGGCTAGGGGTTGGTAATAGTTGTGAGGTCCTCAGTTGGTTGGTGGATTAATGGTGAGAACTTCTAGAACTTCTCACACTTCAGTACGTACTGAGCTGCATCCTTCTACATATAGGGCCACCAATAACCCTGTGAGATTGCTAGGTGGCCTAGCAATCTTCTACCGACATGGCTTCTACATATTCCTTCATGAATTTGAACAACATGCCCTGCACTTTATCTGGATGAATACAATGTAAATAGGGGCCTGTGAAATATCTTATGTATAGCTCTTTGTTAGGTGACAACTAGTTTTTTAAGGATTTATGCTTTATTCTTCTGGCTTCATTTTTATCCTCGGGAAATTCATCTCTGTCGAGGTAGGCAATGATTGGATTCATCTAAGATGGTGTTAGCTCTTCTATGACCAGTGCTTGCTCCTCTTCTTAAAAGGTGCTCCAGCTAGCCAAGGTCTAAAGATGGATCGTTCTCTTTGAGCCTGACTTCAACGCTACTGCCAGAATTGCCAGTGTATTAGTGTGTGCATTGCTGTCATGGCCAATCTGATCTAGCTTATATTTATTGAATTTCTTCAGTAGTTCATATGCCTTTGCCAGGTATTATGTCATCCTGTCGTTCTTTGCTACATATTCTCCCATGATCTGGTTCACCACCAGTTGGAGTCTAAGTAGATGCTTATCTCGGCAATGTTTAGCTCTATAGCTCAATGCAGTCAAGCAAGCAGAGCCTCGTATTCTGACTCATTGTTTAAGGCAATGAACTCCAATTTAATAGCCTGTTCAATTACCATGCCACCCAGTGTAATTAGTGTCGTGTCCTGATTTTTTGCACCATCAAGATGATATGTGGGAAACACACGGTACTTTCTCATTAAAACTTATCCTCCTAGAAGGACGAGTGTGACTAGGTTTAAATTGAAAATTGACTTGAATAATGGCTTTTGGAAAAAGGTTTGGAAATACCTCTGTTTTGGTCTCTCAAAAACAATGATTTTAGGTTCGAATGTTAATTATATATAGGGAAGATGCACTAGGCTATCACCCTATCCTGCCCTTATGGTACCTATATTCATTTTTACCCTAAGCTCATTCATTTAAAATCTTTGATTATCCAATGTCCACTTATATCCACTTTTGAGAATTTTGAAAAGAAGTTTGAGCTATCACTTTAGGGATAATATGATGTATGATATACAAGTGTATGAAAAGAATTTAGAAAGAGATTTTGAAAAAGGGAATTGAAATTTTAAAAAAGGTTATAACCGCACCCATAAGGGTTGGGTACGTATCCATTTGTTAACAATCAGGTTAGTCGTAGTTCGGACTCGAGGTCTGATTGAAAATAAACACTTTGGGGTCTTGTTTGATTTGAAAAGACTCTTTGAAGCCTTTAAAAGTTTGATTTGAACTTTGATTAGCAGATTTGAAATTGAACTTTGATTCAAAATTGACTTTGATTTGAAATCGAACTTTAAAGTAGAACTTGGACTTATTTTGAAAATTTTGAATAGAACTTCGAAATCATCTTGACTTGAGTTAAGACTTTGAAAAGAGTTGAAGCTTCCTAACTTGGAGTGAGGATTCAACTAAGGGTTTTGGCCTCCTAGGGTTTATGTAACCTAGGGTTCAAACATACAATTAAAATAGAAAGGTTTGATTTTGAAAAGTTTGATTTTAGGAAAGTTTCAAATTAGGAAAGTTCCAAATTAAGAAAGTTTTCATTTCAAGAAAGATTTGATTTAGGAAAGGTTTGAACTTAGAACGATTTGAAATTTCGAAAGATTTGGTGAAATTTAGAAAGGCAGAATTTGGAAAGGTTTGAAAGTTTGAATTTAGAATAGATTTCAAGTTAGAAAATTGGTAAAGATTTAAAATTAGGAAAGATTTAATTTCTATTTTCTAAAGTTGAAGGTTGGATTTTATTTTTAAAAGTAGATAATTTGATGTGGTTTCCTATTTAGAAAAGATTTGATTTGAATTAAAATCGAAAAGTTTTAGTTTTGGAAAGTCTATCATTTTATGTGACTTTGGAATTAGAAAATCTATTATTTGAAGTTGAACTTGAATTTGAAAATATAGGATTTTATGTAGAAAATAGTTTTGAAAATTCATGATTTGTTGCAAATAGAAAGTTATGATTTTATGTGAGGAAACTAAGGTTTCCTAAACATGGTGTCTAGGGTTTTGACTTGGGCTTGAAGACAAGAATTTTTAGTAAATGAATCTTTGAAAAGAATTTTAAAGAGTAGATTTGCGAAAACTAGTTTAGAAAGGTTTGAATATACACTTTTGAAAGTCTTTTGAATATCTCACTTTCCTAAAACGATTCTAATCATGAGAATACTAGAACTATTCTAGGGTTGTAATTTTGAAAACAACTAGAATTTGAAACCCCTTAATATGGACTTTGATGGTCTCTTTACATGTAACACTTTCCTAAAACAACCCTAACCATGGAATAGCTAGAATCATCTTAGAGTTGGGACTTTTTGAAAAATAATTTAAGACTTGAACTCAAATTTGAACGTTGATGGTCATATTGAATACAACACCTTCCTAAAATAACTCTAACTATGGAATGACTAGAATTATCCTACGGTTGTGGTTTTGAACACAACCTTGAAGGAAAAGGTTTTGAATGCAAGTTTTGAAAGCAACTTTTATTGCAAGTTTAAAAACACCTTTGAATGCATAATCATGATAGCAACAATGCAATAGGGACATAAACATACAAGGTTAGGCTTCACCACATAACAAAGGGGGTTGGACCCACACCATCTTAGTGTATATTGTATGGAGGCTAGGGGTTGAGTGTATGGAGGCTAGAGTTTAAGGAGGCTTGAGAGAATTAGGATTTTGAGAGAATTTGAGCTTTGTTTTCAAAGAGGCAAAATTTCTGGAATGATTTTGCAGACCTAGAATACACATGGGGCTGGCATGTATTTATAGGCCACTGAAATAGTGACTGGTGCCTATTTCAGTGGCGCCAACCACTTTGAAAAGTTTTCAAGGTAGCAAGAGACATATCTTTGACCCTTGTGATCTAAGGCAGAAGATTTGGGCATCTATCCTAGTGACTACCATGTAATTTTTGGCCTAGTTTCACTTAGAGTGACTCCAAAAAGTCCAAGAATGATCTGAAAGATCCCGAGTAACCAGACTCAGCCAGAAATGGACGAAAACCTCTAAAAGAGTGTCCTGTAGGTAAAAGGCTTGATAACCAGAGCCAGAATAATTAAAAAGGGTGACCGGCCCACCAAGGCAAAACGGTCATTTGAACCGAGAAAATGCCGGGATCGGCCCAAAATGATCTATGAGAAGGCTTGAAGGTTGGAAACAGTATTGAGAATGTTCCAAGAGGCTATCAATTTGATACCCAAAGCCGGTGTGGTTAAAAAAGGCGACCAACCCACCAGGGGCAAAATGGTCATTTTACACCGGGTTTTACCGCAATGGACTTGGAATGGTTCGAAAAGGTACTAGAAGGTTGGGAATACTATTATAAGCATCATCGAAAGGTAACCAATTTGATATCTAGAGCCGGTGTGGTTCCCGAAGGCGATTGGATGCCTAGGGGCAAAATGGTCATTTTGACCAAATTCCGTTGAAATCGATCTGGAAACAATTGGAAGGTACTAGAACATGCTAGATTATCTTTGGGACAATCTTAAAAAGGTAGACTTATCGCTCTAAGGTCTTATGTACTTCTCGAGAAGTGTGTCAGTGGAACCCGAGGAGCAGTTTAGTCATATTTCACAAGAATGGGCTAACAAGCACTGGTGTTGACCAGAATTTTGAGCGTTTCCATCACTCTGACAGTGTGTGACAAGTTGGTTTCCAAAGGTATCACGTCCTCCAGTAAATGTGTCATGACCAAGAGGCGTGTTCGGTCCCGTGACATAGGGGGTTTGTTGGCATTTCCAATGTCAACCTATTTGCGAGTGTTTCCGTCACTCTGACAGTTGTGACGTTTGTGAGTGTTTTCGTCACTCTGATGGTGTGCGTTCATTCCGGAGACTGTCTGATCTCGTGAAGTTGCTAAATGGTCTTACTACATGAAGAATCAGCTTTTTTGAAAAACATGTCAAATAACAGACATTCTACATTTGCAGGCTAGTAGACTCCAGAAGTGAACCCCCTCTATCATCTTAGGGACTTGGGTTCCATCCCAGTCGACGGGTGCGAAGTAGGAGTGCACAACCAACCCAAAAGACCCGAGACCCGAATCGAACCCAAGAAATCAGTTCGGTTTGGTTTGGTTTGGTTTTTTTCTACCATGGTTTGGTTTCGATTCCCAAATTTTTGGAACCGAAGAGATTGGTTTGGTTCTTGGGTTTATATGAATTGTAACCGAATCGACCAAACTCTGTATAGAGTAGTCCAAAACTACTTCCAAGTTCCATGCAAGACTACCCTTTTAAACCTTAGTAGCTTATGGAGTGTTTATATAGCAAAATATCTGCTGCCTTCTTCCTGATGTGGGACTATCTCAACTTTCAAAACACATTGCTTTAGCAGTAAATATAATGAAATATCTTATCCTATTAGATTTTCTCAACCTAGAAAAACCTCAGAAAAGATAAAGTTCAGAGGGATTTACTGATTTGTTAAATATAGATATGTAGAATTGTAAAATAGTTTGAACTAAACAAACATGTCCTCCAACTGATTTTTCTGATACTCAGAGATCCAAAAGAGACAAGACCCAGTTACCAAAGATAGGACAAGACTCATATAATAATAGTTATTAGTCGAGACCAATTGAATTTTATTTGCTAATATAAATACAGTTTCATAAATCATTAATTAACATTTATCAGTTTTGGATGTGCAACCTCCATAGAGTGCGAATGACAAAGTTTGCTACCTGTGACTTATGGAAAGAAAGTGAGAACTGCTATGAAAAAATAGAGCAATAAAATATTAAAAATCTGCTGCAGAGTTGCTTTGAGATTGATTGGTGTTTTGAAGCTATGAGACATCAAGCAAAGCAAAGCACGGTGGTGGCTGGTCGGTCTTTATTATTCAATGCTTTATTTATTATTTAAATTTGTGTTAGTACGTGTTTTCCTAAATTTAATTTAGGACAAACATATCTTTGACTTTTTAATTAGCTTGATCAAGTGAGACTTCATCAAGTGGTTGGGAGGATTTTTGCCCCCAAAAAGGTGATGTCTCTTACGTTTACTCCTCTGTAAGTCATTCCCTTTTCTAAATTTTTTTTCACATGAACTTATCCCACATCAGCTACAAAGTGAAACCAACTACTATTGCCTCATTTTAAAAGGAGGTCTTACCTTTTCTCTAATACAGTTCAAGCGTAGACAGCCTTTGTTCTACAGTTGGCGTTTAATGGGCCTATCTAACCCAATCTGCCATTATATTTTTAAAATATTTGTAGACCCACGGTTTGAAGCGAACCATATCGAAGATTATCGATTTGGTTCCTTTGAGGCATTGGTTTGGTTATGGGTTAGAAATTACAGAACCAATAGTGGTCGATTCGGTTCTAGGTTAGGCACTAAATTGGACCGAATCGATCCATGTGCACTCCTAGTGTGAAGGTGATTACACCCTAAAAGTGTAATCATAGGCTCTTAATTCGTATTTTGTTAGACTTATATTATAATTAATTGTCTTATTTTAGTTAGATATTTGTTTGAGTATGTTTTTTTTATGTGTTTTGTAGCTTATATAAGCTAACAAAGGCAAAAAGAAAGCAAGAATAATCAAAGCGAGTTCAAGACGAATAATTTGTTCATGAAAATTCAGACTTGTCTCGGTATTTGGGTCATATCTTTTTACTTCGATATCCGATTGAGCTGATTTTTGTGCTATTGGAAAGAAGACTTCAAGAGCTACAATTTGTCCTCTAACATGCATCGGCTAAATCAGCCTCTAAGGTGGTCAAAATCAAGCTTCAAAGTTGAGGGATGAATAGTACCCGATCGATTGGTTTGGCAAATTTCAGAGAGGGTGTTTTACCGATCGATAGGCCGATCGATTGGTGAATAGTACCTGATTGATCATGAACAGTGACTAATCAATCGGTGAACAGTACCCGTGAACAGTAAAAACAGTGAATTGACCGATCGAACGCTACAATCATCGTTCGATCGACCGATCGATCGGTGAACAGTGCCGATCGATCGGTCGATACAGATCTGGAGCTTAAAAGCTTTGTTGTTTGAAAAAATGAGGAGAGAGGAAAGCTCCTCCAAGGTTGGTTTTTGTGTTTTTGTATATTTTTAGCTTAGATTTATGTTTGTAATATTAATGTAGGAGTAGAAATTGTAACTTTCTTTCAGTGTAATGTATTTTCCTTCACTTTCTTGCCATTTTCTTTCACTTTCTTAACAACCAACACTAGTTTTACTTAGTTTAATGTTAGATTTACCTTCATTTATGCTCTTTATTATGGATTCTAGTAGCTAAACATCTCTTGGGTGTGATTGTGAAGATCCACCAAGGATTTTTAAGTATTT
Source organism: Euryodendron excelsum (assembly GCA_033060915.1). Taxonomy (NCBI): domain Eukaryota; kingdom Viridiplantae; phylum Streptophyta; class Magnoliopsida; order Ericales; family Pentaphylacaceae; genus Euryodendron; species Euryodendron excelsum. The sequence continues at coordinate 32,268,603 of CM065385.1, read as the reverse complement.
CAATGGGGATTCATGAACTTCAAAGTTTTATTCATAGATTTGTATAGTTCTATTTGGTTGGGTGTTGGATTTATTCAAAAACTTAGATTCATAACCCATTTGGTAATGTTTATGCACAATTCAACAATTGGTATAAATTTTGCACATTTTTAAGGTTTGCTTCTAGGGTTCTATTAATTGGTTTAATTCCTACACTCAACTAAATATGAACTCAAGGTTTTACGGTCAAAATATTCCGAATTAAGAATCCACGGTGTGATTCTTGATTTGAGTTATAAAAATCCTCTATTGAAATTCGTTTTGTGAATTGGTGGATCGAATCAATCACATCCAAGCTTTTCATTTTAATTACTTTACATTTAAATCAATTGCCTAGTTAATTGCTTTAATTTTCATTGCACTAGTTTAGTAAATCAAAACACCATCAAAAACCTAAAGATTTTCGATCATTTTATTTTTCCTTTTATTTTATATCCAATTCCCCAAATAATTGCAATTCGATCCTAGGCTAGGTTAGTGTGAGTTGAGTGCTAGAGCCTATATTTGGCTAGGTCCCTTGGGAGAGAACGATACCGGATTACCGGTTTATACTTCATCGCGACCCCCATACTCTTGCGGGGTACTAACTCTATTTTGTAGTTTTCGGAGCGAGTCAGATGGGACTTATTGTTCTAAGGAATTTTGTGTTTTCTCGATAAACGTGTAATGCTGGATGGATTTACCTTTTGAGGGATTAACTTTCTCGAAAGACATGTCGGATAGAGTTTGACTGGTCTTAACTAGAATTGGAATTGGAATTAAAGTTGAAATACAGACTTACCGTGCCAGCTAGAATTGGACAAAATAATACCCTAAGAGCATTTTCCTTATTTTGCCTTTATTGGGCCTGAAGGGCCAGCAAAACTATTGATTAATTAGATTGAGTCCAGAAAGCCGATTTGGGCTTGAATATGTTTGTGTTAGTTTGAATATGAGTTTGGTCGGGCTAAAAATTGCTGAGCGGGTGAAAATGGGGTGCTTACAATTAGAACTATGCCTGATCTTATCTCCCTATCGTTGGATGCTTCATCAACGAAGAGCTTTCAATAATCAGTAGTTTTCCAGAGCTCTATAGTGGGATCGTTCTCTGGTAGCTCGGCAGTGTATGTTAGATTGGCTTCTTGTGGCAATTTAACAAAAAATTCAGTAACAAAATCAGCAAGTATCTAACCTTTTACTGTCGATCTGGGTTGATACACAGAAAAGTGATTTCAACTGGTGATCCGTGAGGACGATGATAGTATGGGCTCTGAAGTAATACACCAGCTTGCATGATGCCATCACTAACGCAAGAGCCAACTTTTTCAGTGGTAGATATCTTGTTTCCACCCTTAAGAGAGTCTTACTAACATAGAAAACTGGCCTCTGTTGTCTATATTGTTGCCAAAGTAGGACAGTGCTGACAGCATGTTCTGAAACAGCCAGGTATAGGTAGAGTTATTCATCTTTAACTGGGGTTGATAAGAGTGGAGGCTGGGTTAGATAAGCTTTTAGTTTGGCGAGTGTTGTGTCATAATCTGGTCCTCAGCTAAAACACTTTTGCTTCTTCAATAGTTGGAAGAATGGTCGGCATTTATCTGAAAAATGGCTTATGAAGCGATTGAGCGTGGTGGCCATTTCTATCAGCTTCTGAACTTCCTTGACATTCTATGGGGCTTGGATGTTTTGGATGGTGGTTATCTGGTCCGAGTTATCCTCGATTCCCTAATGAGTGACCACAAATCCTAGAAACTTTTTAGACCCCATCCCAAACACACACTTCGAAACGTTCAACTTTATCTTATATTTCTTGAGGGTGTCAAAAACTCCCTTCAAATTTTCAATATGGTCCTTGCCGATCTTGCTTTTCACCACCATGTCATCGATGTAAACCTCCACCACATTGCCAATGTAATGTTTGAACATTCTGGTGACCAACCTCTAGTAAGTAGCACCAACATTTTTAAGTCCGAATGACATCACCTTGCAACAAAATATTCCTCTTCATGTGACAAAGGCTATCTTCTCTTGATCATCTTCATGCATGAGGGTCTGGTGGTATCCTCGATATACATCTAAGAAGCTCATCCTTTCATGGCCAGCAGATGTGTCTACCAGCTGGTTAATCTTTGGTAGTGGAAAAGGGTCCTTGAGGCATGCTTTGTTTAAATCTGTGAAATCTACACAGACCCTTCATTTACTGTTCTTCTTCTTGATGACCACTGTGTTGGACAGCCATTGTGGATAGTATACTTCTCTTATTACTCCTACTTCAAGGAGTCTTTGCACCTTTTCAATTACAGTGTTAACGTGTTGCAGTGCTGCTCGCCTACCCTTCTGTACCATAGATCGGCATTATGGATCAACATTAAGCCTATGGAAGGTGATGTCGAGATCGATCCCAAGCATCTCATACGGAGTCCATGCAAAGACTTCCAAATTCTCCGTCCGTAGTTTGATCAGGGTCCTCACTTCGGTGGCTGGCAAGGATGTACCAATCATGAAGTACTTTTCGTTGTCCAGTCTGTCAATCTCAATCTTTTTGAGTTCCTCTGTGACCTCCTTTTCTGGGAGTACCCCAACATCATCTAGGGTAGGGGTATTTTCATGTAACTCCATCATCTGGACCTATTTTGATTTTATTTTTGAGCAACAGGCTGTTAAAAAGCACTGTTTGGTTGCGACCTGATCCCCCTTGTTCTCTTGTATCCCCTCACTACTGGGGAAGCATATCATCTGGTGAAAGGTGGATGGTATAGCCTTCATCAGGTATAACCATGTCCGACTTATTATTGCATTGTAAGGCGAAGGGATATTGACCATTAGGAATTCAATTTGAAGCGTTACATTTCCAACCATCACCGGTAAGGTCACCTTTCCTAGTGGCCAAACTAGGTCTTAGCTAAAGCCGATCAATGGGTTAAGGGAGGGTTGTTGGTCGGCATCTTTCAGCTCTAAACTTCTTAAACATGTCATAATACATTGCCTCAGATGAACTCCCCTAATCAATCAAAATTCTCTTGACGTCGCAGTCCCTAATTCATAGAGTTATAACCAATGCATCATTATAGGGTGTTTGAACTCCCACTAAATCATCATCAGTAAAAGTTATGGCCTCTGTACTACTGCTGTCACACCCCTAACCTAAGTAAACATCATTAATGTCACATTAAGAAGAGTGTGATCGCACATGTCACCATACCTGTAAGCGACACCTTAAAAATAACCCAAGAGACAAGAACTAAATAATAAAACATGTAGTGATGTTAATAAACTATAAGTTAAACTCATTTATATCTCCAACTGAAATTTAAACAAACTCTCCAGAATATTCTACTATCAACTTAAATTAAAAGAAAATATAACACAAACATAAATCCCAATCTTAACATTTTGTACAAAACCTGACGTGACATCATAGACACGATGGCAAAAGCTTTCCCAATCCCTGCCATCTGGCATCCCAACACTATTATAAAAGCCACTGCAGCTAAGACCAAGACTACAGCGAACTAGACCTCCATCTTTATCTCATCTGCCAAAACAACCTGTGTGGGCGTGAGCTAAAAGTCAACGTGCTCACAGTAGATAATCAAACTCATAAAGAATGATGTATAAGCATCTATAATGCAGATCCATGAAAGAAGAATAATAATGCAAAGGATGTGTCACCCACATATGCGAGCAAGTTTAGATAATGTTGGCCCAATGCATCGAATGCTCGTTATCAAGGAATGGCCATCATGGCACCCTTAGGCTAGTCCACCGTGACTAAGCCTTAGTTAACCCACTATGATTAACTCTCTCCAGTGCAATGTAAAGCATACAAGATGAATGGTATACAATGTCACCTTACATAGATAATCATCAATGTTTTCACATAACTTCTCATGTGAATAAACACCAATTGCACCTCATATATGAATTAACACCTCATATGAATTCTCCACCACCTTACATATAGAAACAAACAATCCATTCAATATGCATAAGACTATCTAATATTTTCACCTATCACCGCACACACACTTTTCGATGATATTACTCCTTTGTTGATGTTGAAAGCTCTTGACCTCTTTTAGCTCCTATCACCACAACCATGTTAGTTTCCGAAACCACATTGTATAATTCATCAATAAATACCAAACATAAATAAGACTCCAACATCAAGTATACACTTTACACAATTCAATTGAATGCAATACAAATGCTGAAAAAACAACTCTACCAAACCCTAATGCAATGCAATAGCTTAAAAGTAGCGAAATCCACCAAGCCTTCTAATCTGCCAACACTGACACAGGCCTTACAACATGGACACAACTTTATGAGCTTATACCAAAAAAATTCTAAAACTTTGGGAATACAAAATAGACATCTCATAGAGTATCCAGACCAAATTTTACATTTATTGAACAAGCCTAATTATTTATTTGGTAGTTTATAAAATAGAACAGTGCTACAGAAACGAGAATTCAGCTACAGATGGTCTATCTTTGAGAGATTCTTAACATAGGAAAACGACATCACAATAATCTGAAATTTGGTATATACTCTAATCCACATTTCTAATACATACACTAAAAATTTCACTACGTTTTGAATACTCTAACTTGGCCAAATGTTGCTGACAACGTGGGGGTCGCAGATTAGGGTAACAAATTTCAGTAGTAATAGTCCAACTTCTAAAATTCACCATAATTCGAAAATACAATATTTTTGAGTGAGACCGAAGCTCAAATAATTATTATATCAAGTGTTAAAAGATGCATCTAATAATAATATTTTTAGATAAATCAATTTGTCCCAAAACATCTTATTTTCTCTCTCCTTCATCATCTTCTTCCACCTCCTCTCATGGCATAAAACATACTAGTATGTACTAAACCATGAAAACGAAATAAATCAAGCAAAAACACGATGATCTTACCTTAATTAATGAATACAAGATGAACACAAGCTTTCCCCTTGATTTCCCTTTGAACTCTCTTCTTTTTTTTTTCCTCTATCCTTTTTCTTTCTTTTCCTCTAACTGATACCCTCTTACAAGCTCCTCAATCTCTACACAACCACCTATTTTCTCTCTCCTCTCTTGGCTTGATAGCCAATATAGATACAAATATGTATCTATTTCTCCACTTGTCACACACACACACACATCTCTCTAGGTTAAGCACACACTTTCCTTACTTAAGCACACACTTTAGTGTCTCACACACACACACACCCAACTTCCACCTCCTCCTTCACTAATCACTACCTTAACATAATTAACCATGATTAGTTTAATTAAACATGATTATTATAAAATAATTCATGTGATTAATTAAGCTAATTAAACATAGATTAAGCCCACTAATCACCTCTCAATCTTACTTAAAAATATAAAAATTTCACCATAATTCACACATGTTAAAACATATTAAACAAACACCTCAATTAACATAAACACCTTATAGAATACATTGAAATCAAGCTAAGGATGAAGTTAAGAGAATTAGGGTCTCACAGCTACCGATTTTGATTTTCTTGGTTGGAGGCTCAATTTGCATCACTTGCCTTAGATGTACTACTTTCTGGATCTCTACTTGATACTTATAAGGATCTACCTCTGCCGACCCTGTTGATCCATGCAGCACTGCAATTACCTCGGGTAGCTCTGCCCAGGCCTCCTTCTGTAGGGCACTGTCTTACTTGTTATGCTCTGCTCCCGCATAGTCTTCTCTCGGTTAATGTACTGGTCAAGATGGCCAGATTTTACCAGTTCTTCCAAGTGATTTTTGAGGTGCCTGCAGTGCTCCAAACAATGCCCATTTTCCTTATGCTAGGAGCAAAACTTTCTTTAGTCCCACACTGCGGGGTCTTCTACCAACTTCGGTGGCCACTTAAAAAAGAGTTTGTCACGAATCTAGGGTAGAATTTTGTAAATCGGGTCCTTAAAGACCATGTTAATACCTTCAATCATTTTTTTGCCCCGATTATTGTTTTCTTCATGTCGGGGCTTCTAACTTTCCCTTCCGTCCTTCTTATCTGGTTTCTTGCCAACATTCTCCAGGATCGGCCGTACAATATCTTCCTCAACTCTGACGTACTGTTCAATTCTTAACATTATGTCCTGTACCCTAGTAGCTGGTTTCTTCATCAGGGATTGCCTCAATCGATGCTCCCTAGGAAGGCCGATCTTGAATTGTGTGATGGCTAACTGTTTGCTGTATACCTCAATTTCATTGTAGGCCTCCTAGTAGCATCTTGCGTATGCTTGTAAGCCTGCCTCATCCTTCTTCTGTTAGGTCAACAAGTAGTCTACCTTCTTAGGCTGCTTGCTGTTTGTGATGAAGCACGCAATGAATAGCTCGATGAGTTTTCTCCAACTTTCTATTAATCTGGACGACAATTTGTCAAACCATAATGAAACTACTTCTCCAAGACTTGGTAGGAAAACTCGGCACATTAAGAACTCATCTCTACTCTATAACGCAATCATCTATTTGTAATGTGGAACATGACTAACGGGATATAACTTCCCATCATAGGAGGTGAACTTCAGCGGTGTAAATTTTCTTGGAGGTCAGCGTGCCTCAATTTCCTCTGCAAAGGGTGTGCACAAGATCTGATCAAGGGCTCTTCTAACTATACCATGGGTCATCCGTCCTATACGATACTTATCCCTATTATCTAGCCGCTTGTTTAACCATCGGTCCCAGTCTTATTGTTCTGGATCAGCTCTTGCTGGATCTATTACGAGTGTCTAATTTCTCTCATGCTGCTAATTTTTCTGTCTATCTTTATAGTGTCCAGCAGTGGAGGTGTGGCTCACAGTCAAACATACGATAAAGGGGTTCGTGCTTCTTGAATTCGTCCTCCTTTTTCTACGCCGATCTAGAGATCTGCTGAAGACTCGTCCATCTCTTCTAGCAATCACCTCCCTCATAACTTCAACCTGAGACTTGAGGTGGGCAATCTCTTTGTCCCATTGCTGGAGTTCCTGCTCAGTTGCTCAGGGTAATAAATTACTGGGCAAACATCCACTAGAGGGCGATGGGTTCAAGATTCTGCGGTAGCTCCTTCGGTGGTTCAAATTTTTGACGTATTATGGAACCCACCATAGTTCCTCTCGTCTTCCCTAATGATTACCACCAGGGACTCGTATCTCCGATCTAATTAGACGACCTCCAAGAGTTTGTGTTGAACCATCTTAACGACTTGACAGGTAAGTATCATCATGACTACAAACACCATGGCTGTCTTCGACCTTCCCACTCGTGGGCTCGACTCCTCCTCTAAGAAAGTTGGTACACTGATTACTCTCAGAAATAGTAATCTCTAGGCCTAAATTGGTGGTTGATTAGTTGGATTTCAGTGTTAATTTAGTATTTTAAGTCCTAAAATGCATTAAAACCCTTTTGTGTACTTTTTGTAGGAATTGGAGCTTAAGATGAGGCAAACTGGCAAAAATTAGGATGACCGTTCGATTGGGCCAACATACCGATCGATCAAACGGTCCATGGAACGTTCGATTGGCCGATTGATCGTCCGGCGCACCAATCGATCGGAGATCTCTGTTCGACCTTCTGCAGCAAACTTCAGAAACGACGTTTTTTCGATCGGTGACGTCGGAACTCCCTCAACAGATGACATAAATGCAAACTTCAGAGAGGTCGGTTTTGTGTTCGATCGCCATGACCATTCAATCGGCTGTTCGATCAGCCGCCACACCGATCGATCAGTCTGTACAGAGTCTGTTTTCCTGCAGAGTATAAAAGCTATATCTACGGGGACAAAGCTTTTTATTCAAAAATCTGCAAATCTGGACAGTAGAAGGAGCTTCTAAAAGGAAACTTTTGATATTTTGTAAGGTTTTAGTTAGATTTACTTTAAAGCTTTGTCATATTGTCATTTATTACTCTTGGATCATTGTAAATTAATGCTCATTTATGAAGTAAATGTTTTGTTTCTCTATTTTTTTGCCATTTTCTCTCATTTTCTTAGCAACCAAACACTAGTTCTACATAGTTTAATGGTGGATTTATCTTCATTTAAGCTCTTTGTCATGGATTTAAGTAGCTAAACATCACTTGGATGTGGTTGTGAAGATCCTCCAAGGATCTTCAATGGTTGAAAATGAGATGTATGAATTTTAAAGTCATATTCTTAGACTTCTATGGTTCCATTTGATTTAGTATGAGATTCATTAGAAAAACTTAGATTCATAACCCCTATTGGCAATATCTGTGCACAAATCAATATTTGGTATATGTATTGCACATGTCTAAGGTTGATTCTAGGATGCTAGTCATAGATTTCATCTTTATGCTCAATCAAACATAAACCCACATTTTTATAGTCAACATTTTCCGGATCAAGAATCCAAGGTGCGATTCTTGATTTGAGTTATAAACCTCTCATTGGAAGCCCTTGTTGTGAATTGGTGGATTGAAATAACCATGTCCAAGCTTTTTCCTAATTACATAAACTAGGTTTTGTTGCCTTCATCAATTATTAAGTTATTGCACTAACCATTGAACAACCATCATCTCAAAACCAACAAATTTTCGATCTCTTTTATGTTAGGAAAAGAACAGAATTTTCATTTGCAATCCATTAAGATAAGTGTCTGTGCTAGTTGAGCTTTGTTGCTATATTTGCAGAATTCCTTTGGGAGAGAACGACACCGGATTCTCCGATTTTACTACATCGCGACCTCCGTATTCTTGCGGAGTGACTCTAGTTATGAAGCATATCTGAAGGCGTACCATACTCATCATTATCTAGACCTTCCCACAGACGGCACCAATTGTAGGTTAAATTTTTAGGAAGACCTGATTCAATACATGAATCAAATTGACGAGCACGAACTATCTGCAAGAAGAAAAGACAATGAGAATGCGTTGACCCTCTTTGGGCCGAAGACACTTCAATGATTAAGTTAGCAAACTTAATCACAATGGATCGAAGTAAAGTATTGATAGTTAGAACTCAAATGTACGTACCTTGTCTCATTAGTGGCATGATTTATTTATAGATTTTGGAATGTCGTACTCCCTCTGGGAATGGTATTTAATTTCCTTCTAGGAGTCTTCCTCTTTGGGTTGGTTTTGTGGTATAATGGACTTATCCTTGAATGACCTAGTCCAGATCAGCCTGGGATTCCGTGCCCATTGGACTAGTCTTTTTGAGCTTAGTTAATCCTGTCGAGTCCATCCTCTTAAGATCGAACCTGGCATATTTATTATCTAAGTTTTCAGTGTTTATTTTGGCCCACAATTATTATGGACGAATTTTATATGTAATTTTCTTGTAATATTGGAATATTCTTGTATAAAAGAGATAGTATATATCCCTTTACGTTATCGAGTGTAGCAATTTGCTCGACAACCCGCTTCATACACCTAGTTTGACCTTCTTTTTTTAAGTGTTTCGATAAGTGTTTAGGCTGGTATGGCCCGGCCAAGCTGAAATCTAAGGCCAGACCAATTGTTCAAACCATGCTTGGAATACGCAAGCCTGCGAATAAAACTAAAAGTATATATTTTATGTAATAACTTTGTATGTTAAAAATACATTACTCTTTAAGCAATAAGAACCAGAGCGAAATTGAACTACTAATCTCTTGTTGAAATTAGAAATACATGCCACTAAGCGGTTGAAATAATTGCGTAAAATTTTTATTTTGTAAATTATTTATTTTAAAGATAAAAAAATATTACGGGCTGAAGATACCAAGTCGGCCCTAACTTTACCTACGAATTGGGATTAAACTCGGCGTGGAATTGAAAGCTTACGGTCCAGTAGTACTTCTCATATGGGGCCAGCTTTTGCCACGTGAAGTAAAAAGTTTCCACGTGGCACAGCAGGATCACTTGTGAATTCTTCTTATTCCCATTATTATATATATATACATATATATATCTCCCTCTCTCTCACGTTTTCCTTTTCATCAATTCATCTTTTGGTGCTTTTCCGCTTTTGCAGGTTTATGTTTGTTGTTCATTAATTATTAAATTGCTACAGATATTTGTCTTGTAATTTTTTTATTATTTCATTACTATAGTTATTATTTTTATTAATCGCTGTTGTCTTAGAACTTTTATGGACTAATTATTCATGAGTTTATTATATGATTTTTTTATCATATAAACTTGTAAAGTGAAAAATTGTTGTTCCCATGCATTGGATTATCTCGTAAAAGTGATGCTCACCTACCAATCGTGAAAATATTTAGTGTCTTGTGACAATTTTTAGAGGATTTTAATATTCTTGTTTAATTTGCTCGTAATACCATGTCAGTTATCATCATCATACTGAATATATTTTTGGATAATGCTATATATACAAACAAAAAATTCATATAAAATATCCATAAAATAATGTGTCTTAATTAGAGCATTTCACTTCAAGACAAATACTTATTATAATAACTTTTTATTACAAAACTGTTACTGTTACATTATTTTATATGCAAATTTTATATGTATTTTTTTTATAAGAATAACATTTTTCTTTTTTTCTTTTTTTGGGTTGCATAACTCATAACGATATCTTATGCAAAAGTAACATACGATCCTCACAATAATGGGATGTTCAAATTTTTTTTTTTTCAATTGGTGTTCCTTTTCTGAATGGGAAATAACCCCAAAAGATAAAGAAGTTATATATGAAAACTTATATGTAAGAAATTGGAAAATTTTGAGAGAGAGAGAGAGAGAGAGTATGAAAAATGAAAAACGCTTTTGGAGTTGGTGAGTAGGTTGGTCTTTTTGAGCTACTTGAAACCTGTGATCCTGCCATTTGGTGTTGGGAAAAACTCTGTTGTTTGTTTATGTGTTTACTGTTTAGCCAAAAAATTTATGAAATATAAAGTTTTATACTATCACAAAATTTAAGCATAATTTTATACAAAATAATGTTGTTAAATGAGAAATTTTCACTTTAAAATAAAATGTTCATCATAATAGTTGAATATCTATATTATTTTTATGAGATTTCTTGTATAAATTTTTTGGATGAATAGCACTTTTTTTTATCATATGTCAACATTAATGCCAAGGGAAGCAAAATACAAGACACAACTATCATCGTTGCTGGTTCAAATAACTTTTAACTGCAATAAATAAATAAATAAAAAGAAACAACAAACTGCCAAAAGCGCATGCTAGACTCCTACTCCATTTCCTTTCTTCTCTAGTTCAAATCCATCCAAGGAAGATGAACGAAAATGATTATTTTCCCCTTATTTTTCTCCTCTAGGGAGACAAATGAAGACTCAATTCAATAAGTGGAACAAGAAGTTAAACTATTCAATGCCATTCATCTTCCTCAGGTTAATGATGAACTCAGAGACCTTAGCCGGGTCTGGAAGTGCTTTGGCAACACTCTCTCTCTTGATGCACCTCTTCAACCAAGCCGAGAATTTTGGAACGTCATCCTCCTCGACCTTCGAAATCCCAATTTTCTGCAGAGCTTCCATCCCAGAGGCCATCGGGACCAATAAGATGTCGACAAATCCGAAGCTATCGCCACCAAAGTATTCCTTGTCCCCCAAAGCTGCCTCCAACTTCTTCAATGTCTCTATGAAGCCCTTTCTTGCCACCTCTTGTTCCTCTCCTTTGGACCTCCACGTAGCGTTGTTCTCATCGAATACCTGTGCATGTGATAATTTAGTCACCATCATGGAATGTCTCACGCTTGTATATATGCACTAACTAGTATATATCTATATATATTCATAGTCTTCCGAATGAGAAGGGTTCTCAATACAATATATATAAAAGTTATTATTACATAAAATTTGTAAAAAACACCAACCAAAATGATATAACAGTGACAATTATGTAATTAAAAGTCATTATCATGGGTGTTCTATTTTGAAGTGAATTGTTCTCGTTGACATATCATGCTGTATGATTTTTTTATTTGTATAACATTACCTCTATATCTATATATATGAAAAATGTTATTCTTACAAAACACGCACCAAAATAATATGACAGTGACAGTTTTGTAATTAAAAGTTTGGTTTTGGAGTAAAAAGTTCTCCATTTTCTTACAAATTAATTCAAGTTGCTGATGTAATAAAACACTACGTGTCACAATTTTATAGGGATGACTACTCACAGCCCAGTAGTGCTGTTTGTATGAATTTTATATTTGTATGACATTGTTTGTATATATACACAATGATATATAAATAAAATTTTTGTATAGAATAATGTGCCTTAACAAGAGACTTTTGCTTCAATACAAAATACCCATCGTGACTTTTAACTGTCGCATCATTGTGCGATAGTACGAGAATATCTGCACAAATTTTTTGCAAGAATAGCATTTTGCATGTATATATTGAAGACCAAATTAGATGTGGTCGAGTCTTAAAAATATGAAATGAGAACTAGAACACACACCTTCTTGTCAATGAAGTCTGCCCAGAACCTGGCCTGGGCTCGCTCATACGGACAAGGCGGCAGCAATGGCGGGGAAGGCCACGTCTCATCGATGTAGCTAACTATGTTAGTGGATTCGCACACGGGTTTTCCATTGTGCAGAAAAACCGGTACTTTATGGTAAACGGGGTTTGAGTTGAGCAGCAACTCACTCTTTCCCCCAAACAAATCCTCGTCTCTACATTCATATGCCAACCCTTTCTCAGCCAATGCAATCTTCACCCTCATGCAGAATGGGCTAACCCAGAAATCCAAAAGAACAAGCTCTTCTTCTTTCGACATCTTTCCTACTCTCTCTCTCTCTCTCTCTCTCTCTCTCTCTCTCTCTCTCTCTCTCTCTCTCTCTCTCTTCCAATCTTTTTCAGGTGATAACTGTAGATATGAGCATAACTGCAGAAGTGTTGTATATACGAAGGGAGAGATACCTCCAACTAAGGTCTGAGATTCCAATAAAGTCTTTCTTTTCTTTCTGGTTGCTTCCTCCAAAGAAGCCTTGATATTGTCAATTCGTTAACGTTTGTCATGGTACATTAGTATGTTGGCATTATGCAACTGGAAACTTGGAGCCCAGTGCCGGCACATTGAAAAAATAGGTGCTCTCTTGAAATAAAGGGATATTAAGGAATTACAAGGGTCAGCTTGTGCTGATACTTAGCATGATCAAGCTTTCAAGATCGATCCCTCTTCGTGTCCTATTGTCGCTAGTCATTATTCATACAATGTACAATTTATACATAGTTGCTAAAATATGAAATGGAAGCGGAATACGTTAGGAAAAACAAAAGCGCTAAACATGGCCAAAAAAAAAAATGAGAAATGGCAAGTGAGAAAATTATTAAGAATCAATTGGAAAACTTAACAGTAATCTAAGTATGTAACTTTTCCAAAACTTAAAGGTAACCTTGAGAAACTTAGGAAAACATATATGAATAATTTAATAGATCCTTAATTAGAACTTAAAAGGGAAAAAAAAAACATATTAAAATCCATACATTAGGTTTCCAAATGGTTTTGATAGAGTTTTCATAACTTTCGTTGAGTATCTTAAACTTTTCTCTTAAGTTTCCGAAACATATCCCAAACGTGACTGGAATGTTTTTTTCAAAATTTGAAAATAAGTTTTGCACCCGCATTGGAAGCATTTCTCATCCAAATGAGTTTCTCAACAACTATGAATTTTCATAGTTCATGTGGATGGTAACCATGCATGAGCTCAAAGAAAGGCCTAAAGATCCTGTCGTAAAAAAAAAAAAAGGAGAAATATTAAGTAATCAAATTTCATAGACTTGGTCAATCTCCATTGACTTTCAATTTAATTTATCATGCTTTTGTTGCAAACTATCCATGCCTTCAACCAACTAATCTTCCGAACTCGTGCAAAACCACCAACCATATTCATTTAATACATTAGGTGAATGATGGCAAGATATTGGAGGACTTATAAACGAGGGATTTACTCTTTCTTTTGCTTCTGCAAATATGTAGGTAACGGTCAACTCCATGGTGTTTTAAAAAGATGATCCAACCCAATCACAGGTTCAGGTCCATTCCCCAGTTCTAGTAAAATCAATCCCCCGAGAACCAAGCGTTATATCCAGATTCCACACCCAAAAAAAAAATTAAATTAACCAAAACCAAAAAAAATATGTTATATTCAGAGGAAACGAAGAAAAGGAAAAAAATAATGTTACATGAAGAAAAGGAAAAGTGTTAATGTGAGCACAAAGAGGAAAATATGTAATGCAAACTGAGTAAATGAAATCAGTGAGAGTCAGAAGTAAAAAACACATCACTAATCCTCTTTTAAAGCAATAGAAACAAGAGAAAGCATCATTTCCATGGAAAATCCTGTACAGAAATTCTACTTTTAAACCAATCCATTTAAATAATCAAAAACCTGTTGGAATTTAGTGATTGACAAGGCCTATTGTAGTTGTCAAACATTCTAACTATCTCAATGGGTGCCACTTGATGTGTACAAACTAATTAGAAAACCAGTATCAGGGACAGGCCATCTTATACAGAGCTCTAGGCATACCGGACCTCAAAAGCATCAGACGTGCATGGCAGCCTTCTAAGATTTACAAAACCACACAAGCCCAAAGACCCAGATGTAGCAAGTTTCAAACCAAAAGAACTCTAGCCATTTTTAAGCTTCCTCAACAAATTCCAATGAAGAAGAAACAGAAAGTTGACAATGAAGGGAAAGAGATGAAGTAATGAACCCACTGATGCTATAACTGTTATTTACAATTCTATACACTATAAAAATTTGCTCTTTTGATGCACACAATGCCAGATCCCTGAAATGATAGGATGCCAAATGTGAAACTGTAATGTTAAATGGTAATTGGTTCCACAACCCTGACATAGACACAGATATGAAGGAAACGTTCAGGGTTCATCAAGTTGTTCACCAGCCAAGCAAAAGGGATCTCCAATTTAGGTTCTATCCCTTGAATGCGGAGAAGCTTGATTTCAGCATTATCTGATAGGCCGCAGGACTCCACGTGTTCACACGATGTTTCTGTGGCTTCATCTGCAGCTCTCGTACTGCTTCCAACTTCTGAAGGTAATCTCTGTTCATCCTCAACTTCTGCTCCAGACATTTCCTCATTGATTGTGGATTTTTCTGCAAAAAACTCCGGTAGAAGAGTTTTTACAGCATCAAGTAAGGTGAAGCATTTGCCTGCAGACCGAAGACATGAAAATAATGAACGAGGAGTCGCACAATAGGTCATAACCATGCATGATACCCAAAAAAAAACCCCCACCAATCACTGTAGTAAGTACAGTAAAAGAACATTACACGCCATAACCACAAAACAGCAAGGAAATCAATATAAATTGAAAAACAAAAATAAAAAAGAAATCCCATCTTTTCTTGCATTTTTCTATGAACCCACTTCCAGAATCTAAGCCCAAACCATGAGCTCTTAAGCAGCTTAACTTGCCGTGGCACATAACCACACAATATGATAGGAGCCAGTAAGGTGTTTCTTCCCACCAAAACTATAATTACATGTCGAGAACTCAGTCTATACCCTTATCTCAAGTACTGAAACTCCAGCCAAGGTAAATTCAAAATCTAACCATCATACACACTATCCAAAACACCCCCTTTTTAATATAAAATAAAATCAACCCACCACAAATAGCCAGCAACCTGTTGTTTTGGAATCAAGCAAAATGTCACACCTATTTGTCTTTTTTTCTTTTCTTTTTTTTTAGTATCTTACAGAAATTAACACACACCCCCCAACGGCATAAGAAGTCCAAACCCACACATCACGCACCAAAAGGGCCTAATGTTTGTTGCACCTCTTTGTCTACAAACCCTAAAAACTTTCTTCTACCTTTCAGAACCCTAATCCTAGAAGCCTTTCATAATTAAAACTAACCACAAATCCCCTTGTTGGGAGCCTTCAGCCATGTTTCCTATAGCTATCTTACACATGTATAATAAATTAAGGAAAAAATAAGATGTACTGAATTTGAGCTCGTCGCTTGTACACACTTATAGAGAGATTCCTCAAAAAGAAATTCTCATTTCCGCTTACCTTCTCCATCAATCTCAATAGGTCGATTTACGTAAGAGACTTTGTCCCAACTATCTACATGAGGTGCATCTTCCAAATCATCAAAATCCTCGAGGACATTGCAGACATACAATCGAACTGGAATTCGACCTGATCAAAGCTCAAACCACAAGACAACTAATCATTAATACAACCAAAATCAAATCTGGCAAAACTAAAAAATTGCAACTAAATCAAGGGTGTGGTTAGTCATCTAAATTTCCCAATCGAAGATAAATGTCATCCTATTGTCACTATAACAATCATAAATAGATTAATGGCCACAAGTTTTCAATTGAAAACCTTTAACGGCAAAATTTTTATGTGCATATCAGTGTCATCAATTGCATTGCACTTCAGCCTGTTTCGCATACAAAGAATGTGATAACCGATCATAAGTGAAAGAGAGGAGATATAATGTGTGGTAAAGAACACATCATGCTACATAGAAATCAAGTGAAGGAGGCACACCATACGGCAATAATAGCATGAAGAAGCTTTTCCAGCCTCAAGGCCAGATGATTAAGTATATTAAACCTATTACCTAAGAATTCTGCCCACATGGACCCAGAATAACCCCCAAGTTGTTCAGCAATTAACAGACAGGACAAAATTAGTAATATGAGTTATATAACTATGCAAACCACGTCACTTTCCAATCCACTTACTCCACTAGCTTTCCAATGACCGGGTTAGAAACTGCTACCTAAACAAACATATATAAAAAGTATAGAGCTATTGCATGACTTGCTTGCAGAGTATCCCATAGGTCCTAAATTGTAAATTACCAAGCAATGTGTAGACCTTTCTCACCTGTTTTGACTGACCCAGCAGTATCTGTGTCAACCATGCTTTGTTGAGATTTTAAAGAGGATGAGTTCAGTTTCACTGAAAACTCATCTCCACCTATCCCAAGTTTAAGCTTAGATGAAACCCGGAGGTATGCTTCCAAGTTACCTGTGACAAAATTAGTGTTTCAAGTTAGAGCATGACCAGGCCAAAAATACTAATGAAAAACTATGCTGTTTTAACAAATCAACAGATAATTTCATCTGTACCAAAGAAACCTTTTAAATGCTGAAAACCTTACTATCAGGTTGCCAGTGTTGTTTTCCAAACCCTGTTAGTCATAAAGTGGCTCTGTGCTGCTGTGTGCATACATACAAATGTGCATATGCATGAAACTAGAGCATAAAGGGACATTAACTATATAACTCATATCCAAAGCAACATGTCATGTTTATGTGAAGGTTTCTTTAGTTATATATTTCCGAATACTGCAACCCAATATATTCATTTTCATCTTTCCATTGTAAGAAAAACTGCTCAAATTTTTAATTCTAAAGCAACTGCTTTGGTCTACATAGAGGAGTAATTTATACCTCTATATATTGGCACATAAACCCGGGAGAGAGAATAAAGTTTGCAGTCATAACTTCCCAAAGGTATCACCAATCCCGAAACCCCAAGCAAACCCTTCACAGGATGAATATGTACTGTGTGGCAGGACTGTCCAGCTCCACATGTTTAAAAATATTCACACATCTATTGCATATTGGGATTTTTAATTGCAATCTTGGTTTCTTAGACCATGCCTTGTCAGTACTTTTCTACAATTGTGAATTTCAATGAGTACTCCACAATGTTTTAGAATTGTCAGACTGTAATCTTATAATTGTAGTTTGTTTCCTAACTTTAAGTTGTGGAACTTTGGATTTTAGGTTTGATTAGATTCTATGGAAGTTAAGGACAATTTCCATGGTATGTAGCGTTTACTAATATAAATCATCAGTTTTTCAGCTAAATTACTAATTACCGTCACCAACCCCAGAAACTACATAAATATATCATACTAGTGGTCCTTTCTAGTTTACGCATATTATGAAAGTCAAAAGATTGACATATTCAAATATCTGCCAAACAAAAGAAAAATCTGGTCTCTCCCTAGTGGCTGCCCCCATTAATTGAGGGTGCTAGAAGGGGTGGACAGGGCTGAACCTTAACCTTTGACATATTGAGCAAAGTGGATGCTCTAAACTCAAAATCTCCAATCTCATGATTAGCAGCACAAGCTTCTATCATTGTAACAATTAATGGCCCCTCCAACAAAAGAAATATAAGATAAGCAAGTAATTAAGTTGTATTATTTTCTGAATAACTATAGAATTATTCTGCACAATGAATTGATCATTTAGGCCCCTTACCCACTACCAAGGACGTTGACTAAAATCAAACATAAGATCATCTCACCCAATAAGAAATTCCAACATCAACTTTCATCCCAAAGCAATAACTCTAATCTCTATCACTTTGGCCTGGCCATGTGGACCTGTCTTCTCCAATGGGCATTGAGCAAAAACTATATATATCCTCAATTAGTTCAAAGCAATCATGACCTTTCCACACTTTAGAAAGGTACAAGTATTGGCATCAAAATCTCTCTCTCATACAGTTAGATCTAGCTTATGCAGAAACTGCACATATTTTGCAAGGTCTAACAAAAGGTTTAGCAAATTGGCGTATCTTAGGATTCTAAAACAAACATACACTGTCCAGTTGGTCCCGGAAAAATTCATACCATGAAAAACTGCTTTCTCATGACATTTCTTTTTTCTACTTTTGGTCTGAATTCTTGTCCTGGTTGATCAATATGAGGAGCCTATTTACAGTACTGCCCCCAAGAGATAACTCATATGACCATGCATCACTTAAGTCTTCTCCAAACTGGTCGCAAGTCATAAGGAAACTTTTGAAACCACTCCACTAGTGTCCAACATGACATGGCATATATATGGATTATGCATAGGATAGATGTTTGAAAAATCAAATGTGTTACTGCTTTAGGTAGCTCGTCAGATTCTCAGTGAACAGAAATATGGGTGAATCTAAGCTCATCTTGTACAACTTAGAACAGTATTACATTTGGAGGTCTATATTCTCATAACTCAATTATAGTATTATTTTGTCACCCAGTAATTTATTTTTGAGATACAAATAGTTTAATGAGGTGAAGGCAGGATAAGAAGAGAAAAAAAAAAAGAAATAGAAAAAATGTATCAACTCATAAATAATCCAATCAGCATACCATTCATGACAGAATGCCAAAGCTCCACCTGATCAGATTGGGACATGTTCATGACATTCTTGCAGTTTCCATTGATTATGTATGCTGCCTGTAGACAAATTAAACTATTGTTAAGACTAAGGCACTCAACATAACAGAATTCAAATTTTGTAAACAATTTTTAGAGTAACAATATCATACTTCAATCCATGGGGAAAGAAATTTGCATGTGGCAAAAAACAAAAGAAAAGCCGAAAAAGGATATATATAAATATACACAAATATATCTATACTATTATAAAGCGAACCCTTTTGGTGAAGCCTCCACTTTGGTGAGGCTTTTTTTTTTGTTGAAAAAAATGACCCCCAACAAGAAGTTTGCCCAGTTTATATTTAACACATGCAAGCGTAATTATATGTAATACTCACAACTAAAATGCTTTTTCAGATTCTGTAACCGTCCACTACTAAAATTGGTGATAGAGAGAGTGATTGGGTGTAGTGTAGTACACGCACATAGTGCGTGCCACCCTTCTAGTGTATATATACATATATATATATAGAGAGAGAGAGAGAGAGAGGGAGGAATAATAGCTAAAGTGGATACTTGTGCATCATCAGAGAAAGCTGTCCCATGAATAGCAATAGTTAAGGGGCCAGAAGAACATGTATATACATTATACACAGTACCACAGACTCACTTTTTAGTTCTAGGTTGTCTGTCTCATCCTCTCTAGTCTCTCCCAGAGATTTTAGGTTTTTCATATTAATCCTACATTGGTCAATAGAGACTTAGAGAAAATAATATCAGAATAGGCAGTCAGTTTATTACTTAGACCACTTTTAACAAGCCTAGATACTAAAATATGCAGGGAATACTTCTCAAATTATAGCTTTCCAACATGGGAATGCACCATCCTCCAATCTTAATCTGCAAGTATCTAGCATTTTCATAAAAAGTTTCACATGGATTTCTAGAAAGATACTTTTACTGAGTTCTACCAATGTTGATTGCCATATTTCCCATCTGAGTTTTGCTTATACTAAAACTTTTGGACTGTAAACTATTTATCACTAGTTGAAACTCAGGGCCTTTCCTCACTCTAATTTTGTAAACTGGAAAAAAGAGAAAATTAATAAATTGAAATATTATTTTCCCTATACATATGCTTGTTTTTATAAGTAATAAAAATAAAAACCAAAATACATTTAATCAATGGTTAAATAGGATGTCTTATGCCTCCACTAACCCCAATATTACTACAACACTAATCACCCAAGTAGGCAAATAAAGATGATTTGAACCCCTGAAAGAAGGGAAAAATACGAAAAGAATGCAAACACTTATACCCTAACCTCTTTCAACGAATTAATAAAGCTCCATTTTACACTATCTTCACCTTCACAAGGAGCCAAAATATTTCCTGGATATCCTCTAAAATGCACCTGCAGAAAGAAGATTCCATGACTTAGATTTCAACATGCAAAGAGTTGATAAGTACAAAAGAGTGGCCTACTTATTCCATCACTAGAGAGGTTATAGATTATGTATAAAGATTAGGTACTGCCTTAAAGCTTCAGATGTCATTCACAGCTGTCGATCCAACTTCAACATCACAAACAACAACAAAAAAAAAACCATAACAAGACATTGGTGATCTATCTTCCTTCCACACTTCTCTGGTTCTATCTATATCATTATCATTTGCATTACTGTATTTCATTGTCATTATAAATAAATAAAAAACACTTCCCATTTGCATGGAACCATTATGACGCTAATAGCAGTTATAAATTTTTTACCCCTGCAGTATCTATTGAAGAAATATTTAAGGCTCGCTTGGTCCATGTTATGTTTCATTTTGTCTTTTTGTTTTCAAATTGTGAGGACATTAGAATAAAAACAAGTTTTGCGCATGTTTTTGTCTTAAATTTTTTGGAAATTGTTTTCAAAACAAGGCTCAAAAATGAAACTGGAAACATGTTTTTGTTTTAAACAAAGGTAAATAGAAGCCCATTCCCACTTTGAACTCTCTTGGGAGAAAATCAAAAACATGTCACCAGTTTTCTAGAAACAAAAACATGAAACATGTAAGCAACCAAAGGACCGCTAATGGTGTCAAGCCAGACATAATTTATAACTTCATCATGTATCTGATAACGACTTCAACATATTGTGACAGTTTCATGATGACAACTCCATCCTGAATGGTGAATAATGCATCAATTCTATTACTAAGTTGGAGGAGAGTTGGCTGTTGGCAATTGGTCACCAGATTATATGTCAAGGCCTAATCCTCAGGGTGATCGGTTCAGTCACTGATTCCCATCTCCTTCCATATACATATCCAGAAATCATATCCCAGAAGGCTTTCTGCCATTCATATAGGTAAGCCATTGTAAAGACAACTTCAGAACTATTTATATTTTTCTCCAAAAACCCACTATGGCTTCTCTCCTGGATACTAATAATAGTTTCATCAGTTAGATTGCTAGCATAAATTAGAGAACATAAATAAAAAAACATAATCATCAGTTTGACTAAAATAGGTTGCCAAGAGCTATTTAAAGAAACTCACCGTTAGATTCCAAGGTCTTTCAGGTTCTGCACAAAGAAGATCAAAGAGGACTCCTGTTGGGATATACCTAAGAAAGCACATGGAATGTTAATCAACAAAGACATGAAATGAGATTAAAACTGCTACTAATAAGTATATAAAGAACCCAGTGGTGGAACCACATGTAGACCAAGGGGCGCTAGCCCATCGCCCCTGAATTCTTAAATTTGTGTTTAGGTCCTATAGTTTTTTAGTATTTATAATAAAAAAAGATAGTGTATTACTCCCCTGAGTTTTTGAATTCTATTTAGATCTTGCAGTCTTTTTTAGTATTTATGATAAGAAATAGTGTATCGGTGCACTAAAATCCATAAACTTTTACCTTTAACTCACCAAAATTTCAATAATTTTTAGCTTTACAGCCCCCCCCCCCCAAAAAAAAAAAAAAAAAAAAAAAAAAAAACAGAACACAACAAAATTCCTGGGTCTATTATCAGCTATTACAATTATTGACATTTTTCCTTCCACAGACCTATTACCAATACATTATAAATGGGTCAACTACCTAAAGTCCCACAACAAATAAATATAATCAACCTGGTCTTTTGGTGATATGAAAAGCTACAAAGTACAGAACATCATGCTAGCATATGTTTTTCCACAAACTAATATATTGCTTAATATACACCTCACGGCTGCTTCATCCTACTCTTTGGTAAGTTTAAGTTGATAAAAGGAAAGTTCGCACAGATCACATGCAATAATATATCTATCCTTCCCTTCATCTTCTCCCTTTTTTATTCTGCACTCTCCATTGAGCAATGGAATATTGTTAATACTCTTCAGGGTTATGCCTTACTTCATTAGGAACAAGGCTTCATGTACAGCTTTACTTTTTGCTTACAATAGATGCAACAAAAAATAAAGGTGACACATATCAGGAAAGAGCAGAATCAATGTTTGACGAAAGAGTGAACATTCAGTGGAAATCCTCAGTGATTCAATTGACTTCTCTAGACAGAATAATTTGGATAAGAGCTGGAAACTCCAAGGCATCCTTTTTTTTTTTTTAATAGATTTCGAGGCACATGAATGTTTTCTGATTATCAACTTATAGAAATCTGAAAAGAAAGGACAAGAAAATTGATGAGGGATTGAGGGTGATTATTCAGACAAGGCAAGAAAGACACCTAAAACATGGAAGCCTTCATAAGATTATTCCAATTTCACTGCAACAATTCTTCGTGATCAACCACCTAACAAAAGCCTGTCTCATTAAGGAAGCAATGTCTTACCAGAATGGTAGAAATTCAGGATGGTAGTTGAATTGTTCTACCTCTATTTATTTCATAAGAGTTTATTAATACATTACTTACCAAAAGAAATGAATACATTATCTCAATTCAATGTATCGTATTATCACTTGGCAATGAAACTCTTAAGCTTGAATTACATACTCGTAGTATCTAGAGAAAACAAACCCCCTTTCCTTCATCTAACTTGGTTGACAATAGTAAGTGACAACAGATATTCAAGAACATAGTAATAAACTAAATATAATTAAGTTTTGTCACATGAGGCCCATTCACCCAATGAGCAATGATGCTCGAAATTAGGGGTTGGTACGCGCATGTGTGTGTGATACTAGTGCCATATATATACACAAAATAAATTAATTGGCCAGCATAATTATTGGTTCAGCCATGGAATATATACAAGTATAGAAAGATTAATAAAAACAAAGGCAGTTTTTTACTCCCAACTTTCCAAGATTTGCACCAGTTGTTATGGCAACATGATTATGTATAATTTTAATCTGTCCATGGACTACTCTCATCTCTACCAAGTTATTTCCATACATGGCATGTGTTCCCATTGATCACTGCAATTCAAATTCTTTTTCTTTTGATGTATCACTGGAATTCAATATTATACAATATCATAAACCAATAAAACTCATAATGTCCTCTCAAAGCGATTAGATCAAAAGTTATGTAGATACGCATTTATATATCATGGAAAGAGAACCGTACCACTTCATGGGCAACCCTTTGTATTCAAACCATACAGTGTCCACGCCAGGAGGAAGTGCACTACTGAAGAAAGGTTTAATGTGTGGTACTAACAAAGGCAGGTACCCTATCCGAGGAGCTAAGATCTGAAATCACAGGTAAACCGAATGCTTAATTACATGAAAATAAATATTACAAAGTAAACAGATAATTCGCAGACGACATGCCAGAGTTCATCTCTCAAAAGCACATTCAAGCAAAATGTAAACAGCAGGTGCCAACAACGATGAGATTTACTGATTCTATTTATCAGTCACACTCAGACCTGTAGAGAAGAGATTATCTCTTGATTCTCCTTTGCTAGAGTAACTAATAATCGGTAGCCTTATTTTGTTTGACCACCTTTTCTTATTGACTGTGCATTAATTTATGCTGCATTTTCACTTCATTGTCATTATCTAATATTATTTGTCATTGTTATTTATTGTAGATAAAAATACAAAAAGCAAAACCCTCCACCGCCTATGACAAAGGAGACCTTTCCTCGAATGCTTTTGGGTTCACAAAGGTCTATTTTTCTTACATCTTAGACACCAAGAAAGACTGAAAAAATGCACCTACACTTGTCTTATCAACATTTTTCGATCCATAGTGGAAATATTGAAAACATGGATACAGTCGGGTGACTGCCATTACAGAGTGCAATTTAAAGCACCAACCAGTAACCATTGTACCAAAATACCAAAAGTTGAACTAACAAGATGCTGTGAGGATGAACAGTCGGAAAGTTGAACACAATCAAACTCAATCTTGCAAACATTTGAACCTTTAGGGACCTAAAAGTGTTTCAAAACTACCACAGGGCCACTTGCTGAAGTCCCACTTGGCATGCCTACACCAAGCTAGTAAGTTCCGCGATGAATCAGTATCTACTCAATTCAAATGCCAAAAAAAAAAAAAAATGGGAAATAGAAAAGTACCACATGAGAACCCATTGCTTGAACTAGGGTCCATGTTTAAGTAATTTGGGCCTAGATTATTAATATCTGCAAACCTATTGATTCCAATCTGTAACCTTCTGCATACATTATTCCTTTCGTTATTGCAGCAGGACGTCTTTGCTGTAAGCAATTACACTGCTTTCTATTGACTTCTAAACTCAATTGCACAAGCTCTCCCAAACACCTCCCACTAGACCCAGATTCAGATCAGATTAATACTTCAAATTGAGGGCATAATGCCTTTCACTTTCAGAATGTTCTGCAGAAAATTGAAACCCTATGTACAATTAGTGGGGTACAATCATCTTATTATTGGGCCACATCACACTTGAATTTTGACTCTGCCACCCGATTATTTAGGTCTTAGTGATTTCGCAAATCAAATAGCTTCTTAGTACATACAAGTGAATGCAATCAAGTTTCCGATTTATAACATAGTTACAAAGAATTCGAAAAGGGAAATAAAGGCAAAGAACTTTAAAATACACTATAACAAAATCCATCACATTCAACTCCATATCAATTGAAAGGAAAGTAAATATATGTGCGTACATACATGTATATGGTAACTGAAATTGGATTCTACGGGGTATGGGGAAGGGTATACCAGAGCGGGCGGAGGAGGTGGGAGAGTGGTGACTTCGGACTCATGGAGATGGATCTGCAGGGGAATCGCACCTTCCCACACGTACTTCTGTGCTTCCGTTCCTCTATCCATCTCCTCCTCCTTCTCTCCTATTGCAGAGAGAGAGAGAGAGTATGCGTGGACAGTTCGCCTTCTTCCCTCTTTCAAGACGTCACAAGAGCTACACGCCACGGTTAACCTTTTTGCGATGCAGTCCACTTCGAATCATATAGGCATGGATTGATTATCTGGACCGGGAACTTAACCCGGCCAGAGTGCCGGTTCATTGGATTACTGGAGGTGGAGCTCAACCGCGGCGTTTATCGAAATTCCAAGCCTTTGCTTAATGGATAGTGCTATTGACAAGGAAGTGCATTGTGGCTGGTTGTACTCTAGTCTTGTTAAAGTAAAATCAGCTGTGCTTAATATTTGAGCAATTCTATCATGCCATTGAGCTCATGGCTCTTCCCATGAACTCTCATTTTGATGGGTTCATCAAGTTATTAAATGTGGTACATTCATTGCATTCAGCATCTTCCTCTTAAGACCCTTAGCGAGACAATCCTATTAGTAAAAGTCAGAAAAAATAAGGGAAGTTAGTTCAAACACTAGCAGAGCTCTCATGATTAAGATTATGGGTTTAACTTTATCCCTTTTCTTTTTCATGTATCTAAAAAAAATTGTAAAAAATACTAAAAAATGAGCTCATCAAGTCAAATTGGGTCAAATGAAAGATGATCATATTTTACTAGTATATACAATTAGATCTTATTGAATTTTGAAGCAAAATTTGACAGAACTAATGAAATGGTAGGATACATATCTTAATTTGTACGTACTATTAAACTTAAAAACATGAGATAATAGATAGATAGTTACATAATCTACAGCTTGTGATAGGTTTTTCCTCTAGCATTTTCGTCTATTCATTGTCGAGTTAAATATGGTCTATTCACTAAGAATTGATTTTGTCCTTTTCCCCTAATAGCCTAAGATTTTGAATTTTTTTTTTTTTTTTGTTTTCTTTGGTGTGTTCTTTAGGCTAATGACATTCCGGGTATGCAAATCGAGACAAACTAACTAAAATCAAGCTCTTTAACCTACTTTAGATATTATTGTCAAAAATAAAAAATTCACACTAGATTTATTTGACAACTCTATCGTAATGAATCAAAAAATTTGTAAATTGAATCTGTTTAATAGAGTAAATTATAATAACCTCACATGAAGTATCTGACAATGACAAACAATACTTTTCAAGTTTCTAAAATAACAATAACCCCTCCTGTCAATTTTGTTCTCTACACGGCTTCAACATAAAGGGGTTTGTTATTATTTCACCCCTTAGTTAATTGAATATATTTTATTTGATGAAATCAAGCAAAATAAAAAGACAAAATTACCCTTAACCCAAACACCCTTATTTTCTACCTATCTTCACAACCAAACACCTTTTTACATGTTCTTCAATTATGAACACAGCAAACCCAAGGAGCCACCACCGACCAAACCCACCATTACCCACACCAACATCAATACCTCTGCCACCCACCATGCCTGACCATCACATAGTATGCACAGCATTATAATATCAGATTTTATATTTGTATAAGGTTAATTACACCAATGATTCTTACACTTTGAGACTAATCTCAATTTTGTTCTTGTAGTTTTAATTTTAAATTTTAAAAAAAATACCCTTTAATTTCACAATTAGTGTTTGATGGTTCCAATTCAAAACTGTCATTAGTAAAATAAATGGAAATTGATCCTCTGCTATGCATCTTTGGACTTTTCCGGGGCAAACTAGTAAAAGCGCCCATTCCCCCTCTCTTCTCCCTTTTTTCTTCTTCTTCTCTCTCATCCGCTCACCCCCAAGCCAACAACCCAGCCACCCCCATTTTTTGCCCCCCACACCAGCACCCTCCCACCGGACCACCACCTTCCCTACCCATTACCCATTACCCATCACCCATCACCCGCACCACCCAACATTGTCCCGCCACCTTCCCCACCACCCCCTGCAATATTAATAAACATAAAATTGTAGATATATATATATATATATATATATATATATATATATACATATATGCATCCTTATATATACTAATGGTTCGAACCACATTATTTGAGTGAATAAACATAGAAAGTAAAATATAGTATTGCCAATGCAAAAACAAATAAAATTATGTCAGAGCTCTATAGGCTGCTGTCTGCCGTTGTTTTAATAGAAATAGCAATTGATAGTCATCATTGACAAATGCTATAAAGAATTTATTTAATGACAGGAAACCATCAAGGTATGGTTTTGTTGAGCTCAAATACTGGTGCTCTAAAAATCACATAATAAAGATAAAACAAAAAGAAATCATTATTTACTAATATATTTAAATAACAATAAAATAAATACATCATATAATATGAGAATATAGATTAAAACAGTCAGGCTTGTGAGATAGTGAGGTACGACGGAGTCACTGTCTTAAAGTCATTATGTCTCTCTACGTGAGTGTTTTACCGGACATCAACGGTTCCAAGATTCAACTCAAGTGCTCATAAGCCGCTCTCCATAGGTGTCACACCAACTGAAAGAAAATAAACCATCTCAGCCGTAGTTGCCACAAAATACGAGTAGAAAATATGTATGAAAATAAAAGAGGAAAAAAAATGTATGTAATGATCAACCTTTTGCACAAACAATAGTCTTCTCTATTTTCCTCTCTCATCTCTTAAAATAGTTACTTGGTATATCTATATATACACAAGACCAATAAGATCAACGGTCAAGCCATTAATATGGCCACATAATCATAATAAAATATACTAATAAATAACTTTAACCCCCAACATAATGTTTGGAATAAATAGGTCATGAATTAGGATAGTAATTAAATTTATAATACTAATTGTAATATGAAAAGTTTTAAAACTTTATCACAATATACCAACAATCCCCTACAAATTTTAAAACTTTATCACAATATACCAACAATCCCCTACAAATTTTAAAACTTTATCACAATATATCAACAATCCCCTACAAGTTTTAAAACTTTGAAGCATAATAAATTCATTAGAAATCTCAACAATGCAAATTAAAAATATAATAAATAATATATGAAAATTTTGGCAAACCAAAATAAATTAATATATAAAAATTTGGCAACCATAATACTGTGTAATAGGTATTGGTGTCTTCCAGACTTGAACCTTACTTAGTGATAACAGTCTCCCTCTGAAGGAATCATAATAAACTAGGTCTTGAACTAGATCTTTTGAGCAAGAGTTTAATATGTCACACACACAGTATCGACTATTAGACATGTTCGCGGGGTAGTGCAATTAATGGTCATGCACTGAATCTTGATTCTCATGAGAGTTACTAGAGAATAGGCCAAGTCTCGTAGTTGCGACTTCACGACAACTCTCACTTAAGTAAATCCTCCAAGGGCACATGTGACAAATACCCCGCGGGAGTATGCCCGTCTTGGACTCATTCAGGGTTAACGCCCTTCCTTAACATTCACATTTCACAACACAAATGCCTTATGGATGAGCAAGAGAACATTTATATGGTGTCTCCTAATATGATGAGTGTTGAACATGAGTCACGTTGTATGGATTATTTTTACCCATTGAACATCCTTCAGGGGACCTCCAATCACAGAGGTTAGGTTACTTCTCTCGGTGACTCCCTATGGGCTTACACTCATTCCCCCCAGTTAAATAAGGATTTAGCCTCATACACTAATCTAGAGGCATTAAGTATCATTTTGACTTCTCCAGCCACATGTCTCAATTTAGTTTTCTCATTTTCAAACATCATTATTCAATTGCTTTATTGATATGGCGCCACATGACCTGCAAAATTATTTGAACAAACATCTCCAGTTTCATACACATAGTCAGTATAGTCTCATGTGAAAACCAAAATATCATTTCAAAATAATTGAATAAGATATATTTTTCCAATCAACATTGTGTTTGTTACCACATCATCTGGTCCACGAAGAGCTCCATAGGCCTGCAAATTTCTAAGCAAAATTCTCTAACATAAGATTAATAAAATCTCATATTGTATAATGATATATAACAATAAACATGAGTTCTAATTATCCATAATATAAAAGGAATAGATAATTTTTGTCTTCATTTTCAAGTCTCATCAGCCAAAAGCTCCATTATAATGCCACATGCACCTGTGATATTTTCAAACAAAATTATGTAAAATAAAATTATATTAATTTCACATAGCATAGTATCATAGTAAAATATTTGATGAGGGAACTCAACATCTTGTATAGTTGAAAACTCAACCCCCACATTCAACTCCTTCAGTGTTGTCATCCTAACAAAATACAAATGAAGTAGAAGCAGTTAAATCATGTAGGAATAAGTGCTTTTTAAAACCATCACAAGGGATTGCTTCCCTGTTAATCAAGCCAAGGGACTTGAAATGTCCAGTCGATAGAATATTTAGACCATAACTTTTTCCACCCATGTTTTTCAAGAAATTGGAATATAGAGATTTAACAATATCTCTCAAGACCATCCACACCTGCACCACTTGATCGATCAAATCTACAAATTTGATAGCTGAGAATCTAATTAAAGAATAAGTTAGATGGAATACCATTAATTATCACAGTAGTTAGTACCAAGCTTAAGTAACTCTAACTACCAATAGTAAGATATATAGGAAAAAGATATAGAGACTACACTTCTCATTCAAATTACCATAACATATAAAAACATAGTCATGTATGTATGAATATTCAGTCTCTGATTATAACATACCAGCAGTCATGACATGAATAATAAAATACCACCACAATGAATGCAATCTTGCAACTGGTCATTGAAAGACAATATATGCATGATCAAATTGGAATGCTAGCGTTTCAGCTACAGGTAACAGCTTTATGAAACCAAATAATACCATCAAATTAATTAATATTGATTCTCATAAAGTGAAGATTATCAGCTACCAAATACTTGGCCAATGGTCAAAATTTCACAGAAAAGCATCTGATCACAAATAATACTCTATTATATATGCAATGTATGACGTACATAGTACCAATGATGACTCTACGAATATTTTTGTCAATCCAAAATCAAGTACACTAATCCCCATGTTTTTGTGAGCTAAACGAGAGAAGTTATAATAATGATAGGAAACCAAAGACGATGAAGTACACAAATGGAAAGTTTGTCAACTCACATAACCAATAGACCAATCACAATATGGCTTCCTGTAACCCAAATAATATTTAATTAATTGAAAACCATAACACTACAGTGCAATATATGACTGAAACCCAAATAACTATATGCAAATGTATTGATGATATATATATATATATATATATGAGGTTCTTAAAACCTATGATCTCTCGTACGTTTAAATGAAAACATGCCAAATAGATATCAAAGGTCAGATCATAAAACTGTAAGACAAGTCTCCTTAGGGTGGCCCACTTGCCACATGTATAAAGCATATACATATATATCTTTGATATATATTATATATTTATCTATTTGTTAGTTAGTTACAAGTGATAATAGGGATAGTTGCCCACTCCATGTGAAATACTAGTGGTGGTTGGCTAAGGCATATCAAGTCCCCACTATCAGACAATGGTTCCTTGATGGAAGGAACCAATAAGAATAAAGATAAGGGTCCCTAGCCTAGCAGTTATATGTTGCCTGTGATATCCATCGTTCAAAGAATGAAGTCCTGCATAGGTTAGAAGATCCTATCTACAAAGAGTTCTATACACAAGTTTGAGAGAGGGAGGCAACTTTCGTTTTGCAGAAGCACAAAAAACAAGTTCACTTGGGCAACAATGGCTGGAAGTTAGTACACATATATTTATTAATATATGATTAATATTTTTGCTGCGTATACATGCATATATATTACAGTTATTATATATATGTATGTATAATTTATCTTACATTGTGGTATCAGAGCCACTCTCTAGTTCATGTTATTCAGTATCCAGAGAATATATAATTTATGCATATATCTATTTGAATAATATTTGATTAAAATCTCATCATAATATAATTCAAATAGAAATTTGTCGATATGTTCATACATGAATATATGTTTTGATTCCACGTGCATACATATTGATTACGATGTATATACCATGAGGTGTGTTTTTCTGTTTGTTTCAATAAGTATGCAGAGATGGATGTTAATATTTTATATATTATATTTAATGCGTTGTAGCCATTGAATCCAAATAATGTGCTCAATGCTTTAAATGTTTACCGATTGTATATTGCTTACTGTTTGACGAAATCGAATAAGAGTTTTTGATTCGGTAAATATAAATCCATTGAATGATGCATGTTTGAGATGTTATAAATGGAGGATTGATTATTTAATTGCTTATGACGTAGTATGATGTATCTGGTATTATTTGATTCAACATGATACGAGTAATACGGTTTTGAGTTATAATCAATCTCGGATATTTTGTAAAAATTTTAAAGGATAGATGTTTTGTGTAATTATTGTATTTGGATCTTTTCTCTTAATATCTTATGATCCAGAAACATCTATCAATGTATATTTTGTGGTCTTATATGAAAATCACATAAAAAAATTTTTTGAAAATTTTTTGAACATTGGGGATATTCTATAAATAGTCCATGAGTGTTTTTGAAATAATTTCTTAACAGCATGCATTTTCTATAAATAATTTTTTATTTGTAAATTTTTTTAACAAAATAAAAGGTGGACTATTTACAGAAATGTTACCAAAGTATTTTGGGGACAATAATTTGTGTTTTTCAATTATTAAATTGAGTTTTGTCCCATTAAAGATGATTTTATGCCATCTTGAGAAATTTGAGCATCACATTAGTTTAAGAATAGCCACAACATCTTAGATTATTGTGATGTGTGATTTTAAGTTTTTGTAATCACATTCAGAAAGGGTCATTTGACTATTTTTTATTTAATGGCATATATTTATTGCAATTAAATTAATGAAAATAATTATTTGAGCCCAAAGGGAAATAATTATTTGTTATTAATTTAATTGGGATATGATAGTAAATTTAACATTAAGATAAGATTTTCTTATGTCTACAGATAAAGGGATGTTTTATTTTGGTTTATGTTATTTACTAGTCTTATCAATACAGTTTAAGTAGATTCAATGCATGTTGCTACCTTTACCCACGGGGAGGTTTGAGTTTACTTTGCTTTAATTATTGTTTTATAGCATAATATATTCTTAGTTATCGCAGTTATTCCTACTACATTTTTTAGTACTGAATCATCTCGTATTCCATTCTTGAGTGGTGATAATTTTTCTGACTGGAAAGATAAAGTACTTTTGACGTTGGGGTGCATGGACCTTGATTTGACACTTCGTGTGGATGAATCACCCGCCCCCACGGAATCAAGTACGCTAACTGAGAGGGCTGCATATGAGCGGAGGGAGCGATCCAATCGCCTAAGTTTGATGCTCATTAAGTCCCACATTAGCAAGGGCATTAGGGGTTCGATCCCCGAATGCGATAAGGCAAAAGGTTTCATGAAGGCTATTGAAGAGCAATTTGTGAGCTCTGATAAGGCACTAGCTAGCACTCTAATGAAGAAACTGTCTGGCATGAAACATAATAATACTAGAAGTGTGCGTGGATATATCATGGAAATGATGGACGTTGCAGTTCAACTGAAAGCACTAGAGATAGAGATTTCTGAGTCATTCTTGGTGCATTTGTCCTTAACTCTCTTCCTATGGAGTATGATCCTTTCAAAATTTCCTATAACACACATAAGGAAAAATGGTCAATGAATGAACTTCTGACCACGTGTGTTCAAGAGGAAGAAAGGCTGAAGCATGAAAAGCTAGAAACTGCTAATTTAGCATTTCATGCAAAGGGGAAGAGTCATAAAGATAATGGTGTTCCTCAAGAGAAGAATGAAAAAGTGTCAATGAAGCGTCATGGCAATAAGGGTGCAAGCTTCTTTTGCAATAAAAAGGGACACATGAAAAGGATTGTGCTAAGTACAATAAATGGCTCGTAAAGAAAGGTAATCTCTTTTCCTTTGAGTGTTATGAATCTAATTTTGTTAATGTTTATAATAATACATGGTGGATTGATTCTAGTTCTACAATTTGCATTGCCAATACCTCGCAGGGCTTTCTCAGCCTAAGGAAACCGATAATAAGTGAACAAAGCATTTATTCAGGAAATGGAATGTGTTTACATGTGGAGGCTGTTGGGACTTTCAGACTGGTTTTAAAAGTTGGTTTTATTTTGGATATTGAAAACACTTTATATGTTCCATCGTTTTCTAAAAATTTGGTTTCTATTTCTAAATTAGTACTTTTTAAATTTAGTTTCAATTTTAGTGGTACAAATTTTGATTTATTACAAAATAAAGTCATTATTGGCAACGATTTTTTAGATGATGGATTATTTAGATTTGATTTAAATCCTAATTTTGAAAATAACCTTTCAACCTTGCATGATGGGATTGGCATAAAGCGGAATATTATTAATGAGAATTCCTATATGTTATAGCATAGGAGATTAGGACATATCTCCAAGGAAAGAATTAAAAGATTGGTAAATGAAGGAGTTTTAAATACTCTTGATTTTTCTAATTTTGGTACTTATGTGGATTGCATTAAGGAGAAGCAAACCAACAAGTCCACTAAAGGTGCCAAGAGGAGTTCTGATACTCTTGAGATCATACACACAGACCTCAGTAGACCATTTACTCCACCTTGTTTGAATGGTCAGAGATATTTTATCTCATTCATTGATGACCATACACGATATATGTATCTCTACCTCTTGTTTGATAAGGCTAAAGCACTAGATGCTTTTAAAGCCTATAAAGTAGAGGTAGAGAGACAAACAGAAAAGAAAATTAAAATCGTAAGGTCAGACAAGAGTGGAGAATATTATGGAAGGTACACAGAATCAGGACAACTACTAAGTCCATTTGCTAGGTTCCTTAAAGAAGAGGGCATAATTGCTCAATATTCAATGCTTAGAACACCACAACAAAATGGTGTGGCTAAAAGAAGGAACCGCACACTTATGGACATGGTAAGGAGCATGCTAAGTCATTGTAATATTTCTATAAATCTATGGAGTGAAGCCTTGAAAACCATTGTGTATGTATTAAATAAGGTTCCATCTAAAGTTGTTCCTAAAACACCTTTTGAATTATGTAAAGGATGGAAACCAAGTTTAAAACATCTACACATATGGGGTTGTCCAATTGAGGTGAGGGTTTATAACCCACACATAAAGAAACTGGACCCAAGAACAGTTAGCGGGTTTTTCATTGGGTATGCAGAAAACTCCAAAGGATTTAGGTTTTATTGTCCTTCACACACACCTAGAATTGTTGAAGTTAGAAATGCTAAATTTCTTGATGATCTTAAAACTAGTGGGAGTGGTTCTCCACGAACCATTGAGTTTGAGGAAATAAGGGACCCCATTGAGAATTCAATTGGAGAAGTGGTTGCCCTTTCATCCCAAATTTCAGATATCATTAAAGAGCAACCAACTCAAGAACAACCACTCCATGAGGAACAAATTCAAGTAGAACCTCCCATTCAAAATTTACAAGAACCAACGGGAGTAAGGAGATCCTCAAGAGAAAAGAAATCAACAATTTCTAGTGATTACCTTATATACCTACAAGAGTCTAACTTTGGTGTTTGACCTAAAGATGATCCTAGTTCATTTTCACAAGCCATAAATGAAGATAATTCCACCTTATGGCATGATACCATGAAAGAAGAGATGGAATCGATGGCTAAAAACCAAGTTTGGGATCTCGTTCAATTGCCAAAAGGGTCTACAACTGTTGGTTGTAAATGGGTCTATAAGACCAAAGACTCTTCTGGTAACATCGAACGATATAAAGCCAGACTTGTAGCCAAAGGTTTCACTCAAAAGGAAGGGATTGATTACCATGAAATCTTCTCTCTAGTTTCTAAGAAGGATTCATTCAGGATTATCATGGCATTAGTAGCTCATTTTGATTTAGAGCTACAACAGATGGATGTGAAAACGGCTTTCTTGAATGGAGATCTTGAGGGAGAGGTATACATGGTTCAGCCAGAGGGATTTGCTTCTAAAGATAATCATTTGGTTTGTAAGTTAAAGAAATCTATATATGGACTAAAACAGACCTCCCGCCAATGGTATTTAAAGTTTCACAACATTGTTACTTCACATGGCTTTACGGAGAACATTGTTGATCAATGTATATACCTTAAA
Source organism: Euryodendron excelsum (assembly GCA_033060915.1). Classification (NCBI taxonomy): domain Eukaryota; kingdom Viridiplantae; phylum Streptophyta; class Magnoliopsida; order Ericales; family Pentaphylacaceae; genus Euryodendron; species Euryodendron excelsum. The sequence goes on along the minus strand of CM065385.1, from coordinate 32,233,029 downwards.
GTCAATCAGAGTAAATACATCTTTTTAGTCTTATATGTGGATGATATTTTTCTTGCAAGCAGTGATTTGGGTCTGCTAAGTGATACAAAAGTTTCTCTTTCTCAAAACTTTGAAATGAAGGATATGGGTGAAGCCTCTTATGTCATTGGCATTGAGATTCACAGAGATAGATCCCAAAAGATATTGGGACTCTCTCAAAGGGCCTACATTGAAAAGGTTTTGGAAAGATTTAATATGAAATCTTGCTCACCTAGTGTAACACCCATTGTCAAAGGAGACAAGTTCAGTCTAATTCAATCACCATAAAATAATTTGGAACAAATGCAGATGAAGAGCATACCTTATGCATCAGCAATTGGCAGTTTGATGTATGCTCAAGTCTGTACGAGATCTAATATTGTGTTTGTAGTAGGAATGTTGGGCAGATACCAAAGTAATCCAGGACTTGAACATTGAAAAGCTGCCAAGAAAGTCATTCGGTATTTACAAGGAACCAAGAACTACAAGTTGACATACAGAAATATGGATTCATTAGAGGTGATTAGATATTCAGATTCATATTTTGCTGGATGTTCAGACACAAGAAGGTCTACTTCAGGATATATCTTTCTTCTTGCTGGAGGAGCTATATTTTGGAGAAGTATCAAGCAGTTCATAACTGCTTCATCCACTATGGAAGCAGAATTTGTTGCATGCTATGAAGCTACTTCACAGGCTCTATGAATAAGAAATTTTATTGCAGGATTAAGGGTCATTGATTCTATATCAAGACCATTAAGACTTTACTATGATAATTTGACTGCAGTTTATTTCTCTAAAAATAACAAAAGTGGCAACCGAAACAAGCACATTGACATAAAGTATCTTGTTGTCAAAGAGAAAGTAAAGATGCAGGATGTAGCTATTAAGCACATTAGTACCGAGTTGATGGTTGCAAATCCCATGACTAAAGCATTGCCGACTAAAGTATATCATGGTCATGTGGAGCATATGGGACTTATTAGCTCATTTATTGTTTAATTTGGCTTTCTTATTTTGGTAATTCACAATTTGTGAACAATTTTTAAATGTTTTAGAGAATAAAGACGTGATTTTAATTGTGCACATAAAATAATTGTCATGTATGATATCCATTGGGATAAATAAAGTAGGACCTTAAATGACTAGTATGTAGTCATTGATAAAGTATTAAAGTACCTCATTAAATGCTTATTGGGAACTGCCATACATTGTAATACATGGAAGGAAATACCCATTAAAGGTACAATCACCATGATTCATGATTGGTGGTCACTAATAGTGTAAGAGGTTTAAGGATTTGGCATTTTGTGGCCATAATACAGTATTTATCACTCATATGGTTTTCATGTGTCTAATGGACCAAGTGAGAGAATGTAAGACAAGTCTCCTTAGGGTGGCCCACTTGCCACATGTATAAAGCATATACATATATATCTTTGATATATATTGTATATTTATCTATTTATTAGTTAGTTACAAGTGATGATAGGGATAGTTGTCCACTCTATGTGAAACACTAGTGGAGGTTGGCTAAGGCCTATCAAGTCTTCACTATTAGATAATGGGTCCTTGATGGAAGGAACCAATAAAAATAAAGATAAGGGTCCCTAGCCTAGCAGTTATATATTGCATGTGATATCCATCGTTCAAGGAATGAAGTCCTGCATACGTTAGAAGATCCTATTGACAGAGAGTTCTATACACAGGGTTGAGAGAGGGAGACAACTTTTATTTTGCAGAAGCACAGAAAACAAGTTCACTTGAACAACAATGGCTAGAGGTTAGTACACATATATTTATTAATATATGATTAATATTTCTGCTGCGTATACATGTATCTATATTACAGTTATTATATATATGTATGTATAATTTATCTTACAAAAACAACATTTGTATTGATACCAAAAATTGAATTTTACAAATTCTAAAATAATTGTTTTTTTTTAAATAGAAAACTGTATTGTTTTTTTCTTTAAAAGAAAAAAACTAAGCAGAAATTTCCTCCTTTATAAATATCATCAAACCAATCAGAAAGAAAACAATTTATTTTCTCCATGTTTATTCTCTAACTTTACAGACCACTCAGCCAGTGCAAGAATTCATATTCTATGTTACAAGAAGTTTCTAAGGAATCATGACATGAGTACCAACAGCAAGAAGAAAACGCAGCATGCTACATTAATAAACCTGGCCTTAACAAAATCGTACAAGCATTACTTGAGAATTCCTTTTAGATCATAAACAGGCATATATAACTCATGAGAGCAAAATCCACGTAGCATGTTACACAGTCTCACATGAAAGAATCAAACAAAACATCCAAGTAAAATTTATATAACAGATTTTCCATGCAAACCTACAAACTCCCATAACATATTAGGACGTATAGACAATGTCTCATATTATGTTGATCTAGAGAATTATAACGACTTTAAACTGTTAGTCTAAAAATCACATAATAGAGATAAAACGAAAAGAAATCATCATTCACTAATATATTTAAATGACAATAAAACAAATACATCATATAATATGGAAATATAGATTAAAATAGTCTGGCATGTGAGATAGTGAGGCACGACAGAGTCGCTATCTTAAAGTCGTTATGTCTTCCTACGTGAATGTTTGAATGGACATCAACGGCTCCAAGATTTAACCCAAGTGCTCATAAGCCACTCTCTACAGATGTCACGCCAACTAGGAGAAAATGAACCGTCCCAGCCGTGGTTGCCATAAAATACAAGTAGAAAGTATGCATGAAAATAGAAAAGGAGAAAAAATGTATGTAATGATCAACCTTTTGTACAAACAATAGTCTTCTCTATTTTCCTCTCTCATCTCTTAAAATAATTACTTGGTATATCTATATATACACAAGACTAATAAGACCAACGGTCAAGCCATTAACATGGTCACATAATTATAATAAAATATACTAATAAATAACTTTTAACCCCCAACATAATGTTTAGAATAAATAGGTCATGAATAAGATAGTAATTAAATTTATAATACTAATTGTAATATGAAAAGTTTTAAAACTTTATCACAATATGCCAACAAATACTATGCTTTCCTTCCTATCAACTTTGGAAGAACAAACATGCTTACAAGGGTAGCAGTAAAAATATTAGTTGCAACTTATATTATGTAATAAATAAACAGGGGACAAACTTAGCATAAGTACAACTATTAAGCATAACGATAATTCAGTGCTAATTATTCAGTATAAAAATAGATCATACCTTGTTTATGAGACTTTCAAATACTCCGGTTCCTTTCTTTTCAGTATATTTCACTGCATCAGTTTCTAGCTTATGGATTCTTTTCTTCCAGGAATATACCATTCTCTTCAATGTATTCCTTTGCATCAGTTTGTGGCTTACAGATTTTATTCTTCCAATGAGTATACCAGATGTTAGTAGTCCTTGCAGAAAGGTTTAACAAAGTGCTCATAAATATATATTGCTCCAATGAAGTGAGTGAGGTTGGACCAACCAGCATGTGGCAATCTACTTATCATAGGGCCAAATTGGGAACCTGGAATTGAGAAGAAATATCATAACTGAAGGCTAGCAGTTTCTGCACTTTTAATGTGACAGACGATAATTAAATGATGCAATAGGGTTGATTTCTATGGTACGGAAAGCAACAATTTACAAGCTTCATGCTTTCTTTTGAAAGTATAGCACTCTAGCCAAGCAAATTTGAGATTTATTTGGCAAAGCAGCATTCTTCATGTTAATGTGAACACAGCTCTAGCATTTCCAACTTCTCAAGCTTCCATTGTCAAAGCCCTTACATGTCCAAGCCTCCATTGTCAAAGATATTGATTCACTCTCAAATGTGCAATTGAACTTGAGCTTTCCCGCAAGAGTACGGGTGTCGATCAAAGTATAAACCGGTAAGGATCAGTATCGTTCTCCCAAAGGATCGAGCCAAATATAGGCGTGGCACAAGTCGAAACAAACAACAAATGGGATGAATTAGTGAATTGCTTAGCAAATTGGAACTATACTAAAAATAAGACCAAAAATCATTGAATGGTGAGAGGTTGTGATTTGCTAAACTAAACTAATTACGCTTGAAATTGAAAGCAATTATATTAAATTTGAAAGAATTAATAAAGGTCTTGGATACAATTGATCAAATCTACCAATTCTCTACAAGTGTCCCAATGGCGGGTTTTATAACTCAAATTAAAGATTCACTCCGCGGAACCTTAATTCGGAAGATTTAGACTATATAAGCGAGGATTCATGCTCAATTGGTTGTAATTGGTGATCAATTGCTAAGAATCTTAGGTTCAAATCATAATTTTGTGCAATACCCATACCAATCAATGAATTGTGCATAGAAATTACCAAAAGTGATTATGAATATAAGTTTTCTAAAAAATTACAACACAATTGAGATGAATTTGAAGATTTCATAAGATGAATCATTGAAGTGTATATACCTCCATTGAAGACTTTGAAGATCCTTGGTAGATCTTCACAATTGCATCCAAGGGAAGTTTACCTACTTGATTCTATGGAAGAAAGCAAGAACAATTGAAGATTTCTCATTGATTAATGGAAAAAAATAGTGTTTGGGTACAAAGAAAATGTAAGAAAATGCAAGAAAATACAAAACAAACCCACTTTCTCTCTTTACATCTCGTTTTAACTGAAAATCTAGCCTAAAAATGAAGTTCCCCCCAAAAATCATGTCATTTTCCGGATATATAACTGAAAAATACGCACATGGGGTGCAGGGACCGTATGTAGGTCCAAAATACCATACGTACGGTTAAAATACCGTACGTATGGACTTTGTACGGTGCCCAATACACTGAATACAGCCTTCTGAAGTTTGAAAATTTGGCAGACCGTACATACGGTGAACATTACCATACCTACGGTTGCACCACCGTACGTACAGTGGAAAACAGCGTACGTACGGTTGGCTTCACCGTACGTACAGTCAAGTCACCGTACGTACGGTCAACTTATTTTGGTAGATTTTCAAAAGTTATATGAAATCGATATATTATGGATTCCGGTAGCCTGGTTTGGGAGATATAGCCCTCCAAAGTTTCAGCTCTGCACGCTTCAATTAGTTGTACCACAGCTTTAACAGCTTGTATCTTGACAGCATTGTCTTGAAAAACACATTCTCCTTTCATCCGAAATGCGCCCAAAACCTCTCACATTAAGCTCAAAACCTATAAACAACAAAATAACTTAATTAATACTAAAATCTACTTAAAGAAGCATATAAACTCCTAAACTAAGAGTAACAATTGGCAAATTAAGGTGTTATAATTGCACTTTTGGAGTGCAATCACACCCCCCAACTTACTTTTTACTAGTCCCTAGCAAAATACTAAAACTAAAATAAGTATGTACAAATGATAATCTCCACTTTCGTGGGAGTCCCGAATGCATTTAGCGTATGCATCAAGCCTTTGAACCCTTAGGTTGGCCTAGTGGACGAGTGGTGTCTCGTGAGGGTTTCCATTGATGATACCCACGAACATCCCTTTATGAGTTGCAACATTTAGATGAGATTAAGGAACAACAACTAATCAAGCCTCAATCAATGCATTCCACTCTCACTTCTTAACACTTACAAGATCATGCCACATGCCATGCAAAAAAGAGATTTAAGTAAGTGTGTGAAATATCATGATGAAAAGTTCAATTTGAAACATCTCTAAACATAAATCCATCTTTTAAAGCTTTGATCCAAACCTCACTAGGAATAGACTCTCAATTAAAAGACCCACATTGTTCTCCCCATAGTATGTTCAAAAATGGAGTAAATGTAAAGAGACACAACAAGTGAACATACCAATTACAAAAACCGAAAAGATAGAAGTGTATTGACTTTAGCATAGCTCCATGAAAGAATTTTCATAGTTAGGTAGTGATTCAAAGATATTGACAAAATATAGCTTATTTTCTATTGAAAATTTCAATCAAATACAACTTGGATCACTAATCCATGTAAAGGTGAAAATAGCAATGTAGAAAAGGTGAATGGTGAGGGTAAAGAGATAGTAAATGATCATATCATGTGTGATTAAGACATGAAATGATAAATGCAAAGCAACGACAACTCTTTCCCTTTTTAATTGTTTGATACACTCTTCTCTACTTCTTGCCCTTCTTCGAAATATTTTCACATCAATTTGTTTTTTTTTCTCTTTTTTTTCTTTTTTCTATTTTTTTTGGTCTAGAACTCCTTTTTCATTCTTTTCTTCTTTTCTTTCATCATCCCCTTTTTTTTTCAATATCTACTTTTTTTATACTTCAAGATGCACTTTTTGTGTTGAAATTCCCAAATCGATCTTTCTCTCTCTCTCTCTTTCAATTTTAGTAATGAAGCAACACTCTCTTTTCTCACATAGGCGTCCCTTTGTGATACAGGAGAAGAAATTACTTTGCAATTTTCAAATGATAAAACAAAAGATCAACAAGGGTCAAGGAAAATGTATGGTTTGGCAATGGAAGACTAATGGCTATCAAGAAGAATATGGTATAAGATCATTTTCAAAGTTGTACAATCGAAACATTTCATAGAATACAAGTGTCAATATAAAGATCAAAACTCAACTCATGAACCAAATACAAACATAACGAAGCTATTGAATTAAATGAGGGTGAAGAATCTATCCTTGAGTAAATGTAAACGCTCCAAAAGGCGATAAATGCTCTAAAGCTCACAAGGTAATAATCTCCACTAATATAAAGATGAACATGCTAGAGGTAGTTAAGATTGATGCTCGTCATCATAATTGCGCACAATAAAGTGGTCCCCTCTACTTAAGTATGAATGAAGCACAATCTATAAAGAGATTAAGTATAGAGAGATAATGCATCAATCTTAGCAAAACAAAAGCACATGTTCCTTTCTTCTCATCTCAAATAGCATTCTCTCAAGTCATGTCATGGTACTCGGAAACAAAGAGTCAACACATCCACCATGCAGACTAGAGATTAACATGAACCCAATATAGATGAATGTGCTAAAAACATAAAAGAATCGATACTGAGACTATGAGATACTTCAACCTCTTATCAAAATCCCAAGTAATTGAAAGATCATCATTCAATATAATACCTGAGAAGAATTAATATACCACAAAGAGATCGAAGTGTAACAAAAGATATATATGCAATTTAAACTCTACCTCTAACTAACGGAATTTCTAATTTTTTTTTTTTTTGTATAGAATAGGGAGCAACACAAATAAACAAAAAAACAAAGTGCAAAATCAAAGAAACAACTCTCCCCCCAACTAGAAGGGTGCATTGTCCTCAATGCATGAAGTAAAGACATGGAATGACATGAAAATATGAAGGAAAAGGAGTTAAGGTGCTGAATGCACCCCCCCAATTAGGCTGAAAAAACAAACTAAGAAAACAAAGAAACAAAAATAACTACTCCTACTCCTACTCCCACAAGACTTGAAGGGAAGATCACCCAATACCACAAAGTGAAAATTTGTCAACATCCCACACATCGACGCGTGCAACTTGTAAAGAGTTCAAACACACATAAGAATAGACAATGGTAACCCCTTTGATGAACTCAATAATAGAACATGCAAGCACACAAGGGTAAAAAGTGTCATGATATGTAGTAAATGCAAAATGATTTTGCACAAAAGTGCTAATGAAGCTCATGCTATGAGGCAATTGACTATCCCCTTCTTTTTGTTGGTCAGGAATGAGAAGGATGATTGGCTCTAATGTTGGGGCATGGAGATCTAACGGCTCTAGAGGTATAAGACTAGGTGCTAGAGGTAGAAATGTATGAATCTCATGACCTATAGATATGATAAGAATGACCTCTAGACCAACATTATCCTCTTTGACCTGCATATCCCTAACATTTGAGAGACCAAAATCCTCACTCTTCTCTTCTTGTTTGGAGTCTTCAATCTCAAACTTCTCTCTCTTAAGTTGTTTGCCTAGGTGAAAGGTAGTTGGTTCGAAAAGCGAGGGTTCAAGTTTCAAAGGAGTTGGTATACTAAGACTAAATTTTAGAGGTTTAAGGGTAGAGGTCGCTTGACCCTCTAACATGGTGGACACATTCTCTAAAATAACAACATCTGCATTCACTTGAACATCCCCAACATCAAAAGATTCAAGACCTTCATCAAAGACAATTGTTCTCTCTAGAGGGTCCTCAATATACGCTTCATCATTTTTGATCTTCTTGGACTCCTCTTCTCTCTCACTATTTCCTCTATCACCCTCTTCTTTACTTTTAAGGGTAAAGATAGGATGGATTTACTCAATTGAATGGAAGGTGAGATTGGACTCACTGGTAACCTTATTTGGCTCATCTTTTCTCTTATTATCTTCCTCTCCCCTAGGCTCACTTTCCTCTTTCTTAGGGTCCTCAATCTTGGGCTCCTCTTCACTCTCACTAGGTTCTTCATCCTTAGAGACATTTTCAATAATGTCCTCACTTACCTTAGGAACGTCTTCCTCAGACTCAAAGGCTTGAGGAAAGGTGGCTTGATCAATAATGATGCTCTCATTCCCAAGGTTAGTGATAGGGTGGATGTGCTCAATTGGATGGACTTGCTCTTGGTGAAGAGTTAGATTGGACTCACTTCCAAGTATTTGTTCATGAGAATTAGGTTGAAATTGAGTGAAAATCTCTTCCCTTTTTTGAACACCTAAAGTTTGCATTAATAGGGCCAATTGACCCTTAATATCATCAAGAAGTTGACCTTTGTGTTCAACGCATTTATCTATCCTAGAGTTTACACCATTTTGCATTTGCATGAATGGTTGTAAGGTGTCCTCTAGTGTATCCTCAAGAATGAACTCTATTGTGCCATTGTGGGGAGAGGTGGGATGAACTTATTCTTGGTGGGGATAAAAATTAGGATGGGCTTCACTAAAGTTCTCATGATAAGGATAAATTGGTGGTGAAGCTTAGGAATGGTTAAAGGGTTCTTGGTAGTGATAAAGTGGAGGTGATGCATGGTAATAGTCAAAGGGCTCTTGGTAGGATTGAGGTGAGTCGAGATAATGATGTGAATATATGCTCTCATGTCCCCAACCAAGGTTGGATTGATTACACCACCCAAGATTGGGAGGTGGGTTAGAAGGCTCCCTTTGGCCATTGGCTTGAGGACACTCTCTAAAAGACATGTTGGATGGTTCTTGGTTTCTCATTACATTAGCTTGAATATAATTTCTAAGAGACCAACATGGAGGGTGTCTACACCACCATTCTCAATCCATTGAGAAGAGTAATCCATTATGCCTATGCCAATGTGGTGAGATGGTGATGTGTGTGAAAATGAGCCACCAAACATAATGAAATGCGCAATAGAAGATAAATGCAATGTACAAACATATTGGCAATCCGCGCCTCAACAAATCAATTCACAATTCCCTTATACCAATTTGCCTTCCGAACCCTCCAATCTCCACATAAACGTACCACCAATTCGTAATTCAATTCAATTCAAACCAACTGAAACCTCCAATCTCCTTAGGCAATAACAATACCACCAATAAGCAAATAGCACACAAGCCTATCCACCAATTACTATCCACCAATTGAGTTCTCAATGCAATGAAAAATTCTACACTAATCACGCAAAAATAATCCTAAAATAAAAGAGAAATCAAAAATCAAAATCTATCATGCTATCACACAAAAGGGTGGAACAAAGTTACCCATGGCCTTAGCCGAAGATTCCTCCGTCGAGGGTGAGTGATCAACTCCCACCCGTTTAGTTTTCTTGTGCTTCTTTATTTGCTATTTTTTTTTTCGTGTTTTTCTTATATGCAATTTGCCAAGTGCTTCTCCAATCCACATCTTGTTGGTGTTCGCCTTATGCTTTCGATCCCCAGCAACAGTGCCAAAACTTGATTCGCTTTCAAATGCACATTGATTTTGAGCTTTCCCTGCAAGAGTACAGGTGTCGATCGAAGTAAAAACTGGCAAGGACCGGTATCGTTCTCCCAAAGGATCGAGCCAAATATAGGCGTGGCACAAGTCGAAACAAACAACAAATGGAATGAATTAGTGAATTGCTTAGCAAATTGGAACTATACTAAAAATAAGACCAAAAATCATTGAATGGTGAGAGGTTGTGATTTACTAAACTAAACTAGTTAGGATTGAAATTGAAAACAATTATACTAAATTTGTAACAATTAATAAAGGGTTTGGATGCAATTGCTTCAATCTACCAAATCTTTACAAAGTCTTCAATGGAGTTTTGTGTAACTCAAGTCAAGGTTCACTCCATAGAGCCTTGACTCGAAGGATTGCGACCATAAACACTTGAATTCAAGTCCAATTGAGTGTAGATTGTTGGTTCATTATAAGAATCTTAGAATCAAATCCTCAATTGTACAATTCCTATACCAATTAGAAGATTGTGCATAGCAATTACCAACTTAGATTATGAATCTAAGTGCTCTATGTGTCTACAACTCAATTGAAGTAAGAATTAGAGAAAACATAGGATAAATCATTGCAATTCATATACCTCCATTGAAGCCCATGCAAATCCTTGGTAGATCTCCACAATTACATCCAAGAGATGTCTAACTACTTGATTCCATGGAAGAAAGCAAGAACAATTGAAGATTTCTCATTGATTGATGGAAAAAAGTAGTGTTTGGGTACAAAGAAAATGTAAGAAAATGCAAAAAAATATAAAACAAACCCACTTTCTCTCTCTACATCTCGTTCTAACTGAAAATCTAGCCTAAAAATGAAGTTCACCCCAAAAATCGCGTCATTTTCTGGATATATAGCTAAAAAATACGCACATGGGTTGCAGGGACCATACGTACGGACTTCGTACGGTGCCCAATATGCTGAATACAGCCTTCTGAAGTTTGAAAATTTGGCAGACCACACGTACGGTGAACATTACCATACAAACAGTTGCACCACCGTATGTACGGTGGAAAACAACGTACGTATGGTTGGCTTCACAGTACGTACGGTCAAGTCACCGTACATACGGTCAACTTATTTTGGTAGATTTTCAAAAGTTATATGAAATCGATATATTATGGATTCCGGTAGCCTTTCTGGTTTGGAAGATATGGCCCTCCAAAGTTTCAGCTCTACACGCTTTAACTGGTTGTACCACAGCTTTAACAGCTTGTATCTTGACAGCATTGTCTTAAAAAACACATTCTCCTTTCATTCGAAATGCGCCCGAAACCTCTCACATTAAGCTCAAAACCTATAAAAAGCAAAATAACTTAATTAATACTAAAATCTACTTAAAGAAGCATATAAACTCCTGAACTAAGACTAACAATTGGCAAATTAAGGTGTTATAATTGTACTTTTGGAGTGCAATCAGATATAGATCAGCCATTGTCAAGGCGAAGCCATGATCAATGGTCAATCTGTCTCTCTCTTCCCCTCTATATATTCTTCACCATGTTTATAAATATGGTATCTTGTACAAATGAATTGTATCAATAATATTTTCTCATTTCTCTTTGTTTTTTCTACTATTTATAACATGGTATCAGAGCCGAAGATCTGGGGAACTCAAACGAATTCGTTCTCCCGCTGCTCTACCTTTTTCTCAACCTATTCTGCATTTTCTCGATTTTCTACCAAAATCAAACCTGTTGAATCTCAAATCTGATCACACCATCAGATTCGCCTCCTCCATCAGAGTCCAGTCACACAAAAATTGTCCCCAGAAACTTTCCCACGCGCCTCCATGCGCCGTCCGAAGTTTCGCGTGTTAGATTCATACACCGCCCACTCGCCACGCGCTGTCACGCGCCGCCACTTCCACCCACACGCGCTCGCCTAGCACTAACGCCAGCCTTAGTGACGCGCTGCCGACGTCAGCCCTAAGCAACCAGTCCGCAGCCTGTCTCCGGTCCACTCAAACCAGTTCAGACCGGTTTTCTCTTCTTTTTGGCCGGTTAGGGTCCTATTTAACTGTTTTTGGACCAGTTCAGATCGATTCCTACCTATTTTGGGCCTCCTAAATCTAATTCTGCCCTCAGGTTTGCCTAATTCAGCTCCGTTACTACTGTTTCTTCTGCGTTGGAAGCATTTTTACCGTTGATCTTTTCCTTTTAACTCTGTTATCCCACGTCCTTGCACTATGGAATGTCCTAAGGTATCTAGACCTATTGTTGTCACTCTGGAAGGTCCTAATTACATTCCTTGGTCTTAAGCCAGTCCAGTTTTCTTAAAGGCAGAAAGCTTTGTCATTACGTCACTGGAGATATTCAAGCACCAATTAAAAGTGACACTGAACCGTCTACGGAATACACTAAACGACTTGAGGATTGGGACAGTAAGAATCATCAGATCATCACTTGGTTCCGAAATACGTCCATTCTCTCCATAAGCCTCCAGTTCGGATGCTTTGATACTACTTCCTTCATCTGGGCTTTTCTCGCTCACCGTTACACTATAGCAGATCTTGTTCATCAGTACCAACTTTTGAGTTCTCTGCATCGTTTGAAACAGGAATCTGGCTAGTCTATCAATGCCTTCCTGTCTCAGATGTATATTCTATGGGATCAATTGATTCTATCTGAACCTACTTGGATTTGCTCTGATGATGCTGCTCAGTTTGCTCGCTACTGAGATTAGCAACTCCTGTTTATGTTTCTCATGGCTCTCACTGATGTCTTTAAGCTTGTTTGAGCCTCTCTTCTGCATCGCTCCCCTCTTCCTTCCTTGGAACAGGCCATTTCTAAGCTCCTCTCTAAGGAGATTCGTTTTAGTCTCGTCCAATCCCCACCTACAGACACAGTTCTTGCTAACTCTAGCTCTCGCTTGTCGCGCCCAGATTTTTCGCACTCGAGGAATACTCACACAAGCGGAAAAAATGATGTACTCTCTCGTTAGAACTCACCCTTCTAAAAGAATGAGTGCGCTAGATTTGAATTGAAAATTGATTTAAATAAAGGGCTTTTGAAAAAGATTCGGAGTCGCCACCTAACTTGATTAGGGTCAGTTAGGACACCTAAAAACTAAGAATAATCCGAAGACTACACTTAAGGTTTTTAGAAAAGGTTTCTGAAAATACCACCTCAAGAGAGGGTTTTTAAGAAAAACAGGTTGTTTGGCAACTTTTGGAAAACATTTAGCCCTTTTTGAAAAATAACTCCTTTTTGGTTTATGAAAACAGTGATTCTAGGTACGGAGGTTGGTTACATATAGGGAAGTCGCACTAAGCCATCATCCTACCCCGCCCTTTCGGTACCTACATGTCAATCTACCCTATATTCACCTATGAGAGTCTTTAACTAACTAATGTTCAATCCTATTCACTTTGAAAAACAATGTTTGAAAATAAACTAACATGATGCATGATATGTAAGAGCAATAAAAGCGAGTTGATTTAGAAAGAGATTTGAAAAGAAGAATTTAATTCGATTTTAGAAGAGATTTGAAAAGATAGAACTGGAATTGGAAAGTTTTAGAAATTGAAAAGTGAGATTTGAAAATAGATTTTTGGATTTGAAAATTGGAAATAGAACATAAAATTGGAAACTTGAAGAAGATTATAGAATTGGAGATTTGGAAAGGTTTTATAGAATTGGACATTTGAAAAATATTATGGAATTTGAAATTTGAAAGAAGTTGTGACCGCAGCTATGAAGGTTGCCTATGTATCCTTTTGGAAGAATCAAGTCAGTCGTAGTTCGGACAAGAGTCCGATTAGAAATAGAAGAGCTGATTTGGAAAAGAGATTGAATTGGAAATTGAATTGGAAGATTGAGAGATTGAACTTTGATTGGAAGATTTGAAAAGATTGGTTTTGAAAGACTTAGTTTTAGGAAACCTAGACTTAAGAACTTCAAAAAGAAGAATTGGATTTGACTTGGAAAGATTTTGAAAAAGAATTGACTTGAATATTAGGCTTGGAAGATTTAGGAAAGGATTGGATTTAGGAAGGGTTCGAATTAGGAAAGGTCCGATTTAGGAAAGTTTTGAATTTGGAAAGTTTTATTTTTGGAAAGTTTCGAAATTAGGAAAGTGTTGTTTTAGGAAAGGTTTTGAAATAGGAAAGTGTTGAATTTAGAAATGTTTTGAATTAAGAAAAGTTTAGATTAAGAAAGGTTTAGAATTTGAAAAGTTTCAAGTTAAGAAAGGTTTGAATTTGAAAAGTTTAGAATTTTAGAAAGATTTTAAATTAGGAAGGTTTTGAAATTAAGAAAGTTTTGAAAGTTGGAAAGTTTAGAAAACAAGGAAGCTTTGAAAATAAGAAAGTTTTGAGTTTAGAAAGTTTTGAAATTTGGAAGGATTTGAAATTTGGAAAGTTTTGGATTAGGAAGGGATTGGATTTTGTTTTTAAAAAGAAGTGTTTGATTTCGTTTCCAAAAACGGAAGATAGGATCTAGTTTCCTAAATGGGGAGATTGGATTTGGTTTCTTAAAGGGGAGATTGGATTCGGCATGAATTTGGAAAGATGGAGTTTTGGAAATCCTAGATTTGGAAGACTATAATTTGAGTAGGAAATAAGTTTTGAAAATATGTATAGTTTTGATGTGAAAACAAGAGGTTTTGGAAACCTAGGTTTGGGGTAAAGTTTGAAAACCATGTTCTTGGAAGGGAAAATTAGGGTTTCCTAATTGTGAGTTCTAGGGCTTGACTTGAGCTCTAAGAAAAGAGATTTTTGGAAAGTACGTTTTTGGGAACGAGCTTTTGGAAGGAAATCCTAGAGAGAAGTTTTCTAAAAGGAAGATTTTGGAAAGAGAGTTTTTTAGAAAGATTTTTGGAAGGAAATTGTTGGAGAGAGTATTTTTAGGAAAGTGAATTTAGGGAGTATTTTTAGAAAGTGGATTTTGGGGGGAGGATTTTGAAAAGGAGTTGAAAAAGGGAGTTTTAAAAATTAGATTTTTGGAGGAAATTTTTGAAAACAACTTTGGAAAGGAGAGTTTTAGGAAAGTATGTTGAAAAGGAGATTTTTTAGGAAGAGATTTGAAAAGAAAGTTTTTGGAAAGTATGAAAACGTCTCACTTTCCTAAAGCGATTCTAACCATAAAAAGGTTAGAACCACTTTAAGAAAGTGGTTTTGAAAACAACAAGGGTTGAAAATATGGATCATGTTGGTCACTTTGAATGTAACACTTTCCTAAGGCAACCCTAGCCATGAAAAAGCTAAAATCACCCTAGGATTGTGATTTTGAAAAACAAGTTTTTGAAAAAGAGGATTTTGATGCAATTTTGGGATCAAGTTTGAAAACAATTTTGAAAACAACTTTGAAAATGATTTTTGAAAGATGCAAGATCATGATATGCACAATGCAATTTTGGGGTCGTGAACATACAAGGTTAAGGCTTCACCACATAATCAAGGGGGCCGGACCCACGTGGTCTCCGGTTAGCCTAAAGGAAAGCCCCGGACACGGTGACCCTCCGATAGTCTAATTCTACACATGGACCGGGAGTTCCCTTGTTTCAAACATGCAAAGAAAGGGGGGGAAAGAGATGGGAGATTAAAATAGAGAAAACCCAAGTGGGTTAGGAGAGAGAAGAGAGAGGGGGAAGTGCAAAAATTTAAATGAAGAACCTACCTTGTATCTTGTTTATTTTGCGCACCTTGCTTTCTTCGGTCTTCGTCTTGATCTTCGTCTTCAATCTTCAAGAGCCACCTTCAATCTTAAAACTTCAGATTGTAACTCTTCAAGTCTTCGAAGGGGGGTTGAAGGTTAGTGTGTGAGTGTATAGGAGGCTAAGGTTTAGTGTATGGTGGCTAGGGTTTGGAAAACCTAGGGAAGCTGGGGTTTAGGAGGTGCTCGAGCTCTGTATATCGAAATATAGGATTTTTAGATTGAGTTTACAGACCTTTTTCACGCTGGAAAAGGCTCTGTATTTATAGAGGTTGGACAAACCTGGCGCCTGTTGCAGTGGCGCTAGGCCAAACTTTACATTAGCGCTACTAGGAGTGGCGTCAGGCCAATTTTTGGCTTGGTGCCACTAGTAGTGGTGCCAACCATTTAGGAAATATTTAAGGTCGGCAAGCAACGTATCTTTGACTAGATTTGGGTGCATGTACTAGTGACTACCATGTAATTTTTAGCCTGGCTTTATTATGAGTGACTCTGGAAAGTCCGAGAATGATTTTAAGAGACCGGGAATGGCCCGGAAGGCTGGAAAGGAGCAAGAACACTTAAAATAGTGTCCTGGAGGTATTTGACTTGAAAAATGATGATAAGATGTGTCGGAATGGCTGACCGGGCCTTTAGGGGCAAAACGGTCAATCGGGTCGAGAAGCTGCCGGGACATACTCGGACTATCCCAAAAGAAGACTTGGAATTTGAAAACATTATTCAGAATGTTCCCAAAGGTTGCCGGTTTGATTCCTAGAGCCGGTGTGGTTAGAAAAGGTGACCAATCCACTAGGGGCAAAACGGTCATTTCGCACCGGGTTTGCCGGAACTGACTCGAAATGATCCGAAAGGATAGAGAAAGGTTGAGAATACTATAAGAAATAATCTCAGAGGATTACCGGTTTGATACCCAGAGCCAGTATGGTCGAAAAAGGAGACAGGCCTACCACGGGCAAAACGGTCATTTTGCACCGAAGTGGGTCAGCAGGTACTGGTGTTGACCTGGGTTTTGAGTGTTTCCGCCATTCTGACGGCGGTCGTCGTGACATAAGGATTTGTTGGCAATCTCCTATATCGACCTGTTTTACGAGTACTTTCGCTACTTGAACGGTTGTGATGTTTACGAGTATTTTCACTACTCGGACCGCCTCGAGGAATAAACTATATCGAGAGAGGGATTGGAAAGGGGTCTTATCATCTCCGAAAAAACGTGCCTAATTTGGGACCGTCTCGAGGAATAAACTATCTCGAGAGAGGGATTGAAAAGAGGACTTATCGTCTCTGGAAAGACGTGCCTGATTTGGAACCGTCTCGAGGAATAAACTGTCTAGAGAGAGGGATTGGAAAGGGGACTTATCATCTCCGAAAAGACGTGCCTGATTTGAAATCGTCTTGAGGAATAAACTGTCTCGAGAGAGGGATCGAAAAAGGGACTTATCGTCTCCGAAAAGACGTGCCTGATTTGGAACCGTCTCGAAGAATAAACTGTCTCGAGAGAGGGATTGGAAAGGGGACTTATCATCTTCAAAAAGACGTGCCTAATTGGAACCATCTCGAGGAATAAACTGTCTCGAGAGAGGGATTGGAAAGGGGACTTACCGTCTTCGAAAAGACGTGCCTGATTTGGGACCGTCTCGAGGAATAAACTGTCTTGAGAGAGGGATTGGAAAGGGGACTTATCGTCTCCGAAAAGACGTGCCTGATTTGGAACCGTCTTGAGGAATAAACTCTCTCGAAAGAGGGATTGGAAAGGGGACTTACCATCTTCGAAAAAACGTGCCTGATTAGAACCGTCTCGAGGAATAAACTGTCTCGAGAGAGGGATTGGAAAGGGGACTTACTGTCTTCAAAAAGACGTGCCTGATTGGAACCGTCTCGAGGAATAAACTGTCTCGAGAGAGGGATTGGAATTGGAAAGGACAATGCTCCTAAGGGCATTTTACCTCTATTTGGGCCTGGTGGGCCCCGCAAAGCAATAGATAGACAGGATTTGGACTTAGAAAGTTGGTTTCAATTGGAATATGCCCAAAATGACTTGAACATAAGTCTGGACGGAGTGTAGACTGCTGAGCGGTCAAAAATGGGGTGCTTACATCGCTCTAGAGGCTTTCTCATGTAGTTCTCAAGGTTCATCCACTTTTGGTGGTTCTCGTAACTCTTCTGCTCCATCTTTCGATCCTTCATCTTGCAAAGATGAATGTACATTCTGCCATACTACTAACCATCGTCTACTTACCTATCCCATTCGGATTTGTCAACACTATCATCGGCGTGGCCCTGGTCACTATCGTAGTGATTGTCCTAAAAATCCTCACCGTCGAGACTTTCGCCCTAAGTCTACTGCTGCCACTACTATAGATTCTGATGTTCCCACATCCAATTCTATGATCAGAGTTAGTGTTCTCTCTAAACTCCTTCAGCAGTTCATGACTACCTCTGGTAATCTACCCCTACTGCTCTGTCTGCCACTCTAGGTATTTTTTCATGGTTCTTTGATTCAAGGTGTAGCAATTATATGACTTCTAACTTGTCTACTTTCTCTTCCAGAACCTCTATGTCTGTTCTTCCTGTCTTTTATACTGCTGATGGATCATCTATAACTATTGACCACATTGGTCATATTTTCACTTCCACTCTTGTACTTCCTCATACTTATTATATCCCTAAACTCACATTTAATCTTATCTCTGTCGGCCAATTATGTGATCTTGGCCTTACTATCCTTTTCTCTTCTACTAGTTGTGTTGTGTAGGATTCGAAGACGGGACAGACTCTTGGGATAGGCCATAAATGTGGTAGACTATTTCAGCTCATTCACTTTCATCTGCCTACTCAGATTGCTGCTATCACCTCTACTAGTGCTTCATTTGCTCCCAACTTCTCTCTTGATATCTGGTACTCACGATTAGGTCATATCTCTATAGGTCATTTACGCTTTTTTTTGTCTCAGGGTGTTTTTGGCTCTGTTCCCAATAAACACCTTGATTGTCAATCCTGTCAACTTGCTAAGCAACTAGCTTTATCTTTTAATAACAATACTTCTCTTTCCTTAGCTCTTTTTTATTTAGTCCATTCTGTTACTGTTCTTCATTGTGATAATCGCAGTGCGATCATGATAGCTCATTATGATATGTTTCATGATTGTACTAAGTACATTGAAATTGACTGTCATTTCATTCGTCAACCTATCATGGGTGGCACAGTTCATCTTCTCTCTGTGTCATCTACTGCCCAAACTGCTGATATCTTCACCAAGTCTCATCCCCCGGGATGGTTCCATGATCTGGTTTCCAAACTCAATTTGGTTTCTACATTACCACCTTGAGTTTGCGGGGGGCTGTTAATATGAACACAACTCTAACATTTCCAACTTCTCAAGCTTCCATCGTCAAAACCCTCACATGTCCAAGCCTCCATTGTCAAAGATATAGATCGGCCATTGTCAAGGCGAAGCCATGATCAATGGCCAATCTGTCTCCTTCTTCCTTTCTATATATTCTTCACCAACGTTTGTAAATATGATACCTTGTACAAATGAATTGTATCAATAATATTTTCTCAGTTCTCTCTGTTTTTTCTACTGTTTATAGCACTTCATATGACAATAAATTAATGCTTCATTTACCAACACTTATAAAAAAAATAAAATGTTCTCATTTATCTCACTCTGGCATCTAATCACCTCATCACTCATTCCTATTAAATAGCTTATATGACCATAGTTAATCAGCAAACTTTGGAATTCATTCTTCAAATTTAACACTTTGTGAGTTCATTATAGGAATAAAATGTTTTTCACTCACTTCTAGTATTGGTCATAAAAATTCATGTTCCAATTGAAACAAGGAATATAAGGTGACAATGGGAAGGCGGGGAAAAAAAGTGCAGTCAAAGTATCCAAATTGCTCTTTAAAGCACATAAATTTTGGTTTAGTGTTCTCAAGAACTTTCTATATACTTGCTCCACTGCCTAATTTTCTTATTCTTTGATGTGGTACTGTTCTTATATAAAACAAAAGGAAGTATACATATAAGGCTAACACTGACATGTATTTGCACTTATCCCAAAAAAATGACATATTTGCAACAACTTCATGTTTTAAATTTCATGGCCTAGAAAAGGAGTTTTAACTGTACATCGATAATGAGTCCAACGAATTCAAATTACTTGTACACAAAAGTCTGTTAGCCCAAAGATGCAACCTAAGAGAGGGGTGAATTGGATTTTTCAAAATTAATCACACATAAAAGTAATTAAAACTTAATTAATCAATGAAACAGTAAATCATGTTAGAAAAGACAAGACTCATGTTTAATCACAATGTATTATAAAGCAAAAAAGGATTACAAGAGAGAAGATTGAAGTAGTAAGTGAAAAGGTGTTACATAGGTTAAGCATTTATTTATAGAATGGGAAAGAAGTCTAGTTCTTTATCCCAACCGATATGGGATAGAGAACTTCTAGTTCTCTAACATTCCCCCTCAAACTCAAGTAGGGAAAACAGAAAACTACTTAAGTTTGAAAAAGATATGATAGAAATGTTAGAGGGACATTTGAAGTCGGCAGAAAGATGGCTAGAGGGACGCCAGATCATATCGACTGGAGCATGGCCGGAGGGCTGCAGAAGGATGGCCGGAGGTACGCCAGAGGTTGACCGGAGGATAGCAAAAAGGATGCCAGATCAAGTCAGCTAGAGGATGGCCAGAGGGACGCCAGAAGGCGTTTGGAAGACGGCCAAAGGGATGCCAGATCTAGTCGCCATGGAGGATGGACAGAGGGACTTCATAGGTCGGCTGGAGGATGGCTGGAGGGACACTGGAGGTCGATCGGAGGATGGCCAGAGGAACACTAGATCAGGTCAGTCGGAGGAAAGCTAGAGGGACGCTGGAGGTCGGCCTGAACATGTCCAAAGGGACTCCAAATTAGATCAGCTGGATGATGGCCAGAGGGACGCTAGAAGTTGGCTGGAGGATAGCCAAAGGGATGCCAGATTAGGTTAGCCGGAGGATGGCCAAAGGGACGACATTCACAGTAAAAGAAAAATACGGGCAACAATAATAATAGTAGAAAAAGAAGTAAGGACATTAATAGTAGCAGTAGAAAGGAAAGAAGGGGCAGCAAAGAAAGGAGAGTAATAGTAATGGTAGAAAGAAAAGCAAGGGCTGCAGTAGTAATAGTAAAAAGGGAAAGTAGGGACAACAATGACAACAGTAGAAAAGGATGAAAGGGCAACAGTAGCAACTGAGAAAGGATAGCAGTAGTAACAATAGAAAAGGAAGCAAGGACAACAATTGGTGACTCCTCAGGATAGACAGTAATAGGAGGCACATCAAAAGAAGATGGCAGAGAAACAGTAGAAACAGAGCAATGGAAACAGAGACCATAATTAGACTTAGAAGCACCGAATTGGTCAAGAACTGAACAAAAACAGCTGGAGGACGGCTGGAAAGACCCCGGAAGGAGGAGTAGGATCAATGGGCAAAAAATAAAAAGATGACAAAAAAATATTAGATAAGGAAGAACTAGCAAGAGGAGAAGGATTAGCAGACGTGGACTCCTTATGATAGACAGTAATCAGTGGCACAACAGAAGAAGATGGCAGAGAAATAGTAGAAACAAAACAGAACCAGAGGAAACAAAGGTCAGAATCAAAATCATAAGGACCGAATTAGTCAAAACCAAGCAGAAACAGCTAAAAGTTGCTGAAAGTTGGCTGGAGGTCGCTAAAAGTTGGTTGGAAAATCGCCAAAAATTGGCCGGAGGTGGGAGGAAGTTGGCTAGAACTTGGCAAAAGGACGACCAGAAAGACGCCATAGGATGGCCGAAAAGACGTTGGAGGACGGCTGAAAGTTGTTTGCATGACAGCTGGAAGTCGGTCGGAAGGTGGCTAGAGGATGGCCTAAAAGACATTGGACGGCCGGAGGGTGGCCGGAGATGAGGAAGAGAACCTTAAGAGTTTTGATGTTGAAGATCCCTCGAAGGGCAACCACAAAGCATACTTTCCCTAGGCTCTGATACCATGTTAGAAAAGATAAGACTAATATGTAATCACAATGCATTATAAAGCAAAGAAGGATTATAAGAGAGAAGATTGAAGTAGTAAGTGAAGAGGTGAAGTAAGTTACATAGGTTAAGCCTTTATTTATAGAATGGGAAAGGAGTCTAGTTCTCTATCCCACCCAATGTGGGATAGAGAACTTCTAGTTCTCTAACAAATCAAATATGTATTAACCAAGCAAGTAAGCAATATAGTGCAAGGAAGAAAAATAGAGCAAGAGATGAACACCAGATTTACCAAGATTCAGCCACAACATGTGACCTCTGTCCTCACCCCCAAGATCCCCTTGAAAGCCTTCTACTATGCAAAAACTCCTTTACACAGCAGGTGCTAGTTGCCCAAGTGTCCAGCTCACTTTTTACAAGAGTTATTCCCTAACTCTCAAGCCCCTAAGTGATTTTGTCTAAGCTTCACTCAAACTTATAAGTACACTCAAACTCACAAGCTTACAAACCCTCCCAATCAAATAAATAAAAATTATACAAGGGTCAACTCTCTGAAAGAGTGAATGAATGAATTCAGCTTAGTAAATGCCCTAAATCTCAGTAAAGAGAATATTTGTTCAGGTAGGATCAGGAATTTCATCTCACAAGCAATAATAATACACTTAAATCCTTGGATTCTTGTATATAAATGTTGTGGGGATCTTGTATATATAGCCTTGAATTAGTTATAGCCATTGGTGGTGGTTGTGAGTGCATTTAATGCAAGATCACGCTGATAGGCCGTTTGAAAAACTAGTTGTTACGGTCAAAGAGGCAACTCTTTTTCTGATGGGGTCGACCCTTTTTGCTCTCATGCTAGCGTCCTCAACCTTCTATCCAAATGCGTCAACCCTTGAGAAATAAGAGTTAACCCTTTTTTATTTTCAGCAAACTTCAACAAGACTCTATCCAAATGTGTCAACCCTTAAGAAACAAGGAATCAACCTTTTTTAGACCTTCTTCAAGACTTTGCATACTAGACCAATGTGTCGATTCTTTTTCTAAAGGAGTCGACTCATTTTCTGGTTAGATTCTGGTCCAAGTCATTGTCTCAATGTGTCGACTTCTAAGCCAGAAGAATCAACTCTTTTTGCTTGGAGGCCTCAAATTTTGCAAGTCTTCTTCAATCTTCTTCAAAGTCTTCAAGTTCTTCATGGATCATCCAACTGAAGGTTTTAAAGCTTTAAATGACTTCTCCAATGCATGTTAATCTTCATAAACATCTTTAATCTTATCGAGATAAAATTAATCCACTATGATTACTTGTAGGGTTTTTTAATCAACATCGCTTCTTTTATTAATTCAAGACTTCACCAAAATCTTCAAGAAAGCTTCCAAGTCTTGTGATCTCTTCTCTTCAACTGATCTTCTATTCTTTTAAATGTTAGCATCTCTGAGTTAGGCATCAATATTGACTGCCGACTTTCTTCTCATTGTTGTCGATCTTCTTCTCATTATTGCCGACATCATTTTCTAGTCTTGTTACTTCACATGTAAAAGGTGTCAATTCTTCCAAAAGACCTGCCGACCTTCTTCTCTTTGGTGCCGACATCCTTTTCAATGATGTCGATCTCTTTTTCAAGTCAGATCTTCACGCCTTTCAACTTTTTCTTGACAAGCTTCTCGACACACAAATTCTTTAATATATTCAAAGTGTCAAGCTTCAAGTCATAGTCTAATAGTTAATAAGGATATGGAATATCCTACACACTAAGTAGGACCATTAGGTAACTAACACATGTTTTGTAGTCATCAAAATTAAGGCATGGAGTTAACAATCTCCTCCTTTTTGATGATGACAAAACCTTCCTTAATATGAACAATAAGCTTCACATCTAATGAATTTAGCAATGTGTAATATTAGAGAAATTCAGAAAATGAAAACTTCATGCTAGAATTTTTCTCCTACTTTCTTTTGTGTTTTATGCCTCAAAGAATTTTCCAGGTTCATAGTATAAATGCTTTTGCTCCCTCTTTCTTATGCAATGTAGCACTGTTATTAGATTTATTGTAATACAATTGATGCCAATCAAGCATCCCAATAAGACAATTATTCATATAAATTCATTCTTCCCCTTATGCACATAAGATCTCCATTATACTAAGCATCATTCGTATCTCAAATCGTTCTCCCCCTTTTTATTAATTTATCAAAAAGAGTGTTAAATAGAGAATAAAGACAAGTACAATAATAAAAAATCTTAAAACAAGAATAATGCTAATGTTATGGTAGTAACCAAATACAATCATCAATCACCTCATCAATTTAGCAAAGATAAGGCAAGGTAATTCAAAACAAACTATTTATATATAATTGGCATCCATAAAGTTTAAAAAGTAAAAATATCCACAAAATATTACAAGCATATTTGTCTTAAAGGATGACACACCATCCTATTAAAAAAATATTGTTCAGAAAAAGTAAATGCAAATGCAAGAGTGCTCATTTGGCTTTGGGAGATGGGGTTTAGAAAAGATCAACAGGGTCATTTCTAGTGTTGGTAAATTTGGCTAGGTTTCTTTGTTTCAAACCATACTTGTGAGAACTGGCTGCTAGCTTAGGAGTGATTTGGTCAGGAGGATTAGATGGTGCTGCAGGTGATAGCTGAGATATATAAGGAGAGGTGTTGGCTCTTTCAGTAGATTCATCCATCTCATCATTGTTAGAGTCCTCTTCTGCAAACTTTGCTGCTTCAGGGTAGAGGGGTTTGTATTCATCTCTAACTATTTTCTTGATGTATTTCTCAATGTGCTCAGTTGAGACAATAATGCCTCTAAAGATATCTTTTTTTTAACTTTTTCCCCTCAGTTACAAATGCTTTGCTAAGTTCCCTCACCTTTTTCTCAACAAAAAGTAGCCTTGTTGCACTATTTTTCACTTTCTTGTCAATCTTTGTGAATATCTCTTCTTGGTACTTTTTCATTTCTTTCATCATGTTCATCAAGACTTTTATTTGCACATAGCTACTGCTAGACACAATGTCCATGGGAAACAATTCCCTTGGAGTTCCAGAGGATTCAGCTCTTTTAAATGTTCTTGCCCTTGGTGTTGTACTACCACCATCACCACCCCTTTCCTTCTTTGAGGTCCACTTCTTGGTTTAGTTATCAAAAAAATATCTCATTCTAGATAGGGTCTTCTAATTATATTCATCCGAGTTTGGATCAGGAGTCCTTTTCTTTTCATTGGACAAGTCAACCTTGAATTGTAGGAATACCTTCGTCAAAAACATCCCATAAGGCAAACTCACCTTTATCCTTGTTGCCTTAATCATGTGGTTCAAAATAAAGTCAGCCAAATCAATTTTGGTCTCAATCAAATAGTCCCACATGAAGAACAATTCTTTCTCATAAATGTATTCAAACTTTCACCTTTATGAATAAGAATATAACATACAAAATGGTGGACAAGTCTCAATTCTAATGGGAGTTTATTAGGAATGGGTTGAAGACTATCATTAATAATCTCATGTCCCATGAGAAGAGATAGGGCTCCACATCTACCAATATTCTTCTGTCCTGTTTCTCCACCAGCATTACTACTTAAAATTTTACAAATCACTCCCTTAGTGAGTGTGATGGATACTCCTTTAACATAACTTAGTATATTAACTTCCCTAGTTTCTTTTTCAGCATGAGCATAAAACTGTGCTACCAACTCAGGATACACATCCTCTTTCAACAATGTCATGGATTTCCATTCAAGTTTATCTAGTTTAGGTTCAAAAGTATACTTCTCTTTGGCAAAAAATGCATAATCAATCCATCTACCATTCAAAATAACTTTAGAAGAGAAATCTTTATCATACTTATCTCGATTGGATTGTTTTTCGAAGTAGATATTATCCTCAAGAAAATCTTCTTCTTCCTCCACAATTTGCTTTCCTTTTCTCTTATTTGATGCCTTGAAAGACTCCCTTTTATCTTTCTTCTTCTTGCCTCCCTTAGATTTGGGAGTTGACTCTATTAGGGTTTTCTTTTCCTTCTTCAATATAGTAGTTTTGGGAGCTATTGAAAGTTACAATGGTGGTTGAGAGTAGTTGGGGAATGATCAAAGTAGTTCGAATCTAGGTTTTATAGAGGTGGGATGAGAGATTTTTGGTGGATTGGTAGTTGAGGCAATGGTTGATCGAGCAAAAGAAATTTGTCTAATTTTGAAAAAAAACAAGGGGTATTTACAGGTACTGAGCAATCATGCAAATGGGTCGACTCTTGTCTTCAAAGGGTCAACTCATTTTTTGTATAAAATGTTGTCTGAGCTTTTTGTTAAAATAGGTCGACTCTTTTCAATAGTCACTAGAAGCCATTTCCAGAATACAGAGGTCGACTCCTTAAAAGCATAGGTTGACTCTTTTTCTTATGTAATGTAAAAATAAATTTTAAATGGCACGAAATGCAGCAAATAGACACATAATCCACTTCAAATGAATCAAATGCACAATCAAACATATATAACAAAATAAGCAATTAAGTTAATGGATTACTCATTGTCAATTCTCTTTTAATCATACAAAATCTATCCTCACTTGGTGGTTTTATGAAAATATCAGCTAGTTGATTATCAGCGCTTACAAAATCAAGCATAATATCACTTTTTTGCATATGATCATGTATAAAATGATGTCTAATTTTAATATAATTTGTACGAGAGTGTTGAATAGTATTTTTGATCAAATTGATGGCACTTGTGTTATCATATCTAATGGGAATGTGTTCAAATGTTAAACCAAAATCTTCAAGTTGATGTTTGATTCAAAGAACTTGAGCACAACAGCTTCCAACTATAATGTACTCAGCCTCAGCTATAGAGAGAGCAACTGAATTTTATTTCTTATTAAACTATGAAACAAACATATTACCTAGAAATTGACAAGAACTACTAGTGCTCTTTTTATCAACTTTACTTCCAGCCCCTTACATAGTCAGTATCAGAATACCAATTAGACTAAATGATTTGTCATTAGGGTATTATAACCCCAAGTTAGGTATGTGTTTGAGATATCTAAATATTCTTTTAACATCAACAACATGTGATTCATTGGGATTAGATTGAAATCTAGCACATAAACACACATTAAACATGATATTAGGTCTCCTAGCAGTTGAATAGAGTAAAGAGCCAATCATACTTCTATAATGTTTGGTATCTATAAAAATACCATTTTTATCACTGTCAAGCTTAATTGAAGTATTCATGGGAGTGTTCAATGGCTTTGCATCCTGCATACCAAACTTCTTGAGCAAGTCTTTGATATACTTAGTTTGGTTTACGAAGATACCTTCCTTTGATTGTTTGATTTAAAGTCTAAGGAAGTAGTTAAGTTCTCCCATCATGCTCATTTCAAACTCACCATACATACACTTAGTTAATCCCTTATAAAGTTTCTCATTAGTAGAGCCAAATATAATGTTATCAACATAAATTTGCACAACAAGCATATCATGATCTCTAATATTTATAAAAAGTATGGTATCAACCTTCTTGTGAAATCATTTTCAATCAAAAATTTGTTCAACCTTTCATACCAAGACCTTGGGGCCTGTTTTAAACCATAAAGTGCTTTTGTAAGTTTAAAAACATGATTTGAAAACTTTGGATATTCAAAACAAGGAGGTTGCTCCACATAAACTTCTTCATAAATAAATCCATTCAAAAATGTACTTTTTACATTCATTTGATAAAGTTTAAAATTTTTTAAAACATGAAAATACAAGCAACATTCTAATAGCTTCTAATCTAGCTATAGGTGCATATGTCTCATCAAAATCAATTCCTTCTTCTTAACTATAGTCTTGGGCTACAAGTTTGGCCTTATTTCTTATCATTGTTCCAAATTCATCCATTTTATTTTTAAAAACCCATTTGGTTCCAATAATTGGATGATCTTCAGATCTAGGAACAAGGTTCCAAATCTCATTCCTCTCAAATTGGTTCAATTCTTCTCGCATGGCCAAAATCCAATACTCATCATTTTCAACATCTTGAAAATATTTTGGTTCAATTTGAGATAGAAAAGCAAAATGATTACAAACATTTCTAAGAAATGATCTTGTCCTTACCCCTTGTAATAGATCACTTAGTGCTCTGTTGGATAGTTGTAAACAAACTTTTATTCCTTTGGCAGCCCTTCATTCACATTTTGTTGGCTCAAGGGAATTTCTTGCTCATCTTTCTCCTTTTGTGTGGCTTCACTTGTGTTTTGATTGATATTGAAATTGTCCATGCTTTGCTCCACATCATCTATATTATCACTCACAACTTTTCTAAGCAAAGAGTTTAGTTCATCAAATGTAACATACACTGGTTCCTCAACAAGTAAAGCTCTTTTACTAAAAACTCTAAAGGTCTTACTATATGTGGAATAGCTAAGAAAGACACCATCATCAAATTTTATATCAAACTTACCAAGGTTATCTTTATTATTATTCAACACAAAGTACTTACATCCAAAAGCTCTAAAGTATGAAACATTTGGCTTCTTATCTTTCTAAAGCTCATATGGGGTTTTGTTCAAATAGTTTCTAAATAAAACTCTGTTCAAAACATAGAAGGCCATGTTAACAGCTTCTGCCTAAAAATATTTTGGCAAACTATTTTCACAAAGCATGGTTTTCCCCATTTCTTCCAAAGTCTTGTTATTCCTTTCAATAACCCTATTCCGTTGAGGGTTCTAGATGCAGAAAAATTGTATTCAAAATCATTTTCATCGTAATATATTTTAGAAGGTTTGCAATCAAACTCACCACTATGGTCAATCCTAATTGTTGTGATTGCATAGTGTTGGTATTATGGGGGCCAGTAATCGACCTTTAACTCGGTTGGGTCTTATGGGGGACCCAAATAATGTATGTGATTGGCCAACTCATGACGCTTACATGACACAGACCCTCATGCTCACCTGCCACTTAGTGCGAGACTCTGCGCTGCTAAAGTATAAGAAAATAAAGTTACACCTTGACTAATAGTAATTGTTTTTGGTGTAGTGGTAAGCGCTTGATCCTAAACTTGGTAACAAAGCGAGATCACGGGTTCGAGTCCCAGGGTCATTGCGGCGGGGGATACTGTTGGCTTTATAGGGGCCAGCAATTGATCTTTGACTCGGTTAGGTCTTATGGGGGACTCACATGAAGTACGTGACTGGCGCTTACATGGTGCAAATCCTCAGCCCTTTTCATTTTGAACCTTTTTGCAAACTTTTATAAAAAAGACAATTGTTTCATCCTTGTGAGTAAGAAAGAATGTCTAAGTGAACCTTAAGTAATCATCAACAATAACTAAAGTATATTGCTTACCACCTAGATTTAGAATTCTAGTTGGTCCACACAAATCTATATACAATAGTTGAAGTAGCCTAGTTGTAGAAATTATGTTTTTGAATTTAAAAGAGACTCTTGTTTGCTTCCCTATTTGACAAGCATCACAAACCTTATCTTTTTCAAATTTAACTTTAGGAAGTCTATTTACCAAATCATTTTTTAAAATCTTTGAAAAAATACTCATGCTTGTATGACCAAGCCTTTTATGCCACAACCAACTATCCTCATTATTTATAGTTACAAGACATTTTATTTTGCAAGAAAAAGGATTATTTAAGTTAAATATATAGATATTGTCTTGCCTATGACTAGTCATTATGGCCTTATTATCATTGATGTTAACTATATCACGTTTTGAAGATTCAAAAACAACTTTGCAGCCTTTATCATATAATTGACTAATACTTAAAAGATTGTGCTTAAGACCTTCAACAAATAAAACATTCTCAATAGAAGTTGAAGAATCCTTACCAATATTACCTATACCAATGATCTTGCCTTTGCTATTATCTCCAAAAGTGACCAAGCCTTCATCTTTTGGTGTAAGAGATATGAATTAAGCATCATCACTAGTCATGTGTCTTGAGTATCCACTATCTAAGTACCAA
Organism: Euryodendron excelsum; assembly: GCA_033060915.1. Taxonomy (NCBI): domain Eukaryota; kingdom Viridiplantae; phylum Streptophyta; class Magnoliopsida; order Ericales; family Pentaphylacaceae; genus Euryodendron; species Euryodendron excelsum. The sequence goes on along the minus strand of CM065385.1, from coordinate 32,203,456 downwards.
TGATTCTTCTTGAATTTTGCTTGAAAACATACCTACGAAATAAACAACTCAACCTTTGACCTTTGGTACGCAAACCATCTTGGGTCCAGGGGGATTATTCTTCAATAATCCTCTTAGGACCCAAGCCTTCTTGGCTATATATGATTTCTGCATAATGAAACATTGGCTAACTAGATGGTTTCTCTTTTGACAATCAAAACATGTAATCTTTGTTTTTGAAAATTTTTTTATCTTTAAAAGGATTATAACATATTCCAGCCTTGTCAAGAGAGCCCTTTTGCTTACCAAACACAACATCAAGCTTTTCTTTCCTGTCAACACTCTTTGCAAGAGATTTTTCTAAATCCTTTACTTTTTCTTTCAAAACAGAATTTTCTTTTTTCAAAATCTCATTATCCTTTTGTAAATCCTCACTTTCCGTTGTGAGAGTGAAAACCGTCTTTTTGACAAGGATATTTTTGATGCCCATCTTTTTAAATTCAGCAAGTAAATCATCAAAAGTATCTTATAACTTATCAAATGAAAAATCATATGGTTTAGAAACTGGTACCTCAGTTTCTTCTTCTTGTGCCATAAGACATAGGTTTGCCACTTCTTGAGGTTCAGCTTCTTCATCAGAGGTGGATTCCTCATCATCACTCCAAGTGGTGGCTGCTAAAGCTATTTTCCCTTTACCTTTCTTTTAGTTCTTTTTTAGCATAGGACACTCAGCTTTCATGTGTCGTGGCTTCTTGTATTCAAAACAAATGATGGTTGAATCCTTGCTAGTGAATTCTCCCTTTGCATCAGGCTTCCTTCCTCATGTCCACCTTCTTTTCATAAATTTCTTGAATTTTCTTATAATAAGGGCAAGATCTTTCTCATCTTCATCTTCACTTCCAGATTTATTTTTTGGTATAGTGGATTTGAATGCAATAAATTTCTTTCTCTTGTCCTCCTCTTCTTGATTATTTTGCTTTTAGGTCAGCTCATAGGTCCTGAGAGATCCAAGAAACTTCTCAAGTGACAAGATGTTAAGGTCTTTGGCTTCTTGTATAGCTATCACATTGACTTCCCATGTCTTTGGCAATGATCTTAGAATCTTTCTTATCTGTTCATGATGAGAATGCAAATGTCATATTTTTTCCCTTTAATGTTTAGTATTTTATACTTATTTGGTGCCTAAATATACTCATTATTCTTATATTTTGATTTAGGGTGCTATGGAACGCCATGAAAGAGAACCCTAGCTTAAAAAAGATAAATTCGTCCTAAATTGGACACAGCGTTTGAAGGGCATTTAAACTATCCGAAAGTGCATTCGAACGGTTCCAATTGCGTTCGAATGATACGTCAAACGGGTTCACGCCAAGTTTAGGTCCGAAGTGTGTTCAAAATATACAAAGGGCAAATTTTTGTTCGAAGTGCGTTCAACATACCGCTCAAACGGTGGTTCGGTGCATTCGAACGGTCTTATGGATCTGCAGATTTTCAGAAGCCTATAAAAGCTGGGATTGTTTTATTTTTAGGGTTAGCGTTTTTCATATTGTTTTAGGAGGAGAAAGCATCAGTAGACACATGTTTCTCTATTCTTCTCTACTTCTCCTTTGAGTTTTCTTTATGGCCCTGCGTAGCTAAACTTTAAATCTTAGTCAAAGGAAACGGAAGCTTCAGAATTAAAAATAAATTTTGAAATCTAATTTAGTTTCGTTATTCGATTTATGCTTTGAGTATCGAATGTTCTTCTGTGCCTATTTTCATGATTGTCTCGTTTAATTACTAGGAGGCCTACTATTTTATTATTCATTGCAATCTACTGCTGGGTTAAATATCAAATCTGTAATTGTTTGATTCCTTTAATTTGTAAAGCAACTAAGATTTAATGATTTTTTGCGTCAGGAATTATTAGATCTTAGGAAGAACGCTCGACTAAATTAAATGCAACCACTTGTGTTTGTGTTGTTTAGTTTCATCAATCTCTCTAATTCTTAAGGCTGCTACTAGATTGAACATTGAGTGTTTATCCTGGGTTGTTTGATAGTTAGGGTTAATGAGATCGCTTGTTTTCTAATTAACTATGACTAAGGAGAGATAGAAAAATAATTCCGACGGTGAATATTCAAAGTGTGAATTGATATATGCTTGCATCGATGATCAGTTGTAAAATTCTGATGGTGGATGTTGACTTAGACCAAGGTTTGTTCTTTTGATTAATTTCAATACTTTAATCTGAATTGTTCGTTAGTTTTTTTTATTAAAATTATTTTCATTATACCCAAACCCCCCCCCCCCCCAAATCCTTGTTCATGTAGCATAAATTTAAGCTAGACACTCTCTGTGGGAACGATTCTTACTCGCACTACTACATATTTATTTTTTAAGAGTATAGGTTTTATTTTTAGTTGTCTACGACAGCACACCAAATTTTGGCGCCATTGCCGGGGAGTAATTCTAGTTGATTTTTGTGCTTCTTGTGATCCTTATTTTGTTCTTGAAAAAAAAAAAGTTGTTAATTTTCGATAGTTACAGTTGGCAGAATTCTGATTCCGGTAGAACTAAGCCTTGACACTATAGTTTTCTGAAGGAAAACGACGTTTTGAGTAGGACCAGTTAATCCTATGGATTACTAGCCCCATCTCTCGAGGCCAAATTCCACTATTTTCTAAGGTTTTTAGGCATTTTTCTTGTGTTAGCATAGAATTTTTACTTATTTTCATTACTCTATACTTTTCCTGAATTGTTTTTCATGGTTTGTTAGAGTTTCCTTGAGTGTTTATGATTGTAATTCGATCTTCTAATCAAGGTGATTTGCAGTGCAATCCAGAAATAGAGAGAACTTTGTACAGGTCAAGAAAGGAAGTTCGGAGATATTCTGCAGAGAACGATCCAGCTCTTGATTCCCTATTTGCTAGCGATTTTGATTTAGAAGAGGAGAAAGTCATGGCTAGAAATCAAACTTTGAAAGAGCTTGCTGCCCCTGATCTGAATCAACAACCCTTATGCATAACATTCCTTATTTTAGATGTTACTACTACTTTTGAATTAAAATCTGGACTAATACATTTCTTGCCCACTTTTCATGGTCTAACAGGTGAAGATCCTCACAAGCATCTAAAGGAGTTTTATGTAGTATGCACGAGTATGAAACCTACAGGGGTGACTGAAGAGTAATTAAATTAAAAGCCTTTCCGTTTTCTTTGAAGGATTCAGCTAAGGATTGGCTCTATTATCTACCCTCTGGAAGTATTACCACATGGAACAAGATGAAGAGATTATTTTTGGAGAAATATTTTCCATCTTTAAAGATGGCCAACATTCGAAAAGAAATTTATAGTGTAAGGCAGCACAATGGAGAGTCCCTACACAAATACTGTGAACGTTTCAAGAAATTATGTGCAAGCTACCCCCATCATCAAATTAGTAAGCAACTTCTTATCCAGTACTTCTATAAGGGCCTTCTACCCACTAATAGGAGCA
>CM065385.1:32107500-32197500 GCA_033060915.1 Euryodendron excelsum | reverse complement strand
CATATTTTCATATTATATTGAGCATATCATAGAAGTATTTATGGAGGATTTCACAGTTTATCAAGACTCCTTTGATAATTGTTTGCATAATCTACACTTGTTCTTCAAAGATGCATAGAAACTAATCTTGTGTTAAATTCTAAAAAATGTCATTTTATGGTTGAACAAGGTATAGTTTTGGGTCATATTGTTTCATTTAGGGAAATTGAGGTAGATAAAGCTAAAGTTGGCATTATTCAATCTTTACCTTATCCCACTAGTGTGCAGAAAGTTCGTTCTTTTCTTGGACATACAGATTTTAACCAAAGATTCATTAAGGACTTCTCCAAAATAGCATTACCCTTATGTAAGTTGCTACAAAAGGAAGTGGCTTTTGAGTTCGATGAGGCATGTAAAAAGGTGTTTGATAAACTGAAGAAACTGTTGACTTCTACCCCAGTTATCCAGCCCCTTGACTGGAATGTTCCTTTCGAGATAATGTGCAACGCAAGTGATTATACAGTGGGCGTTGTTTTAGGTCAAAAAATTGGAAAAGCGTCTCATGCCATTTATTATGCTCCCAGAACTTTGAATAATGGCCAGAGAAACTATACTACTACTGAAAAAGAACTTTTAGCTATTATTTTTGTTTTAAAAAAATTTCGATCTTATTTACTTGGTACTAAAGTATTTGTTTACTCTGATCATGCAGCTCTTCATTATTTGATGACAAAGAAAGAGGTAAAACCAAGATTAATAAGATGGATACTTTTCTTGAGTGAATTTGATTTGGAGATCAAAGACAAAAAAAGGAATAAGAAATCGTGTCGCAGTTCATGTGGAGAATGAACTTCGTCTGCAGGAAACGTTCCCGAACGAGCAATTATTCTCTACGAGTGTGACATTACCTTGGTATGTGAATATTGTAAATTATTTGGTTACTAATATGTTACCTCCTGGTTTGTCTAAGGTTCCAAGAGATAAGATCAAGAGTGATGCCAAATACTATGTGTGGGATGACCCATACTTATGGAAGCATTATGTGGATCAAGTGATAAGAAGGTGCGTCCCTGAAAACAAAATTATTTATATTCTCACCTTTTGTCATTCGAATGCTTGTGGAGGTCACTTTAGAGCTAAGAGGACGGCGAGAAAAATGCTAAAATGTGGTGTTTATTTGTCATCTTTATTCTGAGATTCATATTCTTTTTGTAAGTCATGCGATCCTTGTCAAAAGACAAGTAATATATCCTTAAGGAATAAGATGCCACAAACTCCCATACTATTTTATGAAATTTTTTATATTTGAGGCATCGATTTCATGGGACCGTTTCCTATATCTTTCGGTTATGTTTATATTTTGCTTACTATTGATTATGTCTCGAAATGAGTGGAAGCTAAAGCTACCAAGACTAATGATTCTAAAGTTGTTACAAATTTTATCAAGTCTAACATATTCTTCAGGTTTGGAATTTCAAGAGCTCTAATAAGTGATCAAGGCACTTACTTTTGTAATCAAATTGTGGCGACTTTGCTGAGAAAGTACCATGTGACCCATAAGGTGTCAACTTCCTATAATCCACAAACTAGTGGAAAAGTGAAAGTGTCAAATCGAGAGATCAAGTCCATCATTGAAAAGACGATCAATCCAAGTAAAAAAGATTGGAGTTTGCGTTTGGATGATACTTTGTAGGCGTATAGGACTGCATATAAGATGCCCATTGGAATGTCACCTTATCGATTGGTGTTTGGAAAACTATGTCACATTCCAGTTGAGTTAGAATACAAAGCTTATTGGGCTATCAAGAGTTTCAATCTGAAGATGGATGAAAGTGGAGAATACAGGAAGTTGCAACTACAAGAGTTAGAGAAAATTTGCAATGATGCCTATGAGATTGCAAGGATTTACAAGGAAAAGATGAAGGCTTTTCATGACAAGATGATCTCTAGAAAGGAGTTTGAAGTTGGTCAAAAAGTCCTTCTATTCCATTCACGGCTTCGTTTGTTTCCAGGTAAGTTGCGTTCTCGTTGGATTGGACCTTTTGTCGTTACTAATGTTTTTCCTCATGGTGCAGTTAAAATTCAAAGTTTAGCCACTTCCAAAGTGTTCAAGGTGAATGGCCATAGACTTAAGTATTTCTATGAAGGTTTCCAAGTAGAGAATATGGAGAAACTGGACCTTGAGGGTCCGATTTATACTATTGAAGAAAGAAGTATTGAGTCGAGTCCACGACAATAAACAAAGGTACTGCTTGGGAGGTAACCCAAGGGAAGTTCGTTTTTCTTTTTTTATTTTCACATTTATATTTTGGTTATTTCTGCCCTTTTTTTGCATTTCACTTTACATCGGGGACAATGTCAGTTTTAAGTGTGGGGGAGGAAATTTAGGTTGTATTTTTGTGTTTTAATTTTAGTTTTTTGTGAAAAAAAAAAAAAAGAGTTTTGCTTTTTGTTTTTGTGGTTTTCAACAGTTTTTAGTTGCGTATGTCATGAGGAAGATTAAATTAAGCTTGAAAGATTCATAACATGATTAAATAAGTAATCTTCCAACTTATAATTCATTAGTCTAGTTATTTCTCTTGAGACTGGAGTGATTAAATTTGGTAGATAAGAGCTGGTGAGATTTTGAGCCTTCAGACTGACACATCCATATCAATCTCAATATTCTCTTTCATGTGAGATATTCTTCCATGAATTTGTTTATCTAAAACTTGCCTTGATTCTCTTTGAGGTCATATTGACACATGCATGCATGAACATAATTAAGGCCCTCTTTGTTATAGGCTACATAAGCCAAATAGCCTACCTAATAATTAATTTTTCTCTTTGTTGAACCCCTTTGAGTTTTATTTGTTGTTTTTTTCATTTATTGTGAACCCACATTACAAGTTTTAAACCCGGAAAACAATGTCTTTATCCAAGCCGTAGAGCTAGTGAAGCGTTGTTCATCATTATGATACGTATGGGTGTGCAAAAAAAAAAAAAAAGTGTGGGGTGTCTGGATTTGTGGTAGGGCTATGGCTGGTGAATGGGAATATATTTTCATTCTCAATTCGTGAGTTCCATTGTTGATGTAATTTAAAAAAAAAAGAAAGGAAGTGATGGAGGAAATTGCTTTTAATGTTACAGACCGTCCATATTTATAATCCCTCCTAGAATTTTGAGAAATGGGTTTGTTTATATGTGATATATACAAAGGCAGAAACTACTTAATTGAGTAATTGGTTTTACATGTTTTATATATTCGAACTTGAGTTGATTCATTTTTGCTTCACTAGTTTCGATGGCTTTTGAGCTACATTTCCAAATATTTTCCAGCTTAATCCTAAACCCCGTTACAACCCTTGAAAAGTCCTTATGATTCGTGGTATGCATGTGATCCTAGTGGCGGAGACTGAGAAGATATCCAAGCCTATGGTAGATCATTTCTATTGGAATGAATTTGAGCGAAACACATACTCTTTAAACACAGGAGAGTCGAGTGTTTATTTTAGTGAGGGCCTACATGTTTAGTTTGCTCCATCTTCGAGTGGAAATACTTACTAAGTAATTGTGAGTTGTTTAAGAATATTTGTTCATGATATATTATGAGTTTTGAAGAGCTTGATTGTTCTTTATTGTAATCTTGGTGTTTTTAAAAAAGTGAATTTGAGTTTTGCCCGAGGACAAGCAAAAGTTAAGTGTGATGGAATTTGATGAGAATGCAAATGTCATATTTTTCTCCTTTAATGTTTAGTCTTTTATACTTATTTGGTGCCTAAATATACTAATTATTCTTATATTTTGATTTAGGGTACTATGAAACGCCAAAGAAGAGAACCCTAACTTAAAAAGGACAAATTTGTACTAATTGGATACAGCATTCGAAGGGCGTTCGAACAGTCCAAAAGTGCATTCAAATGGTTCCAGTTGCGTTCGAATAGTGCGTCAAACGGGTTCATGCCAAATTCAGGTCCAAAGTACATTCGAAAGATACAGAGAGCAAATTTTTCGTTCAAAATGCGTTCGACGCACCATTCAAACGGTGGTTCAGTGCGTTCGAACGATATTAGGGGTGTTCAAACGGCCTTACGGATCTGTAGATTTTCAAAAGTTTATAAAAGTTGAGATTGTTTTATTTTTAGAGCTAGCATTTTTCATATTGCTTTAGGAGGAGAAAGCTTCAGTAGACACACGTTTCTCTATTCTTCTCTACTTCTCTTTTGAGTTTTATTCATGGCCCTGCGTGGCTAAATTTTGAATCTTGGTCGAAAGAAACCGAAGTCTCGGAATTAAAAATAAACTGTGAGATCTAATTTTTTTTTTCATTATTTGATTTATGCTTTGAGTATCGGATGTTCTTTTGTGCCTATTTTCATGATTGTCTCGTTTAATTACTAGGAGGCCTACTAATTTATTATTTGTTGTAATCTACTGCTGGGTTAGATATCAAATTCATAATTGTTTGATTCCTTTAATTTGTGAAGCAATTAAAATTTAATGATTTATTGCATAAGGAATTATTAGATCTTAGGAAGGACGCTCGACTAAATTAAATTCAACCGCTTGTGCTTATATTGTTTAATTTCATCAATCTCTCTAATTCTTAAAGCTGCTACTAAATTAAATCTTGAGTGTTTGTCCTGAGTTGTTGAATAGTTAAGGTTAATGAGATAGCTTGTTTTCTAATTAACTACGACTAAAGAGAGATAGGAAAATAATTTCAACGGTGAATATTCAAAGTGTGAATTAATATATGCTTGCATCGATGGTCAATTATAAAATTTTGATGGTAGATGTTGACTTAAACCAAGGTTTATTCTTTTGATTGATTTCGATACTTTAATTTGAATTGTTCATTAGTTATTTATTAAAATTATTTTCATTATACCCAAACCCCCCATTCTTGTTCACATAGCATAAAACTAAGCTAAACACTTTCCGTGAGAACGATCCTTATTCGCACTACATATTTATTTTTTAGTGGTATAGGTTTTATTTTTGGTTGTTTGCGACAGCACACCAGTTCACTATTAGGATATACTCTTTCAAGAGATTTTAAACCATTAACAATGTCAATGAATCTAGTGAACATTTCAGTTATAGACTCATCAGATTTCATCATAAATAATTCATAATTAAACACAAAAATATTAATCTTAAACTCTTTTATTTGATTGTCAGTTCATGAATCATTTCAAATCTATCCCATAAGTGTGCTTGGACTGTGGTTGACCATGATGACCGTACATGGAGGGTGATGTGGCTGTGAGGTGCCGCCTGGCCCGTGGTCCAACCATGTGAGGCGTAGCTGTGGGTGTCCGGCCATCATTGTTGCTGCTTGAGCTTATGGAAGCCTTCTGATTTTTGTCTAGTGCTTAAGCTTCGGAGAGTTCACCAAAACTGCTTCGGGTTGCCTAGATTGTTGATTAATATTGCTTTTATTTTGATTTCCAGGTTTCTATCTTAATTCTATACTCTCGGGGTAGATTATTTTGTATAATTTTTTTATTTTTTGGGGTTTTGTTTGTTTCCTGTATTGCTCTTATTTGGCACCCAGACCGGTACTACCGATGGTTTCCCCAGGCACTTGCTGAGGAAGCAAAAAAAAAAAAACTCATCACCTCTCTCTCTCTCTCTCTCAAACACCCTCCTTATTCTAATGTTGTGGGACATTTTACAAACTCCAAGAATTTTTTTGTGGAGCAAGTTTAAAAAAGGTATAAAATTCTGGGCTTTTGCTTCTCTGTTTGATGCTTACCGTTCGTTTCCTTGATCTTTATGGTAACAAAATTTCAGCTCCATTATAATGAGTGCCGGAGAACCGAAAAATGAGAATGGATGAGAGAGCCAGTGAAATTGATCAAGCACAGGTATGGTGCGACAGCAGACATCGTTAGGAAAGAAAAAATGTGTGCACTCTTCGTCACTGATCTTGATGCAGACTTGCCAAAAAAAAAAAAACTATGACCTTGACGCAGGAGCTGGTAGGTTAATGCCACCCTTATGAACATTAGTGACAACAAACCCAATAATGTCCAGCTACCTTATGTTTTTGGAAATTAGAAACTCTTTTCAGATTAGGGATCTTTTGAACTGAATTTTATAAGTACTTTTTTTGTTTTATCTTCCAAAGTTCTTGAAAGCAAGAGAAACACTTCTTGCACATGTTTAGATTCGAGTCTTTTAACTATTCAATTCGCCTTTAATTTTCTATTCAGGGTGTCAAAGTTGTTAGGAGTGTTGTTGGATTTTGGTGAAATTATCTTTAATGTCTTTTGGTTGGGTTATTAAAATCAAATTTTGAACAGTAAAACCTCTATTTCTTTTAATAGTAGTTTTCGTGCCATTTGATTTGATTCATAAAACAACTTTAATGTTTGATTGACATGAAACCTTGGAACAAATGCTTCTATATTTATATCTCTCAAGTTTCATTGCATTATTAAGTGACTTGCAGGTTATTTTAAGTACTTTTTGAAATTATTTTTATTTAGTTGTCTTTTTGTAATATAATATGAAATTTTGATTCTAAGTTAATTAATTAATTTTGATCTATGCATGTCAATAATGATTTTGTGGAGAGTGTTATACGCACGAGTCATGGGTAATATATTTATAGAGGAGAGATAGTGGTAGGCATCTGAGTTCATGGCCGTGGCTCTCTCTGCCAACCCTAGTTGGCTGGCTTGGAGGGGATGAAAGCTGTTACAAAGATGGTGGGCGTTGAAGCTGCTTAGACTGCTCATTGATCTTCTAATTGGTCGTCGTGGGCAGAGTGATACTGTCAGCGTTTTAAGGCAGTTGTGTAACAATCAAGAATATTGCAGGAAAAAAATGTATACAGGTAAAAAAGTATACAGGTATGCTAACGAGTATGACGGTGAGGTGAGAATAACCGCATGACGATGTGAGCAAAATAGATAAAGTTTAGGGTAATGTTATAAATCCAAAAAATTTATACAGAATTTATATCTAGAATGATGTGTCTGAGTTGTGGATTTATTACTTTAAAACAAAAAACGCACGAAAATACATTTTAATTACAAAACTGTTGCTGTTATATTATTTTGATTCAAAATTTTGTACAAAAATTTTAAAAGAATAACAATTTTTCTAAAGTTTATATTTGGTGCTATCGAACAAATTGCGAGAGATCTGATTGGGCGTATAGGTGGCTATATGGAATTGTAATAAGACAAATGAAAGAAGGGCAAGGAGGATATTTTATAGGGATGCCGGAGAATAAAGCAGGACATTTCAACTTTTATTATAGTAGATATATATATATATATATAATATAATATAATATAGAGATGGAAGAGAGAAGTGTACAAATGGGGAAAGATGGCATTAAAAGAGACTAAAAATAACTAAAAGAAACAAAGGGGAAAAGAAAAAAAAATAGAGACCCTCTAATGCATTGAAATTAAAGTATTGAATTTGGGAAATTAAAGCTCACAGCAGAGCAATTGCTGGCAATGAGGAAGACCAAATGAAATTCAATAGCTTAAAGTGAAGAAAACTAATGAGTTCACAAAATCATTCCCACGGTAGAAATTCAATAGCTTAAACCAAACTTTAAAACTGGGACAGAGAAAAAAAAGACCAAATGAAAATTATTGAACCCAAATAATTTTCTCTCTCTAAAAAGTAAACCCATTTCAATCAATTGGGTGAAATTGGTTCTAGCTAATTTTTTTTTTCTTTCATGAAGTGCAATAGAAAGTGAGTCTACTTCTTCCACTGCTCAACATTTACATATATACACATGCTGACATACACACAAAGGAGGCTGTTGAAGTTATACAGAGAGTGTGCGAGGCTGCGTTGGGACAATGGTGGCTGTGTGGAGGATGGTCAGTGTAGGTGACACTGTTGGGGTGGGGCAAGGGTTGGGGTTAGGGTTAGAGTTGGGGTTGGAGGAGAGTAGAAGAGATGGAAGAAACAACAATGCAAAGAGAAGTTGTAGAGAGAATAAAAAAAGAGAATGAAATTGTGTGCTTGGATTATTTTACCCCTCATGTGCATGGCACATGTATAATTTCCGTCCAATTTGTGAACCACCATTTTCAATTGGACCTATTAGACCCTAATTGCAAAATTAAATAGTATTATTGTTGAAATTGAAACTACAGAGACGAAATTGAAATTAGGCCCAAAGTGCAAAAATTATCGGTGTAATTAGCCCATCTATATATGTATAGAAAGATTCACTTTTCCTCAAAATCCCACCTCAATTTGTCTTCAGATCACCATTTTATTTCTCTCCTCAATTTGTCTTCGGATCACTCTTTTGACGTATTTATATATATGTATAAATTATAGTTGCACGGAAACTTCTTTGGGAGGTGGAAACACGTTTTCAGGATGAGTACGAAACTTGTTTCAAAATTTTGAGAAAATGTTTCGGAAACGAGGGGAAAACATTTCGGAAACTCTTGGGAAACGTTTAGAAAATTCTTAGAAAAACTCTTGGAATACTTAACGGAAACTCTTGGAAAACTTAGGAGAAACTCTTGGAAAACGCTTCGAAAACTTAAAATGTTAATTTTTATACATTTTTTTCTTTAAGTTCTAACTAAGTATCTATGAAATTATTCGCATAAGTTTCCACTAAGTTTTCTAAAGATCTCTACTAAGTTTTTCTAAGATTTCTACTAAATTTCTTAAAGGTCTCCACTAAGTTTCTTAAAAGTCTCCTTTGAGTTTCGAAAAAATTTCCTATTAAGTTTCTCAATTGTTTTCCACTTTCTGTTTTTCTCTATATTTTTTTACCACTCTTCCCGCTTTCGTTTTCTGTAACCTTTCTCGCTTTCACTTTTTATTTTAGCAACTCTAGTATAAACACAAACCCACAAAACATCAACAAAATAATTGTTATTTGATGCCCAATTTAGCACCATTACCAACAACGTCAGACAACCAGTCCCACCACCATTTATCAAATTTGAAAAAATGAAAGAACCAAAGAACAAATTAGTTGGGCAGAGAAATTGATACATTATATATATATATATATATATATGTGTGTGTTATAAGGTTAAACAAACTTTTATTTCATGAAGTCTGGTTTAAAAATACATAAAATTTTGTTATTTAAAAGTGAATACATAATTTGTTTATGTTTTATTAAAATAAAGTGCAAAACTGACAAAAATTATTAAATTTAACGGAGCGTGTATTATACCCGCAGCTTGGACTAGATCAGAGACACGCCGGCCGTAATAAATCCTTTTAAAAGATATTTTTGCCCTCAAAATTCTTTTTCCTTCTTTCTTTCTCCTCCCCTACGGTAAACAGCCAGGCAATGATGTCACATAACTGAAAACCTCACAACCACCATTCCCGCACACCACCGGCATCCCCTCACTTTCTCTCCTCCTCCCGTCAATTATGGCTTACTACATGGCAACAATCTCTCTCTCTACCGCTCACTTTGTCTCTCTAGAAGACCCTCAGCTGCATGCTTTCCCTCTCTAAGAGATCCTCACTGGCCATCCCTATCTCTCTCTAACATTCCAAAATAGAAGACCCACCTAGAACGGACCCACTTTTTTGGACGAAAACATTCCAAACTGCAGCCAGTGACAAAAATTGTTTTATTTCTTTTCCATTAGTAAAGAAAAATTCAGGTTTTTTTTTAATAGATGGAGTGTGCCATTTTCTTTATATATATAATCGGAGGGGAGTGAACCGTGCTTATAAACGAAAATAAGAAAAAATTAATAAAATGATTTAAGATTGAATTAACTTACATGAAGTATTTGATATTTAATATCTTGTCTATTATTTATGAATATAACGAATACCTTAATAAGAGCAAATGTGCTGTTCACATGCTACATTTAATATTTTGAATGCATGTTTTTATTTATGCGTAACCTCTAATTTTATCAAATTAAAAGTATATAATTAAGAGCATAATATTAGCAACAACCTTAAAGTACTGCAAAAAAATTTGAAATTACTTGCTACTGCAAATTAAAGTACTGCAAAAAAATTAGCAATGGACAAAAATTGAAGTAATCAACTTATTTTTTGCAAAATAAAATATTAATAGAAATATTTAATAATGTTGAATTTAAAAATATTTTATGTAAAAATCTACTAATAGGTTGATTGATTTTGACCCTATCATAAATGAATTAGGTTTTCATTAAATGCTTGACCTAAGATATTAAACATTTTAGAAAAAAAAAAATAGGGTATTACACATACCATATTTAAATTAAGGTCCTCATAAAAAATAATGCTAAATATTTAAGAGCATAATATTAAGCCACAAACTTAAAGAATAATCTTTTTTAATCCAAAATTGACATTACTTGCTACTGTAAATTAAAGTACTGCAAAAAAAAAAAAATAGTAATGGACAAAAACTGAGGTGATCAACTTATTTTTTGCAAAATAAAATATTAATATAAATATTTAATAAGGTTGAATTTAAAAATATTTTATGTAAAAATATACTAATAGATTGATTCATTTTGACCCTATCATAAATTAATTAGGTTTTCATTAAATGCTTGACCTAAAATATGAAACATTTTAGAAAAAAAAAAGTAAATAGGGTGTTACACATACCACATTTAAATTAGGGTCCACATATAAATTAATAATAAAGATTTATATGAAAAAAACCAATGATTAGATGACATACGTATTTTATAAATTTAAAACTCTATAAAAAAACTGGGTTAAAACTTTTGAACTCGAAAACCAAACAACCAATTGACAGTATAGATATAGATTGCACAACAATGGGTGTATCTTTTAAAAATTTTAAGTGAGTTTAGGAAACCCATAATAGTTTGAATTTTAAAAACTATGATCTTAATTGATAGACTTTAGAAATTATAGATCTATCTATACTGTGTATATCATTCAATTATTGAAAGTTTTTGGATTAACTTAAAATTATTCTTATTTTAAAGTTTGTAAGAGGGTTCCAATTAAATAAATTTAAAAATTTTGACATAATTATCAATGGATTTTATCAATGTAGAATTTATAAATTTAAGAAGAAATAGGAAAAGATTAGAAAGAATTAATGATATTTTTACAAATATAAATTGTATATAAATAAATTGCTAAGAATTTAGTGACATGTTCTTCCTATTCTAGAAATTTAAAATCTTTTTATGATTAATAAAGATTTTTTAGGACGATTATAATTAAAGAAATTTGAAAATGTTACCATAATTATCATTGAATAGCTTTGTGAAGATTAGAATAAATAATAAATTAATTAATAGGAACCAATAATAATATGACATTTGAATTTTATGTTTTTAAAAAATCAAAATTTGAAGAAAAAGGGATTAAGACTTTTAGCTTTAAAGACCACCTATCATTCTGCTATAATATATAGTATAGATATATGTTTCTATTATGCAATTACTGATACTTTTTGTTGATGAACTCCCTCCAAGTGGTTGTGCTGAAAATGGAAGGATAAATGTTTATATATATAGATATATATATATATATACATGTATAATATATATGTATATACGAGCAATGAACATGTGTTATGCACGGACCAAAAATATAAAATCGTAAATCAATTTTTCAAATAATTTTTTCCAAACAAAGAGTTTTATAGTATGTCATATTTAAAACATAATATTAAACGATATAATCATACAACACCTATAGGATAACTTCCGTCTTAAAAGTTATTTGAACTATACATGTTAACAATATTTTTTTTATTATAATAGCCATAAAGAGAAAAAATGTAAAAAAAAATAATTCATGTACTAACTATTAAGTTACACTTTTAATATATATTTGTTTATTGAAAGTAAATACAATAATTAACTTTTGACATTAAGATTATCAAGTTATTTTTAGGATTAAAAAGAAATAAATATAAATTATAAAAAAAAAAATATGAATACATGTCTAATATCTATTGAGAAATAGTCATTCAAATAACAAAACAATGTTATTACACTTTATGTTTTTTTTTTGAGAAAATAAAATATAAATTAATAGTGAAAGAAAATTAATTGAATTTTCATAAGTTAATTAAAATAAATATAGGTAAATCTTTTAATTATTTGTCTATAAAACCATTTAATAAAAAGTTAGTATCAAAATTTGTATTTATTTTACTTTTCTTCCTTTTTTTTTGGGTAATGAATTAGTGGTTTGTTATTTCTTCCTAACAATGAAACATCATTAACTTTTTTTTCATACATATGTCCTATTTCATTATTTAAAGGATTATTTGCTGTGAGTTCATTAAAATGAAAACTATACTTATGCCAACATACAAGATCTCAAATTGTTGCGACATACACTAAAAAATCATAATGAACAAAGTAAAAGTTATTTATTTTTTCATTAATTATTATTGTATAAGCTTATTAATCTTTCTTAATATCATCTTTATTAGGTTTGGGTAAATCTAACCCACAAAAAAAAATACAAATATATAAAAAATTTAGAAATTTAAATTGCTTTGAAAAGATCATTATTTAATAGGAATGTGAATAGATTGTTATATTTAGTTACCATATTGCTTACAAATAGTCCATGATATATTTAGTTTTAATATATTTTTATATTTAATAACTTGTAAAGTATCCATACTGCAAGGATGACAACTCAAAAAACACTACCATATTAATTAGGTTACCAATGACTTTATGACATTTGTATTTTTATATTTTGTAAATTCAAAAAATTGAGAAAAATAGATCAAAGTTTAAAACTCAAAAACCTCCTAACCTATTGCTATAATATATAAACTAACAGTAAACTCGTGCTATGTTCGTAAACTTTATAATATTTATATGGGTTTACTAAATAATAAATTACACTTATTACTTAAAGCTAAAAATTTATCCAAATCTATAATTCCATATCATAAAAAAAAATCTTCTCAAAATTGTTGTAACATTCACTGCCAATGTTACTAAAAAACCATCAAATTACATTGACTCACATAATTAAAATACTTGAAATACTTGTTGTTTCTTTATTCTTTATACCATACTTCAAAGTTTTGTTCTATTTTGATTAAATGTTTTTTAAAATAGAATATTCTAAAGTATTCAAAAGAAAAAATTAAAAGTCCTTTCATATTAACCAAGGTAGAATTAAAAATATTATCTATGAGTTCATTTCGATTATTGGGGCTATCCAGCTCAGTCACCGTTAAATAATTAAACTATATTTATAAAAAATTTATATAATAAATTAAGTTTCATTGGAGCTTGCCAAAATTTTGATTTATTTTTGTTATTGCTTTTGAGAATATTTAAAGAGATGTGATTGATAAGTATTTACAACCAAATGACAAATTTATCAATAATAAGATATTTTTATAAATAATAAAAGAATAAATGATACATGATTAATAATTTTGTGATGTGTATTTCCTATGGTAGAAATTTAAAATTATTTTTTATTTTCATTAAATTTTTCTGTGACGGAACATATTTGAAAACATCATAATCGATTGTTATAATATATAATATAGATTGATGGTTATAACATTTTTAAGAAATTAAGATTGAAGAATGAAATTTCAGAGATTATTTATTTCATTTATAAATTGCTTTTTAACTAATCATTAAAATCACAAGATTCGACATTTTGAAAAAAGGACATTAAATTAAAAATTAAAATAAATAAAAATATTTCAACTTCAATGGTCTCATAAGCAATTGCAATAATGTATACTACAAATTTATTTGTATTTTGCTTCCCAAAAATAAAATTAAAAGGACTTGAATAGAAAATCTTAAAGTTTTGAATCTAAGGAAAAACTTTCCAAAATTATAATAGGAGAATTTAAGAAAATTCAAAAAAGTAATCATAATATTTTTTCTAAATTTAAGGATGAACTTTCTAAAATTATAAAAGAGGGATTTAAGGAAATTTAAAATAACAATTTTTAGTTTTAAAAATAATTAACGTAGAGAATAATTTTAAAATTTTTAAATAAAAATAAAGTATTGATATTATGTTCTTAAACTTTATACTAATAATATGAGTTTTACTAATATGAATTTTTAAAATGTTGTGGGAGGTCCCTGTAGTTTCGTAAATGTTGAAGCGATGTCAATGTAATTTATACTAAAAAGTAATTATTTTTTATTTTAAAAAAATTTATTTAAGTTTATTCTCTATTTCCATGCATAGCAAGGGTTCACTGCTAATTATTGTTTAAAGATGAAAATTTATCCAAATCTATACATCTATATCCTAAAACATTATTCTCAAAATAGTTGTAACATTCACCGTCAAGCTTACTAAAAAATATTAAATTACATTATACTCACATAATTAAAGTACTTGAAATACTTCTTGTTTCTTTAATATTTATAGGGTACTTCAAAGTTTTGTCTTATTTTGAATTAAATTTGTTTTAAATACAATATTTTAAAGGTATTAAAAGTATAAAAAAGAAAAAAATTAAAAGTCCTTTCATATTAACCTAGGAAAAATTAAAAAATTTGTCTATAGGTTCATTTCGATTATTAAGGTTATCAACTGAATCGCTGTTAATAATTAAAAATATAAAAATTATACTTTAATTGAGAAAAAAATTAAATAACAAATTAAATTTCATCAAAGCTTGCCAAAATTTTAATTTATTTTTGTTATTACTATTAGGAATATTTAAAGAGATGTGATTGATAAGTACATACAACCAAATGACAACTTTACCAATAATAAGATATTTCTATAAATAACAAAAGAATAAATGGTACATGATTAATAATTTTGTGACATGTGTACTTTCTATGATAGAAATTTAAAATTACTTTTTATTTTCATTAAAATTGTTGTGATGGAGCATATTTGAGGAAATTTTGATAAATATTGAGCCAAAACAAAAAGAAATTAAAGTAAGACCAATAAGTTAGAAAGTTAGAACAAGATTTTTAGCTTTATGCATATCATAATCAATTATTATGATATATAATATAGTTTGATGATTATAACATTTCTAAGAAATTGAGATTGAAGAATAAAAATGTAGAGATTATTTATTTCATATATAAATTATTTATTTAACTAATCATTGAAGCCACAAGATTGGACATTTTGGAGTAGGGACATAAAATTAAAAAATTAAAAGATAGAGTTAAATATTTTAACTTCAATGGTCTCATAGTCAATTGTAATAATATATACTATAGATTTATTTGTATTTATCTTTCTAAAAATAAAAATTAGAAGGATTGGAATAGAAAATTCTAAACTTTCGAATCTGAGCAAGAATTTTTCAAAATTATAAAAGAAGAATTTAAGAAAATTCAAAATTATAATTATAATGTTATTTTTAAATTTAAGGAGGAGCTTTCTAAAATTGTAAAGAGGGATTTAAGAAAATTTAAAATAACAATTCTAAGTTTTAAAAAAATTAAGGAAAAAAATTTCTAAAATTATAAAAGATATGTAAAATTTTTCAAAGTAACATAAAATTACTTTAATTCAAGTAAAGATTTACTAATCATTAATAGAAAGTAAAATTTTTTGTAATTTACAGTTAGGCTAATACTATTATAATACATGTAAGATTAATTATTTAAAAATTTTAAAAATTAAAAAAATTAAATTGAGTCTTACAACCTCAAACACCTTTTATCATTTTATCATTCTATAGTATTGATATATTTATCTCGGAGATGGGCCTCAACTAACAACCATTTTGCAAAAATGTTTTTGCATCATCGTGCAACGTTATAGTGAGTGATTGATGGGTGATAAAATGCGTCCAACGCTAGTTACAGTAAGTTAACATATATATTAGGAGCATTTTAATATTTTCATTGCAAAGGTAACCAATCGTATTTTGCACTAACTTTAAAGAATACGAAGTTATGTGTTCACACAAGGGGAGCGGCTTTGCTGCGGTCACTCAAGATGAAATCGCTGTGGTCGATTACGTGGTCCACTTTGTATTTGTCACTTGACATTGTTATCATACACCCGCTTCACTGATTCTCCCACTTCTAAAACTCCCCCTGCTAAGATTTTCTCTCCCCTCATTAATAGTTTTCTCATTCCAATCCCACTCTCTCTCTTCTGTGTCTTCTTTCCTCTACTCTCTGTCTATTTATATATACAAATTTATGTATAAACATATATATATATATATATATGTTGTCACAATACACGCACATCACCGAATCTTTCACTTCTATAACTCCCTCTGTCAAGACTTTCTCTCCCCAATTAATAACTTGCCCTTTCTAGTTCCCATTTAGCTTGCACCTACATTTCAATTTCAGACATTGTGTATTACTTTTCAATGGAGGAGTTAAAACACAGTAAGATGGAAGAAAAATGTCTGAAGACACTTCGGTTAGAAACAAGAGTGAAAAAAAAAAAAGGAGAGAGAAGAGAGGAATCCATAGTAAACCAAACAAGTCTCATCCTCCTTTACACCCCTCTTCTGCAGAGAGCACGATAAAGACGATAATGGGTTTGCTTGATCTTCTTAAAAAAAAAAAAAAAACATCTAATGTCCAATGCTTCATTCCACATGCTGCAACCAGAAAACTGTAAAGCAAAATATTGAGACAGCATATATATATATATATATATATATATGTTTATACATAAATTTGTATATATAAATAGAGAGAATAGAGGAAAGAAAACACAGAAGAGAGAGAGAGAGAGAGTGGGATTGGAATGAGAAAACTATTAATGAGGGGAGAGAAAGTCTTGGCAGGGGGAGTTTTAGAAGTGAGAGAATCGGTGAGGCGGGTGTATGATAACAATGTCACACGACAAATACACAGTGGATCACGTAATCGACTGCAGCGACTTCACCTTGAGCGACCGCAGTAAAGCCGCTCCCTCACACAAGGGGATTACTTGTATTTGCCCTATATTATATATAGAGATATATATAACTGCGCACATGTAATCATATATCTATACATATAAAACCAAAACCCAACCATAATCTCTTTCTACAACTCTAAAATTTGAGCTCAAAAGATCGAATCTGAAATCGATAACATCGCCGGATTGGTGTGGAAGGTTTGACAAAGTAGAGTGACAAAATAGAGAGACGAGGGACCATAAGGAAGAGTGAAAAGAGAGTAGCTAGACTGGTTCAAGAGGGTTACTCGACTAGTGGTGGGGGGTTAACAGAGTAGAGAGAGAAAAAAGACGAACGGCAAGGAAGAGAGAGAGGGGGGGTTTTACCGAACTGGTTTGGGTCGCTGGTGAGAAAGAGAAGATGGAAACCCATTGGTCTATCTTTCTTCCTTCTATCTCTTTCTTACCCAACCCATCGCTAATATCATTTGCCACCACCGTCTTCTCCTCTCAAAGCCCGCACCTTTGGGCTTCACCCTCTAGTTCTACTTAACCCTACACCCATATGGTCAAAATAGGCATCGATTGAGGATTGGGCTACAAACGGGTGTTGGTCAAAATGGGCTTCCATGGAGAGAGGGGAGGAGGAGGCGGTGGCAACATCGACAGTAACTCCATCAGGAGTAGCAATGGTGTATGGTGAGTGTTGTTCAGTGATGATGGTGGGTTTGGTTTGCTGGCGATAGTGTGTCAAGTTTTCCGGCTATGAAGGGCTGGGCTACGAATGGGTGTTGGTGGTGTGGCTGGCGATGGTGAAGAAACCCGAAAGAATAGAGAGATGGGGGTATGGTCGGCGAAGGTGGGGGGGAGAAAGAAAAGGTATGATTAAAGATCACTTGACTAGGTGTTTAAAATGGAGGGGCAAATTTGTAATTTTATTACCCATATAATGAGGCTACTTTGGTCTTTTTATATTTTGGTGGAGGGGCAATTATGTCTACACATATCTTATAAGGGCAAAATTGAAAATCAATAACAAAATAATGTTGATGTCATGCTTTTCCGTTAATATCATTATGGTGGCTTTTAGATTAACTTGTAACTGACAACTAAAGCAGGGAATACTATCTGTGGTTGTCAAAAAGTTAATGTAATTTACCCAACTTAATAGCTAGGGTAAATTACACTAATTACCTCTGAGGTTTAACAAAAATGAAAATAGTACTCTCCATATACTGACAATTGCACTGCCTTCTCTTCCTTTTGAGTTTTAAAGACAGATTCATCCTTCTATTAAGTTCCGTTAGCAAACACTAACAGAAAATGCTGATGTCATATAATTTCTTTTAAAAGTTTCTATTTTGCCCATGCCAAGTGTCAATCAATTAAATAACTGAACTAATAACCTTGTTGACCAATCCAATAACATCACCTATTTCTTTGTACCTCATAACAATAATCAATAAAAAAAGATTAAGAAAAACATTTTTCTTTTTTTCTCCTAACCCAGATTTCTTACACACTCTTCTTTCACCAATATTGTCCAACTGTTTGAGGTGAAGGTAGGAAGCTCCCCAGTCACCCACCTGCATTGCTTTTCATCAAACACTTAAACCCATAAGGGCCATAACTAAGAGACCTATTTTCCCTTTCCTGGTGTACACATATGTACACATGTATATGCCCTAATTGATATGATGAGACGAAGATAATGGATTTAGAGAGAGCAAACGGCCACCCTTCTTTTGCGGCGACCATCGAACCAGATCCGGCCACCACACGAACCCCCGAAGTCCCTACAGTGTTCAGCCTCCTCTATGGCAACCGACCAGCAACTCCTCTTTCTTGGTGTAAACATATATATATATATATATACATAGCAGTTGGGTTAGGGTTGTACGTGTTGATGCTAGTTGGATCATGTGATGAGCGGCAGTTGGGTTATGCGATGAGGAGGAGGGGGTTAGATTTGGGGCTGGAGATGAGGTTGGATGGAAGAGGTGGCCTTGGAGATAGGGTTAGATTTGGGGCAAGAGATGGTGGTGTCGGACTAGTGGTGTTGTCGGGGCGGTGCCGTAGTTGGGTCGTGACATAGGTCGTGCCATAGGGGTGGGGGCAGGTGGTGGAGATGGCGGTTGTTGACAGGTGGGAGTGTTTGTGGCTTTGTCTCTATATGTATCGATTTATGATTAATTTGCCTTCCATTGATCAGATTTGGTGGTGGGTTGCAGCAAGTAGTGGAGGCCAACGATCTTGTTATCGGTAGTGTGATTACCAGTGGTGTATTTTGATAATAGTGGCGATGATGGTCTTGCTGGGCTTAGGGAAAATATAGAGAAGAGAGGTTTTAGGCTTTAGTGACAGTTTGATTTTGGGGGTGTAGGTGGCTATGGTGGTTCGGAAGAGGACTGGGATGAATATGGCTGTGGAGGGAGGAGGGGGTAGGTCGGATGGGTATGTTGGCAGAGAGATTGAGGAAAGAAGGAGGGGGGAAGGTGATGGTGGTGGGGGGTAGTGGTGAAGAGAGGATAGGTTGTGAAAGGCCATGAGGAGGGAGAGAGAAAAGACAGGAGAAAGAGAGAGGGGAGAAGGGTATTTTGAGTTGTGGCTTTTAGAAGAAAATTATATGTGTTAGTAAGGGCAGAAAAGTAATTCTATGCTTTCTATTAGCCCCGTTAGCCGGCTGTTACTGGGAAGGGGGAATTTGTTACAATGTTTTAAAAGGAAGGGAGAGCAGTGTAATTATCAATATTTGGAGAGTATTATCTTAAATTTCATTAAACCTCAAGGGTGGTCAGTGTAATTTACCCTAATATTTATAGTTTGGTTGTGATCTAAAAACATTCAAAGTTGACCAAGTTGATTTACTTCTGTTGGCCCAAGTAGGCAATCCAAGAGGGGGGGTGAATTGGGTTTTACAGAATTTTTAACAAGAGTTTCAACTAAAAAAATCGTTTATGGATTTTAGTAACAAATAATCAAAGTATATGTATCAAGCAAATGAAGTGTACATTAAAACAAGTATTTGCAAGCATGCATAATGAGCAAGTAAGCAAAACAGAGGCAGAAGAAATATGCACCAGATTTATAGAGGTTCGGCCAACCTTGCCTACGTCCTCTCTTCTTCGATCCTTTCGAAGGAATTCCACTATGCAATACACCTTACACAGCCGCTGGTTGTGCCACGAGTGCCCAGCTCACTCTTTACAAAAGCTTCTTCCCAAGCTTTCAAAACCCAAGAGATTTTGTCCAAGCTTCTCTTAAACTTACAAGTGTTTTTCCCAAGAACACTTAAACTTACAAGGTTACAAACCCACCCAAACAAGAATGAATGAAGATTATGCAGAGAGTGACTTTTCTAGTGAGTATATGAATGAATACAACTCAATGGATAACTTTAAACACTCAGCAAAAATATGTAACAGTTAGGTGCAGGTGATTTTCAGCTTTGAAGCACTTGATATGAATGGCATGATTGCTCTACTCTCCTTCTTTGAAGCTGTATGTATCTCATATATATAGGTATGGATCGATTCTAGCCGTTGGAGAAGTATGAAAGAAGATTTGGTTGTGTTTGTGCCCATACCGTCTGTCAGAAAACTAGCCGTTACGGTCTAGGGGTCGACTCTTTTCACAATGAGTCGACTCTTTTTGCATTTCAGCAGATTTCTCAAGTTTCTGTCCAAATTAGTCGACTCTTTTGTCCCAGGAGTCGACTCTTTTCAGCAGTCTGCAAAATTGTTTGTTCTCTGTTGCAATGAGTCGACTCTTTTTGGCCAGGAGTCGACTCTTTTAAGCTTCCAGCAGAATTCCAAGACTCTGTTCGAATGAGTCGACTCTTCTTGCTTGAGGGGTCGACCCTTTTTTCAAAAACCCATATTTTTGCAACTTTTCTTCATTCTTTTTCAAAGCTTCCAATCTCTTCAAGGATCATCTAAATAGGCTTTTTAAAGCTTGCAAACACTTCTTCAAGATTAGATGACTCCAAGAACATCTTCAATCCATTCAAGGTGAGTTTTTCTTCATTTTCATCACTTGTAGAGCTCTTCCATTATCATAGCTTCATCCATTAATTCAAGTCTTCTTCAATATCTTCAAGAGAGCTTCCATGACTTAGAATCTTTATTTCTTCAATCAACATGACTTCTCTATGGACTTCAACAACTTAAGAAAGCTTTCCAAATCTTGTGATTCCTTCCATGTCTTCAAGGCATCTTTACATCTATCAAGAAAGCTTTTATGTTTTTGAGTTGGTCTCTTCTTTTTCCATTCTTGCAAGATGTCTTCAAGTACTCAAAGTCTTCAATCTTTTAAATCAAGACTTTGATCATTTTCATTCTTCTTCTTTGATATCTATCATCTTCATTCCCTTATAAAATCACCATTGTTGAATATGCTATTCTTTCATGCTTATCAATCTTCAATCTAGGATTTTCATCAACTTGAGAATCCTTTTTCTTCTTATAATATCACCTTTTGTAGAATACATCACTTCATCATGCTTTTCATCATAAATCCTCTATTATGATAAGCTTCAAGTCAAGATCTAATTAATAATTCATCTGCACACTAAGTAGAATTATTAGATCATTTAACCATGTTTTGTTATCATCAAAATCAAGGTATTGACTCAACAACTTCTTCGTTTGAACTTTAGATAACTGAAACCAAGCCTAGAACTGACTCCTAAATATATTGTGTATAATAATTTATATATTGAATAAAACTTTAGATAACTTAAACCAAGCCTACAACTGAACCCTAAATATATTGTGTATAATAATTTATATGTTGAATAAATACACTGTTAATGTATGTTAAGGCCATTTGTTCCAACCATACATTATAATGGTTTTACTATAAAAGTCATTCATATAACATGGTTGTTGACTTTATGGTTGGCATTTATAAAATTTGTATGGACAACTCAATTTTTATATAATACTAGAGAAGTGTGGAAAAATTATTAAGTTTGTTTTTTTTTTTTTTTTTGGTTTTGTTTTGACTTGGATTGGTTTGGTTTCATACATTGATTGCTTTAGTTGTGGATCTAAGAATCAACTAGGTCGATAAGGGGAAAAAGTCTAGAGGTCAGGTAGTACTAGTATTTTGTAGCATAGTTATCAGAATTGAACCAGACATCAAATCGGTGAGACTACCGACTCACGGTTCATCAGTTCAACCGGTTCAAATGATATTATAAATTAAATATATTTTATTTATTCATATATGTTTTACCTTAAATATAATTTAAATTATAAAGTAAAATGCAAGGAATTAGGTAGATTTGTGGTAAGTGTTGCTTAATTCTATCCTCACTTTCCAAGTTCAACTCCTGGGAGCCACAAATGCATCAAATTTTGTTTTTTTGGCTCAATCCGGTTCATATGCATTTTCGGTAAATGAGTTGAACTTACAGGTTCAGAGTCCGATTCTTGGTTGAATCAGTTTTGATAACTATGCTTAGTGGTAGTCAATGGAGAAAGCTGGTCAACAATTTTTTCAAAAAATTAGTCGATTCTTTTGGCTCAATCCGATTCATATGCATTTCTGGTAAATTAGTTGAATCCTATAGGTTTAGGGTCCAATTCTCGGTTGAATAAGTTATGATAACTATGCTCAGTGGTAGTTTATGGAGTAGTGGAGAAACTTTTAAGGAAACCAAATATACCAAATTTATGAAAGAGACTTAAAAAGTAGAAGCTGATTAACGATTTTTTCAACAAATCGCACGATGCATTCGGTTCATTCGGTAAATTAGTTGAACCATACCAATTCAGGGTCCAAATTTCAATTGAACCGGTTTAACCCGTCGGTCCAGTTATGGTAACTATACTCAGTAATATCCCTATCAACTGATAATATGTGGTGTGTAAATACATCAGCAACCTGATTTTGTGGAGTAGTGAAAAGATTTTTAAGGAAAAAATAACACATGGCAAACTCTGATAGGATGTTTTCTTAAAAGTCTCTCCACTACTCTATAAATTCAGATTGATGATATATTCACACACCACGTGTTACAATTTGATAGGGATTACCATTGAGTACTCAGTACTATCTGACCATTGAACTATTTTCTGTTGAGTAGACACTAATATGACATTAACTCAAACTGAACTTGATGAAAAAACTTAGTATAAAGTGGTGCCAATCAATAAAATTGATAGTAAACAAAAGAGGATATTTATCATAATAACCTCAAATCATGTAAATATATTATTAAGAAAAATATTATTCTTACATAAATATTTTGCATTGAAGAAAAAATATCAAATAGAGAGATTTTAGGGGTCGGCCAATTCGGATTATGTAAATCACCTCCCCTCCCTTGATATCAAACAAAAGAACAATATTTTTGAACTATATTTACAAGAAAAAATATCATATAAATCACCTTTCGCTTCCTTTCCCTTTCCCTTCCCGTTCCTTCCTTTGTGTTCCCTTTTCTCACCCAAGTTGCAAACATGCTATAAAAGCGAGGCCAAGTGTCACGAACTGGTAGGCCGGGCACCACACGGTGACAATAATGCGACTCGCCATGATCATACGCAACAGAAATCATCCGTGAGGCGACTATGCACCAAACAATAGTCCCACCAAATTCAAACACGGAGGTATAAGGCTACGCGCTCATCTAGGATCCATCCGTAATGCTTCGCACATCTTGTTAAGCTCCATTCTCAGATGCTTAAGCCCTTCGACTTACCCAAGCTATAGGCGATAGCCATGCTATTCTCAAATGCGCGTACACATGACAAGCAATATGCTTAGCGCTAGTCCCTCTAGAAATACAAGCAAGATAGTAATGTGTAATGCACGTGAGCTAAGCATCACCCGTTAAGCACAACGCCTCCAACCATGAAGCTCCTAGCGCCCCGCGTCAAGGTTGTTGCCCACAAGGATAGACACAACTGAATAACAACCGTTAAGCCCACAACATAGTGCCCTGTGACATCAATGCTAGCCATACCAAGCGGCCGTATGCATAAACTTGAACCCAACATGCAAGTGCACACGAAGCACATGGCATGCAAGTGTGCACATCGAGGCCCAATCTGTCATGAGCATAAGTCACGCCACGGCATGGATGCAGCATAGCGGATGCGAATGTCACAATCCCATTCTCGATGCCAATACCCAACATTTGCCCCATCGGACACAATGTCGCCCATGTAGCCTTTTGACTAGCATTAGGACTATAGCCACGTGCCATAGCCGGTCTTCACGTTTCACCCACTCCCTTGGGGGACTCACTTGAGTGCTGTCCCTTTCGGTAGCACCAGGAGGTGGTAGAGTCAACATCATATCCCTCCTTATAATAGCATTCTAAGCCATCTCCAAACTTATAGAAAAAAACATCCTACCCTCTCGAGAAGTCATAATTCATAAATTCAATAAATATAAAAAATACAAATTACGAGATTGCTATGCCATCGGCCAACCATATTCAGACATGCACCACGCCCAGGTCCTTCGCAGCCCCAGACCTGCCATGGGTGGCAATTCGTGACACTTTTCACCACTTCAACCATCATTGTCCTCGATGATGCCAAAGCCCAGTGCTAACTCCTGACACTCTCCACCACTTGAATAATCAACGTCTTCCTTGATGCCAAGTATAACACAGAATACGGTAGTGCTTATATGCCCCCAAGATGAGTTGCCACCACCCCTCGCAGACCAACACGTCCATGTTGATAGCTTACAAATCCGGTCTCCCCCAAATCTGCCCCCATTGCTACTCGAAGTAAAGGTTCGCCTAGACTCCGATGCTAAACTCGGCTAAGCAAGACACCGTTTCCACCATATTAAGTAAACACAAACTCCTCTGAGCAAGTGCCTCATACTATACTGCTTCATCCGTCGGCAACATGTACCTGAATATGCACTATCCGTTGCGCTCTAAGGAAAGGCGTGGGTTGACTGTCGCGCACCCTCCACCACTTCAAGGGGTCGATGTCTTCATCGATGAGCACTCCGCGTGCACCCTCTACACAACTCCACAACTGAACCCACAAAAGCTTACTTGACATTAGAATTCACCCTGTGCACGACCCAAAGGCGCCCTCGCGACATCCTGTGGTTCTATCCCACACTATTTACCAATTGATCGACACTCCCACTAGATGCAAGTCCGTCTGCACTGTCGAAGTAAACCCTGTCCACTGACAAACAGTTCCAACTATTAAAATTTTCACAATATTGCTCCAGTACCTCAGTCCTTAGACCTTTACCCGAAGACAACCCATACTCTTCCAATGCCTCAACTCTCCAGCTTTCACCTGAAATCAGCCCACGTTGTTCTAATACCTCGGCTCTCCACAAATGCCAACAGTTAAGCGTAGAAATGAGCACAACCACTAAGTGAGCACAAAGCCAACAAAGTAACCATGTAAGAATATGAGCAAAGCTGCCAATGATTTTGGCCAACTCAAGGGTCAAATAAAGGTAAGCAAATCATCATAACACGAAGCAAGTTCTTCCGTACAAGCTCACATACTGTAGAAATAATTTACTAATCCAATAAAGTAGCACTACTAGCTATGCACCAAAAATCAATGATTTGACACACAGAAGCATTTATGCACCACTAAGTCGATCCCATGTGCATCCTTAAGACGGCCTACTACACTGAGCACCACGACCACAATCAAAGGACCGAGCGTGCGTCCAAAACTTGTTGAAGCGGCCACTTTAATGAAGGTACCAAAGGGGTTCAAACAGTAACCAAGTTCACTGATACCATAAGATTTTAGTCCATGTAGACTAGAAACTGCTAGCTCGGGCCACCAATCTATTCGTCATAAGATTTAATGACACTAGCTCCATTGCAAAATAGACAATCAACAATCTGAAGCAAACAACCCACTAAAGAGATGTCCATCACAACTGAAGAGAATGCCAACTCAGATAAGAGAAGCAACACCCAATTGATGCACATCATGGATGGTTAATGCTCTGATACCAACTACCATGAGCTGGCAGGCCGGGCACCATATGGTGACAGTAATGCGACCTGCCATGATCATGTGTAGAGGAAATAACCCGTGAGGCGACTATGCACCAAGCAATAATCCTGCCAAACTCAAACATCGAGGCATAAGGCTATGCGCTCCTTTAGTATCCATTCGTAATGCCCCGCACATCTTGTTAAGCTCTACCTTCGATACTCAAGCCCTTCGGCTTACCCAAGTTATAGGTGATAGCAATGTCATTCTCAAATGCGCATGCACATGACAAGCAATATACTTAGCGCTAGTCCTTCTCGAAACACAAGTAAGATAGCAATGTGCAACTGAACATACACGTGAGCCAAGCATCACCTGTTAGGCACGATACCTCCAACGATGAAGCTCTTTGTGCCCAGCGTCAAGATTGTTGCCCGCAAGGATATGCACAATTGAATAGCAACCGTTAAGTCCACAACATAGTGTCTCGCAACACCAATGCTAGCCACACCAAGTGGCCGTGTGCACAAGTTTGAACTCATCGCGCAAATGCACATGAGGAACACAACATGTAAGTGTGCACATCGAGACCTAATCCATCATGAGCATAAGTCTCGCTACGATATGGATGCAGCATAACAGATGCAAATGTCACAATCACATCCTTGACGATAATGCCCAACATCTGTTTCATCGAACACAATGCCGCTCATGTAGCCTCTTGACTAGCATGAGAACTATAGTCACATGTCACAGTCGGCCCCCAAGTCTAACCCACTCCCTTAGGGGATTCACTTGAGTGCTGTCTCTTTTGGTAGTACGAGGAGGTGGTATAGTTAACACTAAACCCCTCCTTATAATAGTATTCTGAGCCATCTCTAAACTTCCAGGAGAAAACATCCTGCTCGATCGAAAGTCATAATTAATAAATTTAATAAATATAAAAAATATAAATTACGAGATTACCATACCACCAGCTAACTATACTCAGACATACCTCACGTTAAGGTCTCTCACAATTCCAAATGTGTTACAGTTGGCAACCTGTATTATTTTACACCAGTTCAACCATCATTATTTTCGATGATATCAAAATCCAGTGCTAACAAGGACACCGAGGCATGTTTAATCGCACGTGTCTTGGCGGCGTACGGTTACGAAGAGCACTACCCGGCTAACGTGCGTTCACGATCACGACCGCTCCACCGTCTCCTTCAACTTGTCAAACCAGAAGGTCTCTCTTGCCGTTTCGCAAACAGAGCTTTTACTCTCTCTCTCTTTCATTTCTGTTACCCCATAACTATCACTCGCACCACACTTCCTTCATTCACAAGCCAGACTTCCCAACGAACCTCAACCCTAACCCTAATCTGCAAGAAAATTTCTTTGGTGTTGTTAATCAATATTGGGTTCTGTCAAAATGTTATTCTGACAAGAGCTCTCTTCCAAATAGTACCTGAAACTCCAACCAAAACCCCTGACCTAATTTTTCTTCTTGTTTCAGCTCAGATGTGAGTTTAGGTGGTGATTTAGAAAGATTATATACATTACACATAGAGAGATGTTAGGGGCCGTCCAATTCGGATTATTGGCGGCCTGTGTGGTCCTCTTCGTGCCGATGGGGATGGCCGGGTGGCACCTCAGCCGCAACAAGGTGCTCTTCTTCAGCGGAGCCCTCTTCATAACCCTCGCGGTAGGTGTCCACCTCACTCCCTACTTTCCATCAATCTCCAATTTTGTTTCTTCCGTTTCGTCCGTTGTTGTGCTAGAAAATCGGGACTCTTGCATTTCTTTACTCCATGATATTGTATACGATGTCAACCCTGATAGCGGTGATGAAAATTTGAGCAATGCATCGAACGGTGAGGGGTCGTGGACCTGGGCAAGGTCTGCGCCTGTTGTTTCCTGTGAGTTTCAGAAGTTGGGTCGGTCCGATGCCTCGGATCTGCTCAATGGGTCGTGGGTGGTTGTTGCCGGGGACTCGCAGGCGCGGTTGGTTGTGGTTTCTTTGTTGAGTTTGGTTTTGGGGCCCGATGAGATGGATTCGGTTCGGGGTGATCTGTTCAAGCGGCACAGTGACTATCAGACTGTGATTGATGAGATTGGAATGAAGTTGGATTTTGTCTGGGCACCTTACGTGACGAATTTAACGGATTTGATGATCGAGTTTAAGCAAAATAAGAACTATCCAGACGTTTTGGTGATGGGGGCAGGTTTGTGGCATATGCTACATGAGACTAATTCATCCGATTATGGTGTTTCGTTACGGTTATTGAAGAATTCAGTGGTCTCATTGCTCCCAATTTCTTCGGAATTTGGAACTGATGGGCCTGTAACTGGGTCTGTTTCCATACGATCGCCTCACATATTTTGGCTAGGCATGCCAATGCTGATAAACTCAATGTTGAATACAGAGGAGAAGAGGGAGAAGATGAAGGATGCAATGCGGGATGCTTATGATAAAGAGCTTTACCGAAGTAAGCTCTTGCGCCGATCTGGTGGCCCTCTTCTTTTACTGGATATTCAGTCATTGAGTCAGAAATGTGGAAGACAGTGTACAGTGGATGGGATGCATTATGGCGGCATTATTTATGAAGCCGCTGTCCATATCATGCTGAACGCATTGCTAATTGAGTCTCATCAGAAGCTATGATGTAATACTTTTTATTTCTCCTTGGATCTCTGAGGCACCAACCCTTTTGGAGGACATAAAAGGGTTTCACATCAAAAGTCATTGCCATTGTTTGCTTTGATCTTGCATACATATTTTTTTACCAGGTTCTCCCCTTGGCTACAATTAACTCGGTAGTGAAATTTTTTTGATAGTAGTTTCATATTAAGGCACATTTATTTTTCTTTCCGTTTGACTCTTTAAAATACGAATGAATATTTGATACTAACACAACTTGTATTGTAATCAGAAAGCTGCTCATGTCTTGCAGCCAATTTTGATGTGAACATATACGAAAGTTCTGTATGAATATCTTGATACATGCTTTGTAGTTTTAGAGAAGCCGTTTAGATCTTGTTGCATCATTCACGTTTGGTTTGACTATTCCTTTTTTCCTTGTTTTGTTTTTGTTTCTTGACAAGAAAATCAATCTTGTATTCACTAGTAGAAAAGAAAGCAGAATAATCTATTCCAGTGGTGTACAAGCACATCTATTTGTATACATGGTGGATGTTGGAGTGGCTTTATTTTGAGGGACGTAGAAGATGTTTTGTACTATTATCACATATTGCTTTAATACCTGCATCCAACTTTTGTTATTTACCTTTTATGGATACTTCAATTTGATGGAGCAGGCTAGTGATTAGTGGGGCTTGGTATAAAGCTGTTGAATGTATCCTATACTGTCTGTAATTGACATGCAAAACCTCAAGCCAAACCTATCAGATCTTGGAGCTCATTCTGAAACTTATCCAATGGCTTGATCTTACTAAAATAAAATTAATTGATCAATGGAACATTACTCAATAGTAAACGTCAAAAATATTTAAGATCATTAACAGACTAAATTGGCTAGTTGAAGGCTTGGCTGAGATTTTGCTTGTGAAAGCATTTGATGCTTTGTGTACTATCTTTATGGAAATGGAACTAGTCTATGTTTAAATATTCAAAATTATTAAATGTTTTGGCACACTCCTCAAATAGTACAGGAAAGCCTAGGAGATAATCTTACTAGTTTTCAAGGTGCCCAGTTGTTATCTGGCATTCATCTATGAATCTATGATGATATATAACTTTAGACATTCCAGAATTATTGATAATATTAGAAGAGGAGATTGTTAAGGTTTTCAGAAATACATTCATCTAATGACCATAATTTGTGATTTGCCTTCTCCTTTAGACACATCTTTCCTTTAAATCCGTGGATCAGTAAATGGCTTTTATCATGGTAAAAGCAAAGGGAGGGAAGGTAATGGGTGAGTATTTTTTAGGAATATCCTCCTTGGGAATGCTTTTGCTTTGGCTGTTATTTGTCTCCTATTTGCCTCTTATTCCTTCGTTTGTGTTAACTCAAGCAGGGAGGGTTCTGTTACATGGACTCTTCTAAATTTGTGAAATACCCATGTTGGACGCTAGACACTTAGATAAGGGTATGAGATATGTGTTCGATGTGACTAGTTAGATATGCATCCAAGAAGTATGTGTAAGTAGTTGAGTTTATTGTGGAACTATGCGTAAAATGCTCTGTTTTATTTTGTAAACATCATTTTACCTTAAAAAAATAAAAGAAGTACTTAAAAAATATGAAATCTAGTCGTGTCCTAGTGTCCTTGGACATGAGAGTTAGTTGAATTCAATACCTGTATTCGAGTCCATGTAACATAGATGGAGGGAGGATTCCTGATGCTAAGCAGCATGGAAAGAAAAAGAGGGGCAAGTTTAGTATTTCACATGGAACACACTTTGATGATTTATTAACTTGTTTCGGGCCATTTTACGTCTTATGTTTATGTATTTTGAGTTACCATTCTGCACAATTGATTTGTTTGTTTTATTAAGTTCTATGAGTCAATGGTGGTTTGTGAATTTTGCAAATTGTTGGACATGGACTGTAGGGGTCGCCCATGGGTCGTATTGCGGGTCAAGTTATATTTTTGGGTCTCATATATGGTTATTATTAAGTCTAGAACATTTTAATTAGTCAAAGTTCCTTTACATCTTAATTTTGGAGTTAAAATCCTAGTAGAATTAGGAGAACCAGTAGCTTATAAATATTTATGGAATTATTCTGTTATATGAAGCTGTGGTTTTGGGAAATTGTGTGAAACTTTGTTTGATGCTTTCTGCAGTCTTACCTTATGGTTTATTCCCAAGAAGTTCTAGGCAAGATTCCTAGAGCTTTCTTTCTCTTCTTCTTCTTCTTCTTCGTCCTTTTCAAATACTGTTTTCTGGTTACTGATCAGTGATCATAGCCCAGGAAAGTAAACTTTTCATCCAAAACAGTGGCTGTCCAAAGAATTCCTGTAACTAATTCCAAAATTCTGCAATCTACCTTTTGAATCAAGCCAAATTTCAGCCTTGTTCTTCACCAAGCCATTAATTCTTTCTTCTACCTTATAAAACCTACCCAAAACCTACCATAACTCCAATTGTGGGTCAATATTAGGTCAAGCTTCTCAAGGTTGTCCTACAACAATTCTGCATCCTTTTATGTGTCATTTGTTGCTTATCAATCAATATAATGTTCTTGTAAAAAGTATTGATACTGTAGGTTTTTAGAAAATTATGATAAGAAAATTACTTGTAGGCTTTTATGATATGAACCGTTCGTGAAAGTTAGATAAGTCAATGTGTTGATAGAATTCATTATTGGCTATTCAATTATGAAACCTGAAGTCAGAAAAATTAATGTTAGTAGTAATGACATACATCATTATAAATTTTGTTGAATTTACCGTAGTTTATCTCTGGCATATCATTGCCGATTTAAAATTATTTATTGCAGGGTTGCAAATTTTGACTAGCGCAGAACTAATAGAATTGCACAACCACTTTTTATGTATCTATTTACATATGAATCCAAATTTGTTAGCATAAATAACTAAGGATCTGACCTGCCACTTGTTGCTTTGCTGCAAGTCTGGTTGAGTTTGGTTGGCTCCTTATGCAGTCTTACATTTTCAGAACTGTTCATGTATTGTAATCTGGTTTCTTTCTCCTTGATATAGATTTTTGAAACCCTTATTGGTTCATAGAGTCGCATGGCTTGTGTTTCATTCTAAAATTGCTCAACAGATTCTATTTTGTGGTACTATTTGAGCTATTTTAGTTTTCTACTTTGCCAGCAATCAAAAAATCCACACTATTATATATGTGAAAATGTATAGAATGAGGATTAATTCTTTTGCGTGCAGTGTGCTCATTGCTCTATTGGAATTTATTTAAATAATTCATGTTAAACAATAATTTTCTCATTAATTAATTAATTATCATAAAAAACTATCAATACCTACTTAAAATCAGATTGGTGGGGCCCACATTTTCAACCTCTTTTAGATTTAATGAGCAGTTTTGAAATGTTTAACCTGAGAAGATGATATAGAGCAAGTGGCTTGTCCTAGAGGCCTTGTACAACCAAGCTCATGGTCTGGAGTCCAAACCCTAGCAGCCCCCTCCCCCTTCCCCCAGTAAAACAACTATTACCTATATAAAAAAAAAAAAAAAGAAGGAAAAAAGATGGTATAGAGGGATGCTCTACGAATATCTTAATGTTTTGTTTACATTTTTTGTGGATCCACAGTGCATTTTCTGATTTTTTGGATATTGCATGGGTAGGTGATGTAAGATAGAAAGAAAGGAGGCTAGATGAAAGCCTTTAGCTCTTTCTGGGTAATTTTTTTCATGAAAAGCTAGATGCTTTTCTGGGTGCATTTTTTTGGCTTGGATTTTGGTGGTCATTATGTTGCATATAGAAAAGCTATCAACCTTCTATCTTCTTATTTATTTATTTATTTTTTTTTTGGTGTGGTTGGGGTGGTTTGGGGATTCTGAGCGTGAAGCTTATTTTAGATGCTTGATTTTGTTGTATGTTGGTGATGAACCCAAAGATCACCGACCAACTAAATGTCCTAGGATGCAAGTGAAGGTTAGAGAAACATGAGTACCAACTCCCATTTAAAAGCCTAAATGACAGCATATTAGGGCAGGTGTTTTAGTCCGATTTTGATACCTTTGCTTCCAATATTCAAACCTATGTACGTGCATTCATCTCAAGAATGAGTTTCACATGCCTTTCTAAGGAAGCGTGAGGGGGGAACGGAGGGTGGGATCCAAGGATTAATATTGGCAGATATTTGAAGGAAGAGGCATAGAGTAACTGTATTGGTCATTGGGGTCAGATCCATTGTTTGGTTTGGTCGTATGGTAATCAGTCATGTTCTTTGAATCTTGATTGAAGTTAGAATTGTTGTGTGAGAGTGAGAGAGCCACATGAAGAAAAGCCTGGATCCCAGCTGAAAATTGGATCAGAACACTTTAAGATGCTCCATTGCCCTTGTCACTTCTTTTCCTGGTTTGAACTCCTTCTAGGGGATTATTACCTTGATGTTTTCTCAATTTATGTTGACACCTTGCGTTAATTCTGTAGGCAAATCAGTTTGAGGAGGTTCCGAAGATGTGTAAGTTCGAAAGAAAAGTTGCACAGTGCTTTGCAGTGTGAACTTGGGCAGAACATTATCAAGGAAATTTTTTCTCACATGGTAAGTGCTTGTCATGCATAGCAAGCACAATTTTCCTCTTTTTGTCATAATGTCATATTTTACAATTTGATTGGGCAGATGCTTTATGTGAAGGATTTTATCATGCCCATTTTCGATGGTTAAGAGTGAAATTTGGTAGCACACATGGCTTGGTAGTTCCCCATTTAGATGTGGGTGAGGGCTTCCAGCTGATAATCTTGGGAGGTTTCTTGGTTGGAGAGGCTTGGTTGAAAAGTTGGATTGGCATTTCTATAGGCACAGTAGAGAGACAGGAAAATAAAAATGTGAAAGTGGGATAAACATCTGTAGACCCTTTCTTTCCACTCAAGTATAATGCAAGTCCATGGTGTATTTTTGCTGGCTGTAGAACATGAAGATGCTCCCAACTGGATGGAGCTATCATTGAAATTTGTGCTTTTGCCATTTGCATGATGCTGAGTTTGAATGGTTAAGTGAAACCTCTGATTACCCTATATCTTTACCCATATGTTCCAACTCCAGGATACATTCTGCTGTAGTCTTTGAAGAGGGAGAGCATTGTGCTTTTGTTTGGAAGAAGAATGATATAACTGTGGGTTATATTGGAGTAGGCTTCTCTGTTTTGATGTAGTCAGTTAAAGATTATCCATAACAGAAGCTGGACCCGAGTAAAACACGGATCAATGTTGAAAACTTGAGGAAGTCGGCTCTTAGAGCGCTTATGTTTTTGTAATTTTTGGGGCAAGCAAGGCTCGAATTTCATAAGCCGTGAGACTCTGATGCCAACAGAGCTAGCTGCAAAGCAAATGACAAGCTGCTTCCGCCTCAATGCTAGTAGTTTAGTGCAGCCACCATAGCAAAGAAGTTATTATGCTGAGGTCAAGGAAACCTGCCAAAATGCCCCCTAGTAGCGCAAGTAAATCACGGCTTAAATCTAACAATATTACTTAATTAATCGTACACAGCTTAAAAGAAATTCAGCTTCTTAAAATCTTATTTCTTGAGAGCTTGATCGTATTCATTTCATTCTCCAAGCTTGGCCTTCAGTCTTGGATCAAGCATATAATCGATCAAACTCTTTTTGTAAAGAACAATGTAATTATATAAGACACGAACCTTCCAAGTTTGAGAGACAAATTCATAATTTCAAGATGCAGACTTGAGTATTTAGTTTCTTCATTTACTTGATGATTTAAGTACGATTACACATACAAACTCCATATGTTCCATATGTTCCCCACCCCGGCATCATTTTTGCCCTAACCTCTAAACTCCCCTTCGCAACATCAGACACACAAAATGAGAAAACAAAGCAACCAATCCATACACAACCCTCTTCCAATCCAATCAAAAGGGAAAAAAGGATAAAGGGAATCCCTCTATCAATTTCAATTTTTTCTTGGTGTTACTTTAAGACTCGAATTGCTTGCCTTCAAAAGTTTGCCCAAAATTCCAATTTTTGGGGGCAACACTGTAAGATGTTAGTGTGACCCCATCACTGCTGGTGACTTCAAATGAAAGAGGCTGGTTCTTCAAATCAGCACTTATATGCCAGTTTTGGCCCCAGTTTCTGCCCATGGGAAGCCATCCTGTTTTTGAGCCCTTAATCTTCACTGCCACTATATCTCCGGCACCGGCAACATTCCTGATCAGCACTGACAGAAATATTCCTGAACCATCCATTGTAAATCGAACCCCTCCTTCCTTTCTGCATTTAATCCTGTCCAAAAGCCAAATCATGAAATAAGAAAAAAGAAAGTTCTATGAAGAAGAAAAGAACAGGGAACTACTACCACAACTTGGATCCTCCTACAGTATGAAGAAACAAACCCGCCATCTCACTTTCAGTATGGGCAGAATAGAGGGAAAAGGGAGCAAATGAAACAATGAAAGAATAGTAGGAGCAAGTCTCCTCTTGTTTTCCATGATCAAGACTAGGAGAAAAGATTTCATTTTCCATCTGAAAAGAAAAAGAACACCATGCCCTCCCCAGCAACAAAAACTTGACTGGACATGGATATAAAAATCTTACCTTGTTTAGGCAGCACCATCATAGTAAAGCACCATGGTATTTAACAAAAGTTTTAATATTCAGAAAGAGATTTAACAAGATGCGGGTGTTCAACAGAACAATGGAATCTTGGATGAAAGAGTTGTTAAAGATAAAACCAGCCTCTGACAATTATCCACAAGATGAAGGAAATCTGTCCATTTCAATGCAGCAATGAACATGACAAAAGGGAAATAAAGAAGATGATTATTGAGTGGTCTTCTCAACACAGGCCTTCTCCAACTACCTGTTGTATCATCACATTTTATGTTATTTCCTTCGGTTCATCTGATAATATTTACTTTACAAATTTTTCCAAGTAAGAATTGTTTTTTGATAAGTAATAAAAAGGGGAACTTGGAAACAACCAAAACTAAACTGAAGGGGTCTCTCCCACCCCTCCATATTGTCCATATAATTCAAAATGTGATTTAAGTTGGAACTAACATTCTTTTTTGTTTATGTTGGACTAACTCTCCTAGACAAAAAAATGACTCTTTTTAGTTAAAACACCGTAGCTCTTTGCCCTCAAAAGTTATCCTCTTTCATTCTCCCCACACCAACCAAAAAGACAAAGGAACTAAGTATCAAGTCCCCCTCCCTTGAATACCTAAAATGTGATCCCATCAATTATATAAAGCTTCCCTAACTTCATCCAAAAAAACCCAAGACATCACAAAAATGGTCAACACCAAAGCCCAAAATTTCCTAACTATCGCAAAATGCAAGAGGAGATGGGCCACTGATTCCTCTTCCTGCTTACAGAGAGCACCAATTCACCAAAACTATACACCTCTTGACAGAATTATTAGTAGTCAAAATCTTTGGAGAGAGAGCAACAAATTAAACGACGGGACAAGATAGTAAACAAGAGAAAACCAACAGCTTACTTGATGCAGTTTATAGGATGTGAAATATATATCACTGCCAGCTGGAATGAAAAACAATTTATTAAGTATAAAATTTGAGGTACTAAGGCAAAGGAAACCAAAAACGTCGGTTGTTGAGATATTCGCAAAATATACGACCATGCATGGTCTACCTTAAATTATAATCATAAACAGAGTAGAATGCCAAAAAAGGATCCATGCAACTAATTTGAATAATTGAGGCAAGGCTTTGGTGAGAGTGGGGTTGAGTATAGAAGTTGAGGTATTCTAGAAAAACAAGAAAGAGATTCTTTTAACTTCAAAGAAGACAGCTCCTTCTCCAGATAATGCCCCAAGACATTTCT
This sequence comes from Euryodendron excelsum, assembly GCA_033060915.1. NCBI lineage: Eukaryota > Viridiplantae > Streptophyta > Magnoliopsida > Ericales > Pentaphylacaceae > Euryodendron > Euryodendron excelsum. The sequence goes on along the minus strand of CM065385.1, from coordinate 32,161,319 downwards.
TCCAAAATCACCATTGAATGAAAAGATGCACCAATCTCCAAACAAGCCTGTAAGTTCAAGGGCTAGGAATGATTTACCCATAAAAAAGCTATATCCCACTCCTAGACATGACATTTTGCACGCTCCAAAAAAAAGTATAAATGCCCACAACTCTAGCTATCCAGGGACAAAAGCGATCAATAGCTATCATACATGCAGGGGCGCAACTACACTATGGGCAGAGGGTGCCATGGCATCCCCAAGTTTTTATGTAACCCTCTTATATGTAGTGTGTGGATATATATAACATTCCAACAAAAATAAATTTTACCGGCATTTCCCACAATTTAAAACCTTCCTTAAGACCCAAACCTGAGGATCAGGGTTGTCTCAGTAGCTATAGAGGCGCCCCCACCCACACGTTAGGTCGTGGGTTCAACTCACCTCCCCTCCCCCTAACGGGCATGATGCCCTACGCCCTATATCTCCTAACTGTTGCCAAAATAAGGGCGCTAAACTAATAAAGTATCATAATTTTCATATAGTGGACTATGGGTCCTACTTATTTTGTCTAAGAAACAATTAATATGTCCTTTTTTTCTTCAAATTTTGCTGATGCTGAATAGAAGTTAGTTTTATTTTTGATGTAAAAATTTAGTCTTGCATCCTAATATATGTTTCATAATTGGGAAGTTCTTGATATTTCTATATTTTTCATCCTAATATATTTTACTTGTGAAGTTCACTTTTAATTGGTGGTAGTTCTTGATATTTCTATCCCAACTCGAGGGAAGTATTAGTCATAGACTTTATTTGCTGCCTTGACTAGAGTTGCTTCAACCATGGAAAAGATTTCTGCACCTCTTGTATACATTAATGGGAATACAATATACGCACATGTTATTTTTACTCGCCAATAATTCCTTCAATCATGGGACTCTCCAACACTTTTCCCTTAAAAAATTTGCACTAACCTCTCTTTTCTTTTTAAATAAATAAAAGGATTATATTGAAAGGCACCAAGGGGGTGCGACCCAAGTAAAATATATGGGAAAAAGGAAAGATGACCTACACAAGGTATACATCCATGAATTAATCCACCTACGAGCTAAAGGCACCAAAAAAATCTTTTTCCCACTGTAGCTTCCTTCCAAGAGTGGAAAGGTCGTCCACATTTCTAGAAAATGCCACTTGATACCAAACGTGCCTAAGATCAGCGACCAAAGAGTTCTAGCCACCCTCAATGAATAAAACAATGATTGACTGATTCCCCATTTTGTTTGCTCCTAGAATACCAATTAACATGAATTCGCTTTGCAATAACCTCATTAATTCCTTAAACCCCCCCCCCCCCCTTCCTAGTTATTACTCTCTTGAGCTCATGGTAGGCCACCATTCACGAGAAAGGGATAATGCATTTGCATTAATTTTATTACCTATTTCACATCACGGGGTGGGAAACTAGATAGTATAGTCCATTGGTGAACTTAAATACCTCCTCCCCCCCCCCCCCCCCCCCCCCCCCCCCCCCCCCCCCCCCCCCCCCCCCCCCCCCCCCCCCCCCCCCCCCCCCCCCCCCCCCCCCCCCCCCCCCTAGTTATTACTCTCTTGAGCTCGTGATAGGCCACCATTCACGAGAAAGGGATAATGCATTTGCATTAATTTTATTACCTATTTCACATCACGGGTTGGGAAACTAGATAGTATAGTCCATTGGTGAACTTAAATACTACCCCCCCCCCCCCCCCCCCCCCCCCCGTTCTTCTTAAACAAAACAAAACAAAAAAAATTCTCTCTCTATATATATCTTTTTCTAGACGTGATAACAAGAGAGCTTCAACCTTCAACCTTTAACTTCAAGGTTAAGAGAACAATCAAATGTCGTTCATCCTAACACTTTGTTTGGTTCGGTTGAAGTAGGGGAGGAAGGAGGATGGTTTTCTTCCATTTAGTACGATTAACGACCGGCAGGTGCAGTGGGAGGGGGGGTGAGAGACAGAAAACAAAGGGGGAAGGATGTGACTTCCTTTAGGAGCATAACAAGATGCCCGCCCATAAAATGTGGGCCGAGGAGGAGAGAATGCTAATTGGGTTTCCAAAATGTGCAAAATTACTATTTGTTCTCCATTTTGCAAAGCAGCCTTTTGTTCTTTAAAACACCCTCTTCCTTGGGGAAAAAAGTCACAGTAGTTAAGTAGCACAGAGCTTTTCAGTACTCATGCTTATTCAAATTTTGCCATGTGTCAACCAAACTAAAAAGAGGAGAACTCAAATCCCTCCCTTAGGCTCCCATATCCCTTCCCTCCTTTCTGTCCTTCGTAACAAGCAAGTGTTAGGTTGAGTGGTGTCTCCCCTATAATAACATTCCTTCTATTGATTCTCATAATATGGCATGACAATGTAAACTATTTTAAACATAATCATGAAGAATGGCATCAAAATCGCGATAATCCTTAGTTTGGCAGAGCCAATTTCCCAAAATGGGGCCAAACTTGTGTTGGAGTAAATTCATCACCACAGTTTCCACTCAAAGCACCATTTCATACCATCCCATTTTTAACCTTCATCCAAATTTAACGAAGGAGAATAACTAAAGACGAAATGACGTTATTAGCCTTGTAGTTGGACCACCATCACCAGCAATGGTCCATGCCCATTGCCCGAGAAAGACGGAAGTGATCATACTTGTACACATGTCCGCGTCATCATAGACACATGGGTGAGCTGGCATCAACCAAAGAATCTATAGTTGTGAATTGATGCGGTTCTAATACCAATTTTGCCCCTCTTCTCTAATATTTTCTTCTCCAGTCAGCCAATCATCAGTGCGAAAACTCATAGGGTTCGGATTACTAGCATTCTATATATAGTTGTACAATTGCCAGTAAAGGGCACATTGTTCTCCAGAATGAACCACTGGGGTTTTGGTACAGTTTTTTGCTTATAAAAAAAAAAAAAAAGTTAATTTTTTTTTAGCTTTTTTATTTTTCTGTTTTTACTTTTTGCTTAATTTTAACTTAAAAGTAAAAATAAAAAAAGTAACAAAAAATAAAAAAATACATAATTTTTTTATACTTGTAAACTAACAAACTTGACCAAAAAAAAGGGTCCCAAACGGTACACGACCGGAGAGGGACGTGGGGTAAGGGCACCGACGGCGCACGTTAGCATGAAAGGAAAGAGTAAAGTATAGGACAAATTTACAGTACTATAAGCCGAGACTGAAGAGGAATGTTAAGGTATCACTAATAACACGTAAAATCCAAGGAATCATGCTTTGCACAGTTGTACTTCGCAGGACTGTTGAGTCTTCAAGCTAGAAGAAAAGGATAATATTGTCCAAAAAGGTCCACTAATTAGAGCAATACAGGGAGTGTGTGCGTGTACCTGCGATACTGTATAGGCATGTTGCCAGCCTTCCAAATGGCGATCTTCTCGAAGGCCTCGATGGGGAGGACGAAGTGGCTGTTGGGGGGGTTGCAGTGGCCGCCGCCGTCGGCGGGAAAGCCGTAGTTGGGGGCGCAGAAGTTGGTGGCGGTGACAATGATGGAGGTGCCCGGGATGCACCACCGTAGGTCCTCCACGCACCTCACCTCGAAGCATGCCCCGCAGATCTGCCCCCTCTCAAACAGCGAGCTGCTTAGCCCCGCCGTCGCCATCCCGTACCCGCTCTTCACCAGGTCCTCGTACCCGCAAGCTCCCCCCACCGCGTCCCGCGGGTCCGCCGCCGCGTAGTAAGTGGCATGTGCGGATCTCCACTCTGACATAGTCCCCGACGACGAGGAGGAGGGAGATGGATTCGATGACGAATAGTGTGCGGTTACTATTGCTAATGTTGATGCTAGTGTGAATAAGAGTAGCCTCAGATTTTGTATCAGACAAGCCGACATTTTCAGAGAGAGAGAAAGGGGTTGAGAGAGAGAGAGAGAGAGTGAGTGCGAGCATCAAAGGGCAAGTTTTCAAAAGCATTTGATTGTTCTTTAATTTTACCTGAAGTTGGAATATCTTTTCTTTTCTCCTGCTTTAATTTCACTTTGAAGACGCCGTGAAGTTACAGAAGTACCCTCGAAGCCATCATCACTCAGTTTAATTTTTTTTTTTTATATTTTTGTGTCTGAAGACTCTGAACATTCCACATTATGCCACTGATTACTTAGAACAAAATAATTAATCAGATTTAGAAACTGATTAATTAGAAATTCATGATTTTGAAATTGTCAAAATACCCTTTATTTGAGAAGATATCATAATAGTTTTAAAATTTATGATTTAAAAACAGATTATATATATAAAATAAAAATTCAAAATGTAAGTTCCCGTTCTATAATTGTCCTGAAAAATTCAAGAAATTTAGAAAACTGTGAAAACATTCATAATTATTAAAGTCATTAGGAAAAATCAAGAATTATTGAAACTTATGATACAAATTTGAATTTCATTCATTTGACGAAAATATCGGGATACAATTGAGAGAATTTCAAAAAATTGGAAAATTTTATCACTAGGTACCAGGAATTGGCTGGAAAACTGAACATGAGGCAAGCTGAAACTGACCCAACTCAATTTATGGGCACGCTAGCGCCAAGATTGTCAAACATTGGGTTGGGCTTAACTTGTGATGTCAGCCCAAGTATCATGCTGAAAAGTAGTTGCTTTGAAAGCTTAAACTAATGGAGAGTGCATGGCCTTAACATTTCTATATCGTGAAGTGGAAGAAAGATTGAATAATGTGCCTTGGCAAGAAGCTCAATAGTGTTTAAACGGCTAGTGTTTGGCCGAGGGTGAGTTTAACGAGTCAAGTTTGAGCATGATCTAGATCGGTTCTTTATGTTCACAAACATATATATACACGAACGCATATATAATACCGGTTCTATATATATATACATGAATACTTTTAATTGTTGATTTCTTTTCCCTCCAGGCTCTTTCTTTATCTGGATATTTGATTTACTTACACATTTGAGATCACTTCAAACAAAAGCTTGCTCAACTTGAAGACACATACATACACTGAGGTCATTCGAGCTCAAGCCACCTTAACATCCTCGACACATTCAATTGTTTTCTCTACGATTAGCAATGAATAAGGGGGCTCAGCTCGTGTTCATTTATTTAATAAACAAGCCAAGCATGAGCATTGTAGAGCTCGGCTCATTTATTTAGTTACGACACTATCAAATATTATTTAAATAAATTTTATCAGAACAATTGTTGGGTAGTTATTAGAGGTATGATGGCTCTTACGAGTTATTTTGATATTATAAATATATGTAAATGTAGTATGACTTGGAAGATATTCAAACAGAAATTAATTGTTTGAAAAGAGTTGTTGCTCTCACGAGATATGGTTCTCTTCTAATTCCATGACAACGTGCATGAGCATGATCCTTAGCTTCCAGCCTGGTCGAGGGGCTGGTCCCTAGTATGAACAACGAGAGAGCTAAAGGAGTCCAATTCAGTGAGGCCCCAGTTGACATCAGGTCCAGCCCATCTAAGGGCCCAGAGTCTAGCTAGGCTACGGCACAATCATTGCCCCTTGTTGAGCATTAAGTATCCGTTTGGTACAATTTTTTTGCCAAGCTTTTTTAAGTTTGTAAGTTAAAAAAAATTAAGTTTTTTTAATTTTTTTTACTTTTTTAGCTTTACTTTATCTAAAAATAAGCAAAAAAGTCAAACAAATTTGATTTTTTTACTTATAAACTTAAAAAAAACTAGCCAAAAAGTCGATACTAAACAAGCTTTAGGGCTCTATTTAACTCTTGGGGAGAGAAAGAAAAAGGAAGAGATTCTTCTCTTCTCTTGTTTGATTTGTGGTGTGAAAAATTAATTTTTTTTCACTATTCTTTACTTTTTATGAAATTCAAACAAGGAGGAAACTCTAATTTCTCTCCCATTTCTCTTTCTCTTTCTTTCCACTTCCCTTCCACAGATATCAAACAGAGCCTAAGTCCAGCCCATCTCTAAGAGCATTTGGGGAGATATGCTTGTATTGTAGTCCCTGTTGACGCCGATCCTTTGAGAGAAAGCAGTGATGAAATATTCCAACCGAGGTCTTAACTAAGTTCCCAGCAACTTCTAGACCCTATGGTTAGAAAACTTTAAATTTTTTTTTTTTTGTTGGGGTGGGGGAGGCAATACCCATTCTTACCATAAATACTTAAAAAACTTATAAAATATAAATAGAACTTCAAAAACTCGCTCAAGCCTCATTGGTTTACATATAGTTCCATCTTATAGGGTTTTCAAGAAATTCTTTGATTTCTTCCTAAAGCAGATTATTCTCACATTCTATAAATAGTTGGGACAAACAACAACTAGAAAAAAAGGATGAATGAATTTTGTAGAATTTTCAAGAAATTCTTCAATTTATTCAGAAAACAAATGATTAATTCCCCTAACCTTGGGTGCCCATGTTGGTGAGGCTAAACACTCCCACCTAAATGCAAAACTCAAAAATAATGTTAAAAGAAGAGTAAAATCACGTGGTGCTCCAACAAAAATAAATTTTTGTGGATACATGCACCATCTCAAAAGACATGAGTAGGTCAATTCAAGCATATCTCATGTGGCCGCTATAAGGAAGAGCGTTTATTTTGAAATTTTGGGGATGTCACATATGTTAGGGATTTATTATAAAAGACATGGTTTTTGTAATAACTTTAACATTTATTAATAAATTAGTTATTTTATTTTAATGAGAATTTGTGTGAACAATGCTTGTTTTGCATTATTTATTTAATGATTATACATGTGCGTCTTTTATTCTATATAGTAGATAATTTAGTATGGAAAGTATGACTTACACGCGGAAAATTAGATCATCAGTTCTTATGGAATACAAGCCTATAATTCACAGTCTTAGATGGAACTGAACAAATCATCAGTAGAACTGTAGCACAAGATTTTAATAGATCTGTCTTGACTATAGAGAATGGTATAGTTCTAACTCCTTGTACTAGTACACTTTGTGTATATTGAACATCATCGTGTTGAGATAATTATTTTCATATTAACTATATAAAATAATTAATAGCTCATAATTATTATGAGTGCTTATGCTCTTAATTCTAATATAATTATTAGACATGTGCATATAGTGTTTATTATTTTGATTTACAGAAAAGTGAGATTCTTTATATGTCAATACACTCAGCGAGTTAGGCAATAACATTATGTGTATAGTAAATATTAATTATTGATAGAATCCACGTCTTGGTATAGGAATTATTGATACTTCTTGAGAAAGTTTATAAATTTTGATTATGTCCAGCCCTGCAAGTAGATTATAAATCTAACATATCAAATAAGTTAAGTGAAAGATCACAAGTAATTAAATAAGTCTATTAAATTTAATTGACATTAATTTAATTTAATAGATGAGTATCTGTGATCTTTGAATAGATAAATAATTATTTAATGATATAGAGTTCAAAATATAATTTTTAGTATGACAAGAAGTGCAATTATAATTTTTTAGAAGTATAACTTATAATTTATATAAATAAGAATTAATTATGGTTCAGATTTGTAATCTTTATTTGTGTAGTAAGTCCTAATTATACTAATCCTGTAATCCCTGTTGTAGCCTCTATATGTACGCACTCTATGAGCAGCTAGTATTACACTTACTCATAATCTTAGATATACGTTCTTGTGAGAGAAAGAAACCCTAGCAGCTGTAAATCCTCTCTTTTTAGAGTAAGACGTGTATGAAGAATATAACAGAAATTAGAAGATTGCGTTTGAGCAGTTAATTTCGTACTCATTGTTTGAGATCAAAGTAGAAGATTTTCAAATATCATACTTGTTGTTCAGGATCGAATCAGATAAATCTTGAAGGTATGATATTAATTATGTAGATTTTTTTTTTTTTGCTAATTAGATTAAATTTTTTTGTTATTATGCATATATACTATATCTAGGTGAGGGAAAATTCAACAGTCCCAACAACCTAACTTTTTTCCTAGTTGTCCAACCCTCCTAGCAATTGAGTTCAAAAGCTTTGTTAGAACTTGGAAGATTGGGGTCCTGGTGGTTGAACTGCCATTTCTAATTTGTTTCCTTCATTAATATCCATTTTCAAAATAATAACGAATAAATAAAGAGGAAGAAATGCCAATTTCAGTTTGTTTTATTTATCAAAGCCCTGGTTGATTGTACAAAAATTCAAATTTTGACTGTATATTATTCCTAGAGTAATTTTTATCTATTGAGCGATGGCCTCTCCACTTGGCACTATCAGATCACTAAGCCTGACTTTCGTCATTGCTCCACGGATGAGTCTTGTAGTTAAGTTTTCTTTTGCCTTTGCACTTGGGCACCAATTTCTGTCCAGTTTGAGAACAACTTTGCATGCCTCCGTTACATTTTGGGAGGCCTACGTCTTATAGGAACTGTCTATATGAAACTGTCACTTGGTCAGGTCCTCACACAATGTTAGAATTTAAGCTGTTTGAAAAAATAGATAATCAAATCATGCGAGTCTATAACAAATTATAATACAAAACCCATATAAATTCAATTAGAATGATTTATTTTAAGACTCAGAATTCTGTAATTTAAAATTAGAGAATTCTTAATTGAGATAGCGCAGTAACGAGCTCAATTTATTTGTTTCTAACCAATAGGAAAGGGAGAGCTTAAACAGTAGTTAGGTACATCAATCCTCTTTAACAAACTCACTATTTTGGATGGAGAGAGCACCATCTTTTCAAAGTCACTCGATCTGCTTTGGACTCTCTAGTAAGGCAAGCTGAACATGCTTGTATCTCTCCTTCAACTAGCTTGTGGTCGAGGCCTGTGTTTGATTGAACGCATCAACCTTAACCCTTAAGACTTGTAGCATGTGCAATTCCAACTTAATTAATTGCTTGATTAAGCCACCAACCAAGATTGCCATATCTTGTAAACCTAAAAGTTAAAGCTCCATCATACTACCTTTGCTTTGTTGCCATGTACATTTGTACTATATATATATATATATATGTGTGTGTGTGTATTTTAGTTCATCATTCCACAAAAGGGCTCTTGACGTTTACCTAATTTTTTTACTTCCTTTTACTTGGAAATGAATTATTGAGGAAAAGTTTACATGACTGAAGTACCTCAAAACCAAAAATGAATACACATGAGGGAAAAAGATCGTATGGATAATGGAAAGGACTCTCTCTTTCCTTCTCTCCCCATCTGCTCGGCAATGGATATCTGCTCCATAGTGAGTAATACAGTTTCGAGTATCCAATCCATCTATAGGGTTCCGGGAAAGAGCGAGAAACTTCATGTGATATGGAGAAAGGTTTGAAACCCTCCAACCATAATATAGTAATGAAATGTTAGTTATAAAAAAATATATATATACAAAAATTGTATGTATGTAAAATGACATAACTGAATTAAGACCTATCATTTTAAAACGAGAGAGGTTCTTATTACAAAATTGTGACCAGTACACGCTTTTTGTATAAAAATTCTGTAAAATAATTTTTTTTTCCTCAAATGAAGCAAGCAAATAAAACCATATCTTCCCCAACAATTCTTATTTTTCTAAAGGGTTATTTTACTGTCATTACTCAATAGTCAATAGTCAATACTGATGTCTGCTATAGTAATATTGTTAAATGAATGGTTTAAGTGGGTCTGATGTAGTAAGAAAGTTCAATGAATGTGTTGAGTGTGTAAACTCTAAATACTGGAATTTAGTTAGGCGTAAAGAGGGGTCTAAACTTTCCAATTTTCATCCCCAACAATGAAGATAAACCATATACTTTTCCAACTATTATTGTTTCCTTTATATAGTCATTTTGCACTCATAATTAATATTTTCTTTTTCCTAAGTAAAGAAATGTGTTCCAAAGTCCAAACATGGGATTTTAGAAGAATGACATCCAAATCAAACTTTTTTTTCTCCTCAAGGTGAGAGTTTCAACCCCAGAACAAATCCTTTTTAGCAATAAATGTTTTCATGATTTTAATAGTACCTCTAAAAAAAAGGTTTTCGATAGCTTTTCTTTTTTTCTTCCCTTTTGAATATAGATTAATACTTTACATAAACTAATTGTTCAATCAATTTCAAAATCAGGAGACAGCGGGTTCACATTACTAGATGCAGGTGGAACCCTTGTCATAAAAACTTTGTATTGTTTGAAAGGTAGTTTACAAGTAATTAGCCACTATTAGTAACTACCTTCTAACAAATGGGGAAAAAAATTTAGGTAGTCTACAGATAATTAGATACTAACAGGTATTTTCTAACAAATGGAAAAAATCTAGTAGGTACGTAGCATTCATAGTTTTAGGATACTACTTTGATTAATTTATTTTTTGAGTACAATAGTGGTACCAATCATGCTGATTTGGTACAATAAGTCAATAAATTAGAGTCACATAATCAGGTAAATCCTAATAATCATAAATGTTGAGTTTAGAATTTAAATTTTCCTATCCAAGTTTTTTGTCAAACAAAATCTTCTATAGCCCACCAGTAATGAATTGATAACTTTTCAGGCAGATGTTCAAGATTTATTTATTTATTTATTTATTTAGGGTAAAGTCCCTCAAAGCTCAGGAGTTAATAAGGATTAATTACAAATAAATCTCTTAAAATATGACTCAGTATTATTGAGACCCTTTAAACTTTAAAACGTAATAAATTAACCCCTTTAACTATTAATTTGTGTCAATCAACTACTTCTGTTAGCAATCCATTAAGAAAATGAATGAAAACTTGTTATTTGACTTATACATGTTCATAAAAGTATGATTTTATACATAAATTAATCTTCTCTTGTAATAATAATTGCCTAATAGTTGAAATATCCTTTAAAATACTATGTAAATATAAGGACAATACAAGAATTATTCCAGTCATCAGATAATTATTACAAAAAAATATTTTAGATACAAAATAAATTTTTATGAACATGTCTAAGTTACATGATAATTTTTTATCTACTTTCTATTGTCAACAAAAATTCTTGATTAATATAAATTGATAATTAAAAAAATTTATTTGTTACATTTTAGAGTTTAAAGAATCTTAATAATATTAAGTCATAATTCAATAGCTACGTCTAGAATTAACTTATTTAATAACACAAAAGGTCAAAGTTGAACATGGATGGGTTTCTTTGATAATCATAAACAAGAAAAAAAAAAACCCATAAAAGAAATCATTTCCAGCCATTCATTTCATGTTTCTCAAAGGACAACACAACACAAGGCGAGAGAGAGAGAGAGAGAGAGCCCACCCACCTGACCCAAAAACAATCAAAGAAGGCTAACATGTCTCTTGCCAGATCCCTCTCCGGCCCTTCTGGATTGTAACTATAGAGATAAGAGTTTATGTATCTAATGGAAAAATCTTCAGCCTCTCGTTTTTGAAAATGGGTTTCTTTTTTTAAATTTTTTTTGCTTTTTCGTTGTTCTGTTCTACAATGTTGACCGGAACCGTCGGCCACTGGGACACCTGGCTGTGCCTAGCTTGAGACTTTAATTGAATCCAGCCTCTACCAGAAGCTACCTCCGAAAAAGAGCACGCTCCAAGAGAAGGGTGGAACTTGCGGCCACCGATTTTTGTTCGGCAATTTTTTATTAATTCTTTTTCTCCCAACAGTGCAAGCCACAAACAAGTGGTCCACAAAGCATCCATATCCAAACCTAACCTCCTCAAGCGTCTCTTGCTTTCTCTCCCCTGTCTCTCTGTACAACATATATAGGCATGTATATATATATGGATGGAAATACACGTGGCGAGCTCCATAAATAAGGGCGGTCAGTGGCTGATGACATGGCGAAAAGCGCAAAGAGAAAGTCCACACACCTGGGACTTTACCCCTTTCTCTCTCTCTCTCATCCTCATCATCCCCACACCCACTCACTCTCCTGTCCCTTTGTTTTTCATCCGCAACTCTTGGCCTACCTCTCTTCTCTCTCTATCTTCTCGTTGTTTTAGAGGCTGTAGATATTTTTAAATATATAGAAGGATATTTGTGTGAGTGCTACCTGTACTAGCTGCTCGAAGTAAGGTAAAGCTGAATACTCGCCTACGGAGTGATTTGACCACTAGCCATTGTTCTTTTTTTTTTTTGTTATATATTTATATATATAGTTAGTAGGCCACTTACCGCGGACAGTGGACATCTCCTAACTGAGCTTCCTCTGTTTTGTAAGTGTCGTAAGTATTAAATATTTTCATCTGTATGATTATGGTGTGATAAGTTTAGGAGTTTTGCTCATTTAGGTTAGTGTATTGTGTGTATTGTGGGTGTTTGTCAATAAATTTATTTGTTACGAGTGGGTTGATTAGGTCTTGTCTTGAACAAATTTTTATTTATCATAATAATAATAATAACAACAAAAGTTTAGAAGTTTTGCTAGTATAAATTAGAATATTTTAGTAGCTTATTTAATTATATTTTTTGTTATTATCATTTTTTAACCCATTTCATTTTTAAACTTTTTTTAAATAGAGTTTTAAGATATTTTGATTTTATTTAGTAAAATAAATATAAATAATTTAAATAAATCAACTTATAAGTTAATCCAAACAAATTGAGTTTCATTCTATACTGAGCTTGAGGCTTAAATAAACGTGTTAGTAAAATGTTATTTTGGAGCTTTAATATTTTTTTTTTACTTTTAGGATTTGATTGGTCTATTTCTTATGCTATTAATTATATAATTTGTATTATTTAAAAAAATATTTTTCATTTTAGAATTTTATACATGTTTAACCTGTCCCAATTTGTTTAACCTAAAACCAATTAACTTAGATTTTGGATATATAAGGTAAAAGAATTTTGGTCTAAACCTTATTAGTATGGGGGCACAATGTCAGGTTTGAGCGAAACTGGCCTTTAATCATAAATGATGGAAAAAAAATAAAAAAACAGATAGCACTCATATTTTAAAAAGAATCCTATTAATATGTGCTCTAATATCTGTTTATATAAAATGTAAAAATAATTAAAAAAAAGGCATGTAAATCTCACTCTTTGTACTTATAAAAAAATGCATTCAACATTTGCTTTTTAAATACTATTTTCTTTAAAAATTTTTTTAATCTTTTATGTATTTAGTTGGTCTTATAACACTTAGACTGTATTTGAACTAAAAATTTAGTGAAGAAAAATAAAAAAAATAAAAAAAATTTCTCTTTTATTTTATTTTATTTTTCACAATTTCCTTTTATTTTACTTCTCTCTGAAACCTTGACGCAATCGTATAATTTGTCCCTAAATCATTTCTCTCACACGGTATTTGCGGTCAAATATGCACCCTGTCGCGAGGACAGGTGTCGACCAGTTAGTGGAATGTGCGATGTTTCAGGGTTTCACAGGCGAGTATAGTTTTCGAATTCGTGTACTCTCTCGTCTCAGCTGAATGCTTAAAATTTCTTAAACACGCTGTGAGGAAAAAGCGGAGAGGAGGCACTTTTTGCTGTACAATGTGTGGGTTCAGATTTCTCAGTATTATTATTATTATTTTTCATAATCGAAAAAAAAAAGATAAAAAGCGGCAAGTGGTGACAAAGTAACGCCACGTGTTAGTGCTATCTTTGAACGTGAGCCACGAGAATCCATCCATTTCTCGATCTTTCTCCGAAAAGTAAAAAAAAATTAAAAAAAACAAAAAGAAAATAGCTTCTGACGTGGCACCCCTCCTTTTCCCTTTTTCTCTCACACTCACAAGCCAAAATCAATTCATTTCTTCTCTCTCTCTCTCTCTCTCTCTCTCTCATTGTGTTCTGTTCTTCCTCTTGAGTCCCAAAGCTTCTTCTTCTTCTTCTTCTTCCCTTCTGTTCTCACACACATTCGTCTCTATCTTCTCTCTAAGACGACTGTTTTCCGGCTCCTGACGGACTCGGTGTCAGTTTTCTGGCGATAATTTCACCGAGGGATCGAGGGAGACGAGGTATCTCCGGTCATCGGAAAACCATTTTCCGTTTCCTCTTCTCTTTCCGAATCGATTCTTGCTTCGAATCTTTCGTTTTTTTACTGGAATCATACTCCAGAGCTTCTTATTCCTCTCTGAACGGTTTGTAATTACATGAAACTCTGTTTTTGTTATATATTGAGCTGTTCTTCGGTTGTTGTGCATTTTTTGGATCTTGTTTTCTGCCTGAGAGCAATCTGTTTCGTGAATTTTTTTTCCGAGTGAACGTGTGGTTTCGATCTTGGTCGAATAAAGTTTGATGCGTCTCCGTTGCGTGTGAATGGGCTTGTAGGTTTTTCAATTGTTTTTTCGGGTATTGGATCATTTGATTTTTAGGGTTTCTTTGGGTGAAGTCGGGAATTAGGTGCAGAGGAATGGAGAAATGGATTGGTACTTGTATATGTTGTTCGGATCGAGATATGAGTTTGTAATTGCTCAGAATTGTTTGATTCGAGGAGTTAGAGGAAGCAAATTAAGCTTTGGGGAAGAGGTTCCGATTTATAATATCTGATTGGATATTGATTCTGGGTAGGGTATAAATCAGGTGTCTGTACTACTTGGAAGCTTGAATAATTGCTATAGAATTGAAGTTGTGCTTTGCAAAGGAGTAGGTGAGGGAGTAAGCAATTAGAAGGGATGGTTTCTGCAGCTATGGCTATACAGGTACACAAAATTTTGAAGCCCCAGATAGTATTTTTTTTTTTTTTGTTTAAATGACTACTTGTCGACTTGGATAGATGCATATTCATGGATGTCATTTATTTTAGTATGCATTTTGGGAACATCATTTATACTTCGTTTATAGATCACTATTTTATTTTTTTATTTCTCAATCCTAGTTGCGAATTTTAATACCGTGTTTTTTTTGGTCTCTTGATGGGTTAAAGTGATATGAATTTACGGCTTCCCTTTTATGGCTCATGATTTCTCGAGTTATCACCTGCTTATTAAACGTAGAATTCACAGAAAAGAATTATCTATAGGTGAATCAATTTTGGAAATTTGGTTGTTGAATATTGGAAGAGTGTTCCAAAAAGAGCATATACACTTGGATGTCCCCCCTGTACTTTGGACATCTTTGGGCAGGGGTGATTTAAGAAAAGTGATTATGTATTGTTGTGGGTTGTGTTTGGCTTCCCATTAATGGATGTATCTTTCTTGGTTTGCAATGCAAGGTTAGATAGTCTAACTCTAGTCCTGGTCAGGGAATTAGACTGATAGTGTTTCCTTATGTGATGTGGGATACGAAGGATTTATTTATTATCCTGAGAAATAATTCTGAATTCTCTATAGTGCATGATTATATTCAATATCTTGAGCAAAAACCAAGAAGCTGCTGCTCTCACAAAATTCAGCCAAAATTTAAGAACATATTGGGAGGAATTTACTGCTGAAACTTAAAGGGGATAAGAAATGGTTTCTCAGACAATTATGTATTCATGTCAGATAATCAGTCTCATAGTTTGGCAATTCCGCATTAAGTTATAGAAGAACGTGCACATTAATGGTCCCATAATATTTAGATATTGCCCATAAATAAATCTCATAGTAAGTATCCAAAGAAAATTTGGCCCTGCTCCCATTCATTGAAAATGTTCTGGCAGCCTTGGAGGAACTCGTCGAATGTTATTTAATGTTTTCCTTTAAATACAGGATCAATGTGGAGGCACTCAGTCAAATGCAGTTCTTCTGACAGGCAATCGGATGTCATTGGATGTTGGCCCAAATTGTGTAAAGGGTGCCCAGCAGGAGCAGTTTCCTTCTGGGAATGACTATGCTCCAAAGGTCTTTATTATGCCCTCTGCTTCGGTTTGAAAATCACATGATTTTTTCATCTGTCTGTCTTTTATACTCATACCTGTTCTTTTTTTTTTTTTTCTTTTTTTACTTTCATAGGTGAGAAAACCGTACACAATTACAAAACAGAGAGAGAGGTGGACGGAAGAAGAGCATAAGAAGTTTATTGAGGCTTTGAAGCTATATGGCCGTGCTTGGCGGCGAATAGAAGGTAGTTTGGTTCATAATTAAATACTGATGCTTTCATAGCAGTTTAGCATTCTTTGCCTTTTACATGTACTGAAATGATATCAATTTTCTACAGAGCATGTGGGCACCAAAACTGCAGTTCAGATTAGGAGCCACGCTCAAAAGTTCTTTTCAAAGGTTTACTGCTCTTTCAGTACCTATTTTCTACCATTATATGCACATATGCCGTCTTTTGAAGTAAGTTTATTTTTTTCTATGACCCCAAGGCGTGAAAACGTTCTTATGGGTTTGTCTGTTTTGTTGTCAACACTATTCTAATTCCTTTTTTTCCTCTGTGATTAGGTGGTTCGTGAGTCAAGCACCAGTGATGCAAACATAGTAAAACCTATTGAGATTCCTCCTCCTCGTCCAAAGAGAAAACCTATACACCCCTATCCTCGTAAACTGATAGCTCCTCTTAAAACTGGAACCTTGGTTGCAGAGCAACCAAGGCGGTCCACATCTCCAAATTTTTCAGTTTCAGAACAAGAAGATCGATCTCCAACTTCAGTATTGTCTGCAATCGGTTCAGAAATGCTGGGTGCAACAGATTCACATACACCAAATGGTAGCCTATCACCAGTTTCATCTCCTGCTGGTGTCAACTCTGGCGGCTTCTTACTTTCTGAACCAAATTTGTCTCCAGAAGAAACTGGACCTCCGTTACTGGTTCAATTATCTGCCAGTTCTGCACCTGATGAGCAAGTTCCCGTGGTACTTGTCCCATCAGCCCTCAGCTCTTTGTGCCCTTCTAATAATTTTAATATGTTCTGCATCTTGACTTTGCTTTCGTTCTGTTTGTTCCTTTGGTCTGAATGTCCAGAAGTTGGAGTTGTTTCCTCAAGACACTGCTTTTGATGAAGAAGGGCCAGCTGAGGCAGCATCTACACACAGTCTGAAGCTCTTTGGGAAGACTGTTTTAGTCACAGATTCTCACAGACCATCTTCACCAACCACAGGACCTTGCAAGTCATCGCCTTCTGATACAAACGATGGGAGACCTGTGCAAACATTACCATGGAATTTAATGCCCACAGAATTTTCATCACGGAATACAGAGGGAACTTGGAATCCTCTGACTAGCGGAGCACCTGCAGCACTCTACTACATGCAATTTCCAAATGAAAACTCAAATCCAGCTGATGACTGTTCTGGTGCTTCTGTGCCAGGGTGTGCTTTCTATGGAGGCATACAATTTCCTTTCTTTCCAATGCATAACCCGGTTCCAACAAAAGCAAATCCATTTCCCATTAGCGGGCAAGCCCAGGACAGAGATGTTCAGAAGGAAGGATCTTGGACTGGTTCAAACACTGAATCAGTAAACGCGGGGGAAGATGGTGATAAAAATTGGGAAGTTGAGACTCAAAGTCGCCAACTTTCTTTTGACAAGGAGGAAAATGAACATCGTCTGAGGCTCCTGTGTAAACCTAGTGAAAAGGCATACATCTCAGAGCAAAGAGCTAGGCCTGACAAATGTCTGAAAGGGTTTGTACCATATAAGAGATGTTTAGCCGAGAGAGACACCCATTCGTCTACAATTAGCGAGGAGAGGGAAGAGCAAAGAATCCGCCTTTGCTTATAATGGTCCCCCTCCCTGGAGCTCCATTAGCACAGTTGAATTTGGTAGCAGAAAATTTTTCGACGGGTAGAGGAACCGCATCAGACGCAATGAAATGAGCCAATTGTAGCAGTTTCAGCTGCTGGATGACACAAAAGAGGGAAGGACAATAGGCGGCCTTATGCAGCCAACTGTACAGCTTTGCAAAGTCTCATCTAGTCTTTTTTTTTGGTTCCCTTCTAACTGTTTAAATCTACTTATCTTGCGTTTGTAATGTTTCATGTTTTTCCTGGCACCTTCTCGGCATCAGATGTATTATTCCCTTGTAATTCTTTTTCCTTTTCAAGCTGTGAATGCCCAATTCTCTCCAGTTATGTTTATTTCTGGCTGCGTTTGTCTCCTGGACCTTGAATCGAAGGACATTCAAAGGGTGTATTTGGCAGCACGGTGGGCATTACAATAGATTAATTAGTCAGCATCCACTCGTACAATGCTAAGACCTTGATAGAGAGTACCAAGCCAGCGTAGGAGACTCAAGATATAACCTGATTCAATCTAAAAAACGGATGTCAAGCTTCGTGGAGTGTAGATTCATGCACATTTGTAGACTAACACACTGTTGATGATGGATGAGGATGCTCAGTGTTGTATATCTATTACAGACGTTTAAGTCCAAGGATCTTTCGAAACAAGAACTTGCTCTAGAGTATTAGACATTGGTTGTCCACTTCATTCAATAGAGAGATACTATAAAATCTTATCTTGGTTAGTACCATATTTAGTTTAATTGTATTGTTGAGCACAATTTTCTTAATCAATGAACTTGATTAGCATGTTTAATGAGAGCATGTCATAGGAGATTATGCTATTTTTTTAGTATGATTAATTAAGTTAATTTATGATTAATTAGTTTAATTAATCTACATGCATAGCTTAAAGGCTAATGTGATTAATTAGCCTAAACATTTTTAATTATACAAATCATGTGAATTAGGAAAGTAAAGAGGAGGTAGGTGTGTAACACCTAAATGTGTGCTTCACCCTAAGTGAGGTGTGTGCATAAAGGGGGGGTGTGCGGTGTGTGTGTTTTTGCTAGCATGTGTGTGTGTGCATGCCATGTGTAGCTCTAGATATAGTTGGTTTGAAGCAAAGAGAGGAGAGAGGAGAGAGGAGAGAGGAGTTTGTATACTAATTGTGTTTGGCAAAAGAGAAAGTGAGAGAAAGAAGAGAAAATAAGAGAAGAAGGGATTGAAGGAGGAAACTTGTGTTTTCATTGTTTGAAGTGATGAATCTCATGTTTATGTTTGTTTTATTGTATTTTTGTTGATTATTGTATGATAGCATATCATTCCATGCCATGAAAGTGAAAGTTAGAGTGAGGAGAGGGAGGTTGTATATGGTTTCTAAAAGTAAGCCTTGAATTCTTCATGTTTTACATGTGTTGTTGTTTAAAAGTCTTGCTGGAAACTTTAGAACTTCATTCTTGGTTTTAGAGAATTTAGAATTATGTTGGAGTAGTAAGAGGAAAGTTTAAACTATATTTCAAAAAGTTACATTTCCGATCAAGAGTGTGTGGGGGCACACCCCTCTGCTTGGGGGCGCCAGAAGGCGCAGTGGGCTGCTAGAAGGGTGCCAGAGCGTGCCTGGAGAGCACACTAGCTCACTTCCCAGGCTAGTTTGGGTTGGTTCGTCTAGTTTTGTCCAGTTTGATCTTTGTGTTGCCTTTTACCTTCATGTATCATATCGGGATGGGTTTAATACTTCTCATTAAGTTTCTAATGTGTCATTGATGTATCATTTCTTATATTTGAGCATCATAAGTCATGAACATGCATTGATTATGTATATGCTTCATAAGTTTTAACATGGTGGTGTGTGGTAGGTTCGGAAGCGAATAAAGACACTCCAATTCAACATAAGGAATGATTCAACCTTGCTTATATAGCGGATTGAGGTAGGGAGATTTAAGATATTCTTACTTGTATTGAATTGAATGTCTTATGATCTATATTTGTGTTAATTGTTGAATTATAATGTGGCATTGGATACAATATATATTGTGTGCATCTTTTGCGTTGCACGTGTGAGGTTTTGTCGAAGTTGGGCTAACCTAAGGTTTAGTCACGTGGAACTAACCTAAAGAATGTCACATAGGACATTTATAGATAACAAACCATCGATATATTAGGCCAATGTTATCAAAATAGAACGTAAATTTATGGTGTATCATACATTAAATCACAATAGACATTATATTTCAGTGGTTGTGATTTATCTATTGGTGGATTATTTATTGATGATTAACTCAGTGGTTGTTTATCATTCATTCTTTAAGAGTATTGATTATTTTTGTGAGCATGTTGACAAATAACTCACACTCACATAAGTTGTTTTGCAGGGTAATTGGAGATACTTAGTCCACTATTAATATTGATATTGATTTTGAGTTGGAGAGTTTCGAGAAACTATTTAATTGAGTTGTTAGTCATGTCTATTATTGTACATTGTATGAAAGTCTTTTTGGAGTTTGTTTACATTATGATTTTGTAAATAATTATGAGTTTGGATTAGTAGTTTTTATTATGTATGTATGGAAGATTATGAGCTGGTTTTATTTATATATAATGATGTTGTTTATCCTTATAAAATTCTTATATTTGAGAATGTTATGAGGTTTCGCTGACAAATTGTTAACTTATGCGATCACGTTCATTCTAAGACGGCGTTAATGACCCTCAATTAGGAACAGATGTAACAAATACTATCCGAGACCAAGTCTGAGATCATTATCCGGTTGCAAATATGAAGCTTTGCTAATTTATGCTAGAGGGAGCTAAAGAGCTTTCATGATTTACACTCGAGAGCTAAAGGTTTAGCACCCGTTTGGTAGAATTCTTCGGCCTAACTTTTTTTTTAGCTTATAAGTAAAAAAAAAATTAAATTTTTTAGGCTTTTTTTTGTTTATTTTTAGTTTATAAAAGCAAAAAAAAAAAAAAATTTACTTTTTGCTATAAAATTAAAAAAAACTAAAAAAGGTAAAAAAAAAATTTGTACCAAACGGGCCCTTAGAATATTTCTTAAATCTTTGGAAGGCAACTTGTCTAAGAAAAACTTAGGCCGGCTCTCTTTGTTTTTTTTTTAAATTTTATTTTGCTACAAGATTTTCAGAATTCAATCATTCGGCAAACTATTCCATTAAATTTGTGCAGAGCCATTATCAGTTATTTACATAAACCATGTAAACTTTATATATTGCATGAATGGTGATTGCCATCTGATCCCCTCTCTCTTTCTATCTCCTCTTGATATAGAAATGAAAAAACAAAATAAATTGAAGAAAAACACTCGAGTTTTACACAAAAGAAGCAACTGGGTGTCCACTAAAACTTAGATAAGGGAATGAACTTCGAGCACTCAAGTCTCTGTCGGTCGGCAATATTTGCCAAATTCTTCCATGTCCTCTTCGCTTTGTCGTTGCGCTCATAAAAGGGGTTTGTCGCTTTGCTTTGCGTGACCATTTTGATTATGGTTGCGCACTACTGGTTAACTCCATTGTAGCACTTGTTGACAATCTTCCCAAAATTTGACACTAAACTAGCATTTTTCTTCTATCTGCGATTCATTTCTTGTAATTGGAAGATCGATCAATCCCCTCAAAATATGCTTTAGTCCAATATCAACGAGGAATTGAAAACACTCCCTGGTCTTTGATACTTCTATGTTTAGATTGATATCGGAGTTGAAATAGCTCCTCCCATCCCTTGAAAGTAATAACCATTTCTCTTCTTCTCATCAATGCCATAAAAATGATTAATTTCCCTTTTGGCGAAACCAACTTATGATAATAGTAGCTTTTGCCCTAGAAGTATATAACGTCCCATAAGACTGAACATTATACGTGTAACTAACCAAGCAAGTGATGATTTTCACCACTTCTTTCAATTGCTTCTAATGCCAAAAAGTTGTGAATGCTACCCAAAAGAAAACCAAATGAGTACATATCTCTTTTAAATGAACATGGACCATCTCCCCCCAAAAATGTTTTTATTTTTATTTTTATCAACTCCTTTTAAAATAGCAGTGACTCCAATCGCTACAAAATTTAAAAATGTTAGTTACATGTGTCTTGTTAATGTTTTGAATTCTATAAGCTAGTTATTGATCTCAATTGTACTGAGTAAAAACTTGTCTCTTTTTTTAAGGTCTTTCATTAAAAAATAAAAATTTTGATATATTGTGTTAGCCTAGAATAACTTAATTTTTCTTTTATTCAAATAGACACTAAAGTCTTTGAGCATTGCCTTTTTTGCTTTGTATTTAAATTTTAAAAAACTCTCGTCGGATTTTGGTTTTATGTAAGAAATTTCTACAATAAAACTAGTTCAATTCTTTCCTTCTGCTCGTTTTACTTAAACAACAGGTGTACAGAGCAGAGTCGCTTGGCAGTTAAAATCAGCTGCACTTTTGTCGTATTACACGAGCTTAAGCTACGCGGAGTGGGGGACCTTTGCGCGAAAATGGCGCGCCGTTCATGAGCCTCACTTTCTGTGGGCTAGCGTTATATTCTCCTCTCTTTGTGTGCGCGAGGGATTGGGATCATTGGAGTATCGAGACACGATTGGGTGCCATTTGTTTGTCAGCTCGCCCAGTACAATACACCACATTTACGCATCTCAGTCTCCTATGTTGCACCAATATACATAAACACACAATTATATATTTATATTTATACATATGAACATATAGGTATCGTTACCACTTCATATACATTATCACCGCCAGTTCAACACCCTTGGCTCCCAGCCTTCCAGATACCCCTCCCTCGCTGTCTCTCTCTAGATCAATCTCGAGCATCCTCCTCTCCAGTCTCTTCTTTTCTCTCTCTAGATCGGATCTCTGTATTAGTCTCCGATGGCAGCTGCCACTTCGAGCGCCGCAGATGCTGAAAAGGTCACTAAGCTCCAGTCTGCTGTTGCTGGCCTCCCTCAAATCAGGCAAGCCTTTCTCAATTTTCTTCATTTTTTCGTTTCGTTCCGAGGCTATTAGGTTTGGATACTTCGTGTGCTGTTGTTATTTCTCTGCACCTTGATCCATTGGACCACAGATCTGAGGCAATTTTTCGTAATTTGCAGTGAGAATGAGAAATCTGGATTCATAAACCTCGTCGCCCGTTATCTCAGGTACAGTGCAGTATTAATTCATTTCTCATGATTGATCTTGTGGTTACAGTATGACTGATTACTGTTTCCGAGTTCTCAATTTATTGATTTTGTACTTTTTGACGATTGGCTTGTTTCTTGTTATTTGAAACTATATGAGGTTTTGTTCTGTTATCTCTTCCTCTTTGTCCCCCTTTTTTGCTGAAAGAACTGCGGAATGAGCGCAGTGATTCTGGTATTTTATTTCTCGTCTTGTTTCTTCTAATTTATTAACCCAGCTTGGATGGGGCCAACTTTTGTGAACGGCTGTGTCTGGAGTTCTTTCCTCAGTGCTAACATTGAAAAACCCAAAGATTCAGTATACAAATTTATTATTATTTCTTGCATTTTCTTAGCAAGCAAACAAATGGAGGCGTTGAATTTTATTTTTAACAAATCTTGTGGCGTTTTTAATTGAAGTGGTGAAGCACAACACATTGAATGGAGTAAGATCCAGACTCCTACTGATGAGGTAGTGGTTCCTTATGACAGCTTAGCACCCACGCCTGAAGGTAATTTCTCATTTTTTTCCGGTTCTTCTGAATTTATTTCTGCTGAAGCATAATTGTGCATAAATAGTGTGTTCTAGAGTTATGGCGGTCTGAATTTTGTAGATCCTGAGGAAACTAAGAAGATTTTGGACAAACTTGTTGTGTTAAAGCTTAATGGAGGCTTGGGAACAACAATGGGCTGTACTGGTCCTAAGTATGCGTCTACATCCTTTTCAGCTCCTTTGTGGTATATCTGAATGGCTTCTTGTTTCTAAGCTCTGTTTCGGTGCGGCTCTATGCTGTTTACTATTGTTAGTTTTCGCATGTCAAGTGGATCTTGAACCCAACATTGTCACGTTCTAGTTGTGATGCTTTTACACAATATTATGAATTCCCATTCATCTGGCCATATCTAAGTTGTTGCTAACATGTGTCTCTTTATATATGTAACTATCAAATTTGCTTAAAAAAGGTTCTCCCTCGATTTGCAATGATAGCATTTGTCTGACAAGAGTATGTGAATCATTCATCAGCTGCTTTGTGCTAGCAGCACTCATAGTCCGAGGTTTTGGTCTTAATTATGCTCCTAGGCTGAAGAATTAATATGCAGCTGTTACAAGAAATTAGAATGGGTTACTTTATAAACGAAACTGTGTGACTTCATTCTTTGTTACATGGACCCTTTATTTCAGTTTGGGACTGCCATTCGTTATCTGGAAAATAGGCCTATCAGTTGGGAATGCTGTTTAAAACTTTTTTCCTTGACACTTATGGGCTGCCATGGGAGGAAGCATTACGTCAAAATTAGGATGTGTTACTTTCTCCATGAAACTGCCATGTTTTCTATGTAGAAGAGTGTAGCTCTAAGCTGTGTTACCTTTACTCTTCACTTCACCTAGAAGTACCCACTTGACACCACAACACCTGTCACTCATACTTGAGTCCATGTAGTTGGTTCGTTGTTTGCTTCTTTTGCATGTTTCTACAAATTGAAACTTGGAAATTCTTTGCTTGGCAAGTCTGTATAAAATTCATTCAAGAATACTGAATAATATGGTCTATGGATAAAGATTATTGGAACTTGTGACTTAAGTGGAAAAAAATATCCTTCAAACTTATAGTGATAACTATGTATTCCCCCATCCCCCTCCTGGCACAACTTTTCAATTTTTTTGCAGTTGTGTTTATTTTCAAATGTATGTAACTTTTTGGTACATTCAAGTCCTTGATTATTTGTTGTTATCCCTGATGGAAATGATTTTGTGATGCAGATCTGTCATTGAAGTTCGTAATGGGTTGACATTCCTGGACTTAATTGTCATTCAAATCGAGGTCTTTCACATATTTTGTATACAATTTTTTTAAAAAAATGTCTGGTTAATATTTTTGATTGATTGTATTTGGAATTGACCCTTACTGTCACATACAGTCCCTGAACTCTGAGTATGGATGCAATGTACCTCTGCTACTAATGAACTCATTCAACACCCATGATGATACACAGAAGGTGAATAAACAGTCGTTTTACATTTGTTCTTTTTTGTTCTTGTTTGGTCTAGTAGAATACTGATCAGTTGAAGTTATGGATGTAGATTGTAGAAAAATATGCCAATTCAAACATTGAGATCCATACATTTAATCAGGTCTGTAAACACTATACAAAGTTTCCCTCGTATCCATTTCTGGTACGTTTTAGAATTCTATTCTGAATCTAGTATTTTTTCATTTGATTTATTCAGAGCCAGTACCCTCGTTTGGTTGTTGAAGATTTTATGCCATTGCCATGCAAAGGAAATACTGGCAAGGATGGATGGTAGATATTACTAGTCTGTTGATTGTTTTGACTGATAGAATACACTTTGTTCTATTAGTTCTTATTTTCACCTTACAAATACATGTTGCTTGTGAAGGTATCCTCCTGGCCATGGTGATGTGTTCCCATCATTGAAGAATAGTGGCAAGCTTGATGCATTATTGTCACAGGTTTTTGCTTTATTCTTCAGTTCATCTTTGTCTAATTTTTTGACATGCAATTCTAGTATATTCAATTCTTGTTTTCTGTATGTTATTATTATTTTTCAAACCTTTCTTCTCATCCTTTCGCAGGGAAAAGAATATGTCTTCATTGCAAACTCAGATAACTTGGGTGCTGTCGTTGATTTGAGTATCCTCATTATGGTTCTCTTTGGTCTTTGATTCTTACCTTCTACATTTTTACTGCTTATATGCATTATCAGTGGCAAACTAATGTGAATAGTGGATAGTTTGGATAGTTGGGTTTCTTAATCTAGTGTTGCAGAAATCTTGAATCATTTGATCCGAAACAAGAACGAGTACTGTATGGAGGTACTTAAAAGTCGGCATTGTAAATTATACTTCTTCATCTTCAAGATTTTTTCTATCGCTTCATGGCTTTGCAGGTGACACCCAAAACATTGGCTGATGTGAAAGGTGGTACTCTGATTTCCTATGAAGGAAAGGTTCAGGTAAATACATGTTGTCCCTCTTACTTCTAGACCTTTGCCCGTAAAATGTGCACTCAACTTGTGTATAGTTACTCAATAATTATCATCCATATGGTGAATTTCTTAATGAGATGCAGGCCATATGATTGACATAGACAAATCAGATTAATATAAAAAATTGAACGCACGGCCCATCATTACAAGGCCCTGGTTCTTTGAATAGATTTCTACAAGCTGATGCTTGCAGGAAGATTACAATGGCTGTCTAGGAGTATTAGAGCCTATTGGTGTTGCACAAAGGAACCAAAAAAATGTACAAACCAAAACAACCAGGTTGGGATTGTTACGTTGGTTCGGTTTGGTTCTGGATCTAAAAAATCCTTGACTAGGTTGGTTTGGTTCTTGGTTTTGAGTTTAGGTATCCTGAACCCACCATTGCCCGTGTGTAAATACACTTGATATGTCTTAATGTTATCGGTTTTGACCATTTATTATTATAGATTTTATTGAAAAAAAATCAGTAATATAGGATGTTTATTGACTTTATGCTTGCGCATTCATAAAATTTTAATGCAAAAGTCAAGTGCTATATAGTGCAAGTAGAACCATGGGCAACCAACTCAACCCAAATCAACTTGAGTATTTTCATTTTGGGTTGGTTGATTCCATATATTAATTGGTTTGTTCAGGGTCCAAAAATCCCAGAACCAGTTGGTTTGGTTTTGTCTGGCACTAACACCCCTAGTAGAGCCTGGGGAGCCCTTGTGAGGCTTGGTGCTCATTGACACCATAGCTATGGACCATGGTGTCAGCAAAGGGGTGCATGGAAGTGTTGGTTTGGTGCTAGAACATGGGGCCGACCAATTTGGCTTTTGTCCTTGGGCTGTTCCAAGGGCCATGGCATCTTCCTTGACCTTCCCAGACCAGAAAGGGGGCTGGAATCATCTCCATGACACATGGTGCCTGCATTGCATTCTGTGGGCCTAACAGCAGGTTGTTTATCGATGACAATCCAGGCTGCAGTTTTTACTTGTGCTGGGCCGTACAACCCTAGGGGAGTAAGGGCAAGCTAAGCCCAGTTTAATGGGTTGGTTTTCCCTGAATTTTGAGAACCACTTTCAGCTAGAAGTGATGTCCTCTATGCCATTCACTACTATCTCACTCTTTAAGCTCTTCTCTCCCTGGTCGGCCTTGCTGTCATTATGCCCAACTTCTGCCGGTGCGGCGGTGCCACTACATGTATCACCTCCTAGCTCACAGAAGAACTACTATCAACAACATACTACCTATTATTGTATTTCTTGAACAATTTTGAGTATGTGGAAAGCTGCTTGAAATAATAGAGTCTATATGGTTGTTACTTATTTCTGGGTATTACTTAATAGTTTCTTTAGGTTGGAAGATTTCTCAGAATATTCCACGTTAATCGTTTTCATCCTGCAAAATATTGTGTTTTACTATCTGGTGCTATAAATTAGTTGTGTTCATTTAAGCTTCAAATACAAGTTGCTTACTGTTGTTTTCCTTGCTTGTGTGTGATGCAGCTCCTGGAAATTGCACAAGTTCCTGATGAACATGTGAGATCAGGCTCTTTTTTTTCCCCTTCTGCTTTTATTTTTTGACCTAACTTAATTTCTGTTATACTGGCATATGGACTTAAAAATCCATTAAGTGAAGCCGTTTCTAAAATTAGTTTTCTCCCCTATTTTCTGAATTTTTTTGATGTATATATGTTTAGAGCTGAAAACCATGGGAAATAGTTGAATCATGTCAGGGTAAATTCCTCTTTGAAATCCTGGAAAGGCGCTCATCTTGGGGTTCTGATATTCAAACCCAGTGTCAGATTGTTTGATTATCCATAAAACAACCTTGTGCCTACATTCATCATCGTTTGAAATGCATGCGCCAGTAGTTTTATATTAATTTGCCAAGTTTGTACTGATGCCTGTAATTGTTTCATCCAGGTCAATGAATTCAAGTCCATTGAGAAGTTCAAAATTTTCAATACCAACAACATGTAAGTCATCGTCTTTTAAATGTAAATATGCAGCAATTAAATACTGACACCATATTTTGTCAGGTGGGTGAACTTGAATGCAATTAAAAGACTTGTTGAAGGGGATGCACTAAAGATGGAGATCATTCCAAACCCCAAGGTGTATCTATTTGCTATACACTGATGGCCACGCAGCTAACTAGCTAATATTAATTGGGCAAATGTTTGATGAAGTTATTCTGGTTCTCAGGAAGTGGATGGGGTCAAAGTTCTTCAGCTGGAAACAGCAGCTGGTGCTGCAATTAGGGTAAAGACCACATGCATCAAATGATTCTTGATATTTGCCTTTTGAATGCTGTGGTTGATGTTTTAAAGTTTTTATTTGTTGCTGTCTTTTGTGGACTAGTTCTTTGATCATGCTATTGGTAGTAATGTTCCTCGATCTCGATTCCTTCCAGTGAAAGCAACTTCAGATTTACTTCTTGTCCAGGTTAACCTTCTCTCTGACCTTGAATTTAGGATTCTGCCTATTGAACCAAGGGTTTTAGACATCCATTTTTCTCTTACAGTCCGATCTTTATACCTTGAATGATGGCTTTGTGATCCGAAACCCAGCAAGGGCAAATCCTGCAAATCCTTCTATTGAACTGGGACCGGAATTTAAGAAGGTAGCAATTTATTGCATTAAGCAGGTGCTGTAGATTGCTGCAGCTTTTCTAGAATCCTGCTGATTATTTAATTTCCCGACCAGGTTGCCAATTTCTTAAGCCGATTCAAGTCCATCCCTAGTATCATTGAGCTTGATAGCTTGAAGGTGACTGGTGATGTGTGGTTTGGAGCTGGCATTACTCTCAAGGTATTAAACATGCTCATGTTCCATTTCTGGAACCCTTTCCTGTGGTGTTACTGGTGAATTATGCAAACTCTTCGTTTTATTTATTTTTGCCTCCCTCTCTGGATACTGGTATTGTTCCTTCAGGGAAAAGTGGTCGTTGCTGCAAAATCTGGAGTAAAGCTGGAAATCCCTGATGGAGCTGTAATTGAGAACAAGGTGATTTACTTCAGTTCACAATTCAAAACTTTTCGTAATAATACTAATTTATGAAGTTAATTATCATACTTACCTGTCTTGTTTTTAACATGCAGGAGATCAATGGCCCAGAGGATATCTGAAACTGTTGCTTGTCTTAAAACTTGTAATACTTGGATTACTTGAAGGTCGAGTTTGTTGTATTGTGGTTTTGCCGTGTAAGGTTTGAATAATTAAAATAAATGGACAATTTTGTTTGCCGCCTGTGACGATTAGACTGCTTGCGGAACCATTGATTTGATAAATGGTGCTATTTTTATTGAATTATACACTAATACTGTTTTAGGTAAGAGAATCATACACGAGGTAGCCTTTCCAAATCGTGTAGTAGGAATTAAGGGGAGTTTTTTTTCCTCCATTACTTAGGCTACTCATCTACCATGAAATCAATACATTACAGATTAGGACTGTTGTGTGACTTCAAACTTTTGCACATTGGAACTTACAAGCTTCCTATCATTGCTAGGCTTAGGGAAAGTCAATTCCGTGATAGTATTATTATAATTATTGTTGTTGCCTTCCTGCCCACATTATCAAGTTTTGTGCAGTCACACGTCATGGCCCTCATTATCCCTCTTTTCACAATATAATAGGTTTTTGTATTTTTCCTGTAAGATGGTTCCCACAGGTGTGTTCGGAATCTATATGACAGAGTTACTTACTGCTGGAGGGATGCCTTGTTGCTCCAAAAGAATCCAAACCTTTTCTATTCTCATATGGCTGCGTTAGTTTGCAGATAACATGGGTAAGATTGGATTGCTAACTCGGGTACCAACCCAGGACTTGTATAAACCGGATTAAAAATTTCACAAAATTTTTTGTTACTATAATTTCTATGAAAAGGACTTTGGTGGCCAGAAAAGATTTTGAAATGCGCCCCCCAGATACTACCTTAATTGTGAATTAGGTGTTTAGGCTAAAATATTGCATAAAATTCGACAGTCGTAAATGAGTGGTTTCACCTTTATCCATTCCTTATCTTGGGCCATCAATACGTGTTTGTTTATATGACTAGTGGACGTTGCCCGTGCCTAGTTGTCTTTGACAAAGTATCAAACACAGCAACCCATTTCGGTGCGTGTGTGTTCACTCTTCAGATTTTTCTTTACTAGTGAGATCAAGGAGAGGTATTGAGCAGCAACCCCTTTTTATCATACATATCTGGTCCAGAATCACCACGGAAATACCATGACTACCCACAGCAAGAAAAAGCAATCATCCACAATAATCAAAGAAATCAAATAAATTCACAAATCATCCACGACTGAACCAGCTTCTTACTGTAATTTGTAGACACTGAGCAATCTAGTGGTCGCCCACATGTAAATTAGGATTTGGTACTACAACTCCAACCAAGAATTTAAGTTCACATAAAGTCTAATACAAAAAAAAAAAATAATAATAATAATAATAATATTTCAGAAGTTATGCCGATGGCCATTGATACATAACTGATATGTCACATTTATAATGTCACACCCCACTTAGGGATGTGACTGGCCAAGAGCCACAGAGCATTAGCTTATAGCTCATGAAAGTTTAATACCTGCTCAAGTAATAATAACCAAAAAAAAAATACCATGTTAGAGGCAATTTCTCTTACTCAATCAAATCAAATCAAATAGGATGTTTGATCATCCAAAATATAAACAATAAAACCAATGATAATACTATCTTTGAAAACCATCAGAAAATAAGTTATTGTAAATATCCAAGTCTCATAATTAAGACAAGACTGTCTACTAGCGGAAGACAATAAGAAAATCTTATGGAGGTCTCTACTCAAAGGTTTCCGGTTCCAAGTTTACCTCTAACGATCATCTCGCTTACCTGAAATGTTTTAAATGAGTGTCAACGCACAGTTTAGTAAATGATAAGCCTTGCAATAATACACTTAACAATTGAAAATACAATTTGTCATATAGTAGATAATGAGCTAAAAGAACTTCTTTAAAAACTTTCCCAATACACATTCATACATTTTGCATGCTTTTTTTTGAAATAAAACAAGTAAATCTTACAATTTCAATAGTGAAGCAAAATTATCTTTGAACAACTTATAACTTAATGCTAAAGTAGAATATCTTTTCTTAAATATAAATAGTGCTGACAAATATGATAAGTGCAATAACTCAAAAAATCAAGAATAACTTGTATCTCAAATCTCAATGTCAAATCTCATCTCGAGGCTTAAGCCCAATTGATCCATATCGTACTTAGAGTCATCTCAAGGTGGCGCCTCAGTCTTTTTGCTAAGCCAATCCAGTTGAGACTCTCCTATAATCGTTGAGAACTATGTTTACCTTCTAGTTGCCAGAGTCATCTCAAAGAGAGAACGTAACCCCTGCACTTCTCAATAATGGTCTCCAGCACAATATCATAAAGTTTGCACCATTTAATAAAATAATTTTAAAGCATGCATGAAAAACTCTCTCAATAAAATAAACTGTATATCTGAAAATCTTCTCAATAAATAATCTTTTTTCTCGAATAATTAAATATTGTATTTCTCTTCTCATGCTCATTATCAAATGGTAACAACTTTTCTCATATCAAAATAAAGCATTATTTTTCAGTAAAATAAATGCTTGTGATAATTAATATCATTTATTACAAATCTCATATACATGGGATTAAATTTACAAATCTCATACTAGTAAGACAAATTACTAACCTGATATTCAAAAAATGTGGACCGAAAATTACCACGTAAAACTAATGAGTGCTACCTGAAGTACAAAAATAAAAGGCCTAATATTAATGAATATTCTACAATTTACAATGAGTTAAAAATAACCTTAATTTTGAAACCCACACTGCAAAATACTTGAGGTAGAACTGTTCCAATTTTTAAAAGTCTATCCTATAGACCGAAGTCACTAATGTGCACCATACATTTGACTACACCTAATAATTACTTAACAATTTCCCACTTTGATTTATTCCACCAGACAGCTGAACCTATCTCTCTTATTCTTTCTTTTTCTCATTTTCTTATTTCTCTTTCCCAACCTTTCTCCCTTTCTTTTTCTTTTCCTTCTTTTCCAAGTCCATGGCCAGAACTGGCCTTATTTTCTCTCATGGCCGAATGGCCTAAAGGTAATTCTTTGACCAGCAACTGCTGGTCACTTCCCTTACCCCACTCAATTCTTTTTCTTTCTCCAAACTGTTCAATTATGCACTCATATAAAATAATCACAAGCATACACACATGTTCCAGATACATATAAAAATTGTATACACACTCACAATGACTATCAATTATATAGGCAAATACCCATATTCCACTTCCCCTCCGCACACTAGCAAGGAACAAAAACTAATAACTAACATCAAAACTCATTGGCCGAGACACCCAATTCCTTCTCTATTCTTTTCTTCAACCACCACCAAGCCCATATCAATATACACATATATATATATATATATACATATCTGCATATATAACTACGCACATAAATGTGCATACCAATCTAGCAAAAGAATCCATTGCCAGGTACATGAATACTTATGTACACCAAACCTTACACATGTATGGTCACAATCCCAAATACAATTAAGCCCAATCCCTCCTTTAACATATTTCTAGAAATCATAGGTATAGATATATAGATGAACTCAACCGTATTAGATATGAAACAAAACCCGAGGAAAATATAACTTATTCCATCACTCTACGCCTTACACATCCCAATAATCTCCTTCGAGGCCTCACCAACACGGACACATTCCCAAATCTGATCTTGATTGAGCCACCAAAATCTAATGTAATAAGTTTACTCAAAACAGATATACAATCAGTAAACCAATAAGTAATCAACACAGGCGCAATATCTATGCATACAGAAATAAATCGACTATATATACATAGATGCATTCAAGCAAGAGAACAATATAACAAAGAATGTTCCATCACCCTACAATGAATTGCCGGGAAATCTCAACATAGGAAGCAAGCCTTCTCTTTCCGCAGCCCCTTCTCTGATGCCTCTCTTCACTCTCTCTCTCTCTCTAAAATTCTAAAATTTTAGGATTACATCTCTATTTTCCTCTTTCTTCAAGACCATATCTGGCCATTAATATACTAGTTCACAGATAGTACGCACAACACACGCATGCACACAAATATAATTTATACATCAATTACTTTCTAAACAGCTCACCTAGTAGGGTCAAAACACCCCATGTTCAAACTGTCATAGATGGCCGACCAATCCATACAACCAACAACCCCTAGTTTTATTTATTTTTTTCTCCTTTTCTCTCTCTTTATTCCATTCTCTCTCCATATTCTTTTCTCTCTCTTTGCTTCAATTATTGATTAGCCATCGTCATCTACTCTTTCCAACCACGCTTCCACTCACTTCACACTACTTCCATTCTTTCCATTAATTTAAACAAATTCTAAGCACATTTCAGCAACCCTCTTTTGCATGTGCAAGTTTTTGAATCAATTCTACTAATTCTCTATCTACCTTTCTTCTCTCTTTCTTTCCTCCTATATACATATCTATATATAAATTAATAACTTAAATCATAAGCATAGCATGCTATTAAACTTAATTGACATTACAAGAATAATAAATATGAGTTATTACATATAATATAAAATGAAGGCATAATAAATTGGAAAAAAAATTGGGAAAATAGTTCTTACTTCTATAAGTAATCCCATAGACTTAAAGAGGATGTCAGTGTTGCTTAACCGCCTATAATTTCAAAAAATTAGAACGAGTATGCCCACTTGAATATAAGTTCCAATACATCCTCACAATCCAACACTCTTCAGGCTCTTCTTAGTTAGCCACTTCCTCTTCCTAACATTAAAATCAACCCATCATGAAATTGTATGAAACCAAGAGTTGGATAGAGTGATAGTAGCAACAAAAATAAAGAGAACATTATAAAATTATTGAAATCTCCACATGACAAATATTGCATATAGAGAATTTCCAAAAAAAAAATAGTCCTCAAGTTACTGCTAATCGTGAAATAAAAGTGAATCAGTGTATTATATTCCTTGCTTAAGCAGAAAAACACAAACAAAGGATAAAAGAGAAAATGAAAAGCTCTGCACCAGAAAAAGTTCTACAAGTCTCAAGACTCTCCCTTTGGCTCAACATTTAGCCTGTGAAAAGCATCGTAGAACATTCTCATCCAATCTACAAAACTGCTACTTAATTAAACAACTACATCCTTGTAAAGAAAAAAAAAATTAAACAGCTTCACTATAAATATCTGCAATACTCCTTTCATTTGCAGATCACACTATTAAATGAAGATATACTTTTCAATATTTAATTTGCAGAATATCAGTTTAACCGTTTATTATGCAGTTTATGTTTCATAAAAAATACCACTTGCAAAATGTCTCAATTCTACAATACAGCTTGAGAAAATTTTATCATATAATACTGCTTTCATTTAACATGTCAATAGTGGCATAAATTTAGCATACAAACTCTGCTGATCAAAAAGTTAATTTTATATTTTCTAAAAGTCTTACACAAAACGGCTAGCCGTGCCTTGCGCCACTTGCCATCCGCATTCATTTGTGAAAAAATTCACAAACAGTAACCAAAATGTTGAAAATGAAAATTAGGCTATAAAGAGACAATATACCTTTAACAAGGTAAATTGTAGATTGGCATCTCCACTTTATCATCTTGGTTTGTGTATGCCTCAACCTGTACCAAAATTTAAATAGTAATACATGGTTCAATTCGTATCACAAAATAACACAATTAATTTTATATTTAAATTTAATCAAGCAAACAAGTTTGACTTCTGTAAAGGCAAACAAGGCATAGTTCCATAATAGTAAAATCCTCCAATATTGCATTGACCATAAACAGCATAGTTCAGAATATTTGCAGATTTTCTATTAATTTGTGTTAAATGAATTGAAATTCTATTAATGCAAGAATGGAATTAGGTACAAAGGAGAAGAAAACCTGTTCAAAATGACCTTGAAGGAAACAGAACACCTTATCCCCAGGGATTGGGACATTAACCAGAGGTCTACAAATCATCTTTCTCACCTAAGAACTACACCAGAGTGGTATTAACAGCACAGCTAGAGGGAAACAATAAATAGCTTGTGTTTGTGTATAAGTGGTTATAGTTTGTGTGAGCGTGATTAAAATTGGTTCAATGTTGGGATGAATGGGATAAGAACTCTATATTCATTCAGCTGGAAACAGAAAAACCAGACTCACACAAACAATCCAAAAATAAGGCTTACGCGTTAAAAATCACCACAACAAATTAGAAAAATTATGGTAAATGGGAATCTCATATTGAAGATTTAAATAAAGGCAAGATCAAGAGAAACCATACTGGTTTTTAAAAGAGATGGTCATCCTTGGATGCACTTTTAACCACAGATAGAGAAAAGTACTTCTCCATTCGAAACTAATTATTATAACAACAACTACAAGCGTTACAAGGAAATTCTACTGTAAATCTCAATTCATAAATATCTAATCCAAGAACATCAAAGATCAATAAAGACTGAAAGTTATTCAACTCAAGCATGCACTGCATTTTGCATTGGAATTTCAAAAATTAAAAACAGATCATCATTTTTTCTAATCTGCAGTTAAAAAAATGAGTATCTGGAAGAAATGGAAACAAAGAACAAAAGCACCAAAAAAAAAAAAAAAAAGGCTCACCTAATTCGAACAAAGTATAAAAGCTCACTTGCAACTTTCCCTTATCAATCAAGTCTGTTGTTGAAATTGAAGAAGTTTGATCTCCTAGAACAGTTCAAGCAGGACATTTAAGTAGTTACTTTTCACATAACACACAATTGATACTTTATAATTGTACTAGGAATAACCCGTGCTTATGGCACTCCCGAACAAAATTTAAACCTACATCCATTCAATATAATGGATTCTAATTTGCATAAATCTTATCAAAAATAAATTCTTAGGCCAAGTTAAAGAAAAGAGAAACTGAGGAGACTTTGAATAGGAACTTAATAAGAGAAATAAACTATCCCAAATTTGAACTGGAACTTCCCAAAAGAAATAAAAATGAACAGAGCAAAGGAGACTAAGAATATCATTCAATAGTAACATACTTTTTCAGTATAATTCTAAAATTCAAAAACAAACAATTGGGAAAGGATTCAAACTCTATAGTCATAACTTAGATTAAACGGTAATGAGGTCACAGTATCCAACCGAGCAGTAGACAATTTAACTAACATATGTTATCATCTTTAGCAAGTTAAAGATTATAAGAAGCTAAATGCAATTTTTGTTTTCTTTCTTAATGCTTCCCACTGCTAGAATGTCGGCTAACAAATAAATTAAAGCAAGAGAGAGATAGTAAAGCTAATAAGTATAGTGATAGCTTCTACATAATAATAAGATCTTAAAAATGCTATCTGTATTCCTTACATCTACCATACTTGCTACTTGTCCTTTCAAAATTCCCCCACTGTTCTTTTATTTTCTCTTCTCTCTTTGTAACTTATTATGGCCTTGATGTCCATGACAAAATCTTTTCTTACACCAGTATGACAATTCAAGAGTTGATCCCTAGCTTCAAGACAAACAACAGCCAATTAACTTCAAAAACCAAAAGATAGCCAGATTGAAAAAGGAATGCAACTAAATAAAAAGTAGCTCAAATCATGACAATAAAAATCCTATCTTTTACCATAAGCAACAACCAAAAAAATAATTAAATAAATAAAATTAGCACCTTTTTACATGGTCTTGTACTTCAGCTATTTTTTCTCGTTAACGGTAGACAGTTTCAACTGTCAAAACACCCTACATAATTTTACTTTCGCCTAACCCAAAAGTCATTCATATTGTCAACTTAAACTAAAGAACCAAACTTGACCCCTTTCCTTTTTCTCTCTTTTTATTTTTTCAATTCATCCATGTGAATACACCTAGGGATGTATGTATGCGCATGTGTGTAATAACAGGTAACATTTTTAATTCGTAACAAATCATTTAAGCAAGAGACGTATTTGAACCTTTCACAGGCTTGCACTTTACTGCTGCAAAATCACATTATCCACAACGACGATATCTTGAGCAAATCCCTAACACTCTAATTTTAAGCTTTAAAAGGACCTGTTACCAGTGCCTAGTGGTGGTGAATCTGTCGTAAACCATTTCTCTTTTCTCTCTGGACTCGTCATGCTGCATCTGTTCTTCCCTGCTCTGTACACTTAAAAATGATGTATCCCCCATGAAAAAAGAGAAAAACAAAGTATATTGGTATCTCTTGTAATGGATGGTAACTTTTTTTAATGGATTTCAATTTTTTAGTTCTTTTTATGTTTCCACTATTTAAACCAATTTAGTCTTCTGTCCATGCCTTTACTTGTTAGAGATGCACACATACATGCATTCAATATTTTCATTTTTAATTTTTAGTTGTTTGTAAGTGCTTGAACTCCATTTTTGTTGGATACGGGAACTACAGATTTGCGTATATTCATTGACTGCTGTTCTATTTATGCATAACCATGAACTACTATTTAACATAACAAATCCAACTGAAGAAAATATCCCTAGAAGAACCCATTAGACAAACACAGACACACACACAGAGAGGAGATACTTATACATACCAATCAGGGATAATCAATTCTGGGAAATGACTTGCATCTTGGAGCAACCCACAACCCAATTCTCTACTTTGGTGGGTAATTTGAACACAAACCCAATTCAATTAGGGACCCAATTCTTTGCTTTGGGATATGCATTTATATTGCAATTAGGGACAACAGACTCTGAGAAATGACTTACATCTTGGAGCAACCCAATTTCTGAGCTAATTTGAGTACAAATCCAATTAGTTACATCTTTTTCTCTGTTAAGAGAAACTAATTCAATTAGAGCACAAACCAATTCTGAACTAACATGAGCACAAACCAACCTCAAAAAACCAACAATAAAAAAAAAAAAGAATGAGGAAAGAAAGCAAAATTGAGGAAAAATGACTTGCACTCTCCGAAACCAAAAAGCAATAGAATCCTCTGCCTTGCACTCTCTGCTTTTCTTGATTCCTTTTTGTCTCAGCAACATCTATGCATGCTATGTTGTGGGTATGTTTACACTTTTAAGTGTGAGAAGAGATGGAGACAAAAATGATGGTGTGATACCGAAGGACGGAGAACCCTAACATAGCTCTGAAACCCTAATGTAGCTATTTCTAAGCACAGAGAAATGAAAGCCATAGAAGTCGATCTCTAGTTTGGCAGCGTTGTGGTTGATGGCGTAGCAAATCTAAGAGGAGTAGAAAGTGGAGCGGACCAGTGAAGAAGTAGAGTGATCGCCATGGTTGACCAGCCAAAGAAGAAAATGAAAACCAAAAAGAGAAAAGGAAGAAAGGTAGCTTGGATCGTTTAATGCCTCCACCAACCCCCGACACAGAGGTCAGTAAATGAAGAGGGTTTCTTGAGAGACGTTGAAATGGGACCCACCAATTTTTGGGCGGGATCCGAAACTAAAGTTAAAGGTCAAAAAGTTAATCTCAACGGTCCAATCAATTGCCACGTAGGATAAATGCCCATCAAAATTTAAAAAAATTTGCGTTTTATTATATAGATACCTATACTCATATTCACTTATTAGTATATACCTTTCATCCCTTCTTCATACACATCTCTTATGATCACGTCTTGATCCACAGGGCGAGCTTTCTTCAACAGTTGTTTTTTTTTTGATATATAATTTTTTTTGCAGCAACAGATTATTTTTTTATATATAATAATATTAACTATTTTATTCTGTGTCTTCCAATTTTTTCTTCATTCTTTTCCTGTTTTGAAATTAAAAATATTCAACAATCATAATTTTCAGTCAACAACACAATTGTTGCTTTACCTTTTTTTTTTTTTTTTTTTCCTCATATGCTTCTCTCTTTTTTTTTTTTTCATTAACTCCTTTTTTTCTTCTGAAGCATACCAGTTGTTGATTTTTTTTTTATTTGGTGTTCTCTTTTCTTCATCTATGTATGTAGAGTGCCATTCTTATTTGAGGCACATTTATACAAACATAGAATTTTGTAATTCTCGCTCATACATATTCTACATATAAACTTATCTATATCTACAGCATGTTTCTCCTGCAAACATAAATTATGTCTGGTGTTTTGGCTTTCCTCATCACTTTTGCTTGTTACCTTAGCATAGGCTTGTTCTGAATATTTACCTTTTTTCATTTTTCTTCTTTAGTGTCTAAATCTATATCTATATTTATAAATATAACAAACATAAAAAGTTCAATCCTAAAAACAGAGATTGAATCATGAAGTTTTGAGTTATAAAAAAGCTTCAACGAACACATCCACATCCACACTCACTAAAAAAAAAAAAAACACAGCAAAGCACTACAGAAACTTACTCCTTCAATACACTGCAAATAGTCACACTGGTATTAAACAACACCATAATAAAGTATACCATTGATGTAATAGAGATTATACAAAAAGAGCTAAATAACAAACAAAATATACAAATAGATTAGAAGAAATAAAACCGGAAAACACTATAGTAAATCCAAGCACTACCCAAACCAATACAAAATTAAATCTTAATAACAAAGAGTCACCTGATGATGCGAACATAAAATGCAGAAGAACCGAACCTTTGCTCTCCAAACCAGAATCTAGACCTAGACAAACAACGGGGAAAAAAGCATTCAAAAAATAAAAAATTTAAATGGCTAGTAATTGCTTTAATCGTTCTAAAAGA
The DNA here is from genome assembly GCA_033060915.1 of Euryodendron excelsum. Taxonomy (NCBI): domain Eukaryota; kingdom Viridiplantae; phylum Streptophyta; class Magnoliopsida; order Ericales; family Pentaphylacaceae; genus Euryodendron; species Euryodendron excelsum. The sequence continues at coordinate 32,121,853 of CM065385.1, read as the reverse complement.
GAAGGTTTAAAAAAAATATAAAAAATATACCCAACTTACAAATGAAGAACACCCAAAACCAACAACATCGCAGATCAATATAGAATAAGGAAGAAGAGCAAGAGAAACAAAAATAAGAGCAAGAGGGTCTCTATAGAGTGGTAGGTGAAAAGTCATGATGTACATCTGCAAAATCATTTATGTTCGACAAGACTACTCAAATTAGGGGAAAGAAAAAAAATCTCCTTTTTTTCGTTCGTGTGAAAACAGTAAGTACGAGTTTTCTTTTTACAGTCTTTTACTCAAGAAGATAAACATACAAGAAATATCATGATATAAAAATAAGAAAAAATTTAGAAAAGAGAGAGAGATAGAGATGATCGTTGGAGTTGTTGGAGAAAATAAAGAAGAAGACAAAAAAAGAGAGGTGAAAAAAAAAGATAATAGAAAATAAAGAAATAAAGAAAGAGTTAATGAGATAATTAATAAATTAAAAAAATTAGTGTATATTTTTAGTTATAAATTAAGACATTCGTATAAGAGAGAGGATGAAGAAAAGAAAGAAAATAAGAAAGGAAAGTGCTTAACCTCTGCATACCCCACCCTCCACTACTTTATACGTAATTGCCCATTGCCCAAACAAAAGCAAAACACAGACCATTGCAAAACTGTCCAATATATATATATATAAGAAGAAGGTCAAGACGGTAAATCAGAAAAAAACTGAGGGGCAAACAGGTTCAAGGTTCGAAAAAGCAAGGGCCAAAAAGCTCTGGCCAAAGTTCAAACAAAACCTCCTAATTTGCATTCGCTCTTTTATATTGTTAGATAAATGGGCAGGATTAGATTAATAATCCATGGAGCCCACACTTCTCCTATTTGTGTTGGTAAAAAGGGCCAGATTGGCTGTGCCATTTGGGCAATTTGTCCCATGTATGAAGGATAAAATAATCCCATGAAAAGGTGACAATGGTTAAGAATTAGCAATCTCAGGATAAAATGGATAGTGTAGTAAGATTGACACAAAATTTGATGACAATAAATACATAGGGTCCATCTTATGCCATCTCTTTCCCGTCATCAGACCCAACTGAAGAACAAATTAAATAGTCCCCTCTAATCTGTTCACAAAACAAATGCTGAAGATTTTAGTCTCGGAATATGTTGTCCAGATTTTATATCTACGAGCTGTGTGAAAACTTTCTTTTGATAACATGACGACCTAAATCCTTGAAAATGATTTTGATTTTTGAGGCTCAAATGGTCAAAACAACGCTAGAAGCATGAACGCCAATATGAACATATAGACATAGAGAGAGACTTGCAAGAACATGGAAAATACATCATTGCAATATCTTGTGCTTTTTGTGTTCGAACAATCTCTTGAATTTCTCCTGTTTTTCAGTCTTCTTCATCATTAGCAACTACCAAAACAATAAATTAAGCTATGTTGAAAAGTTTCCGGAATCAAGGGCACCAAAGTAGCATCCCTCATCAAATTTGATCCGTCAGTAATACTAGGGAGATCCATTCAACTCATGATCCAAGGTAGAATTTCCAAAATCCGATGACTCATGTCACTGGTTTTCACAATAATTTGTGGGTGATCAAGAGGTTAATTGGAAGCTTGAAGTATAGAGCACTTTCTAAATAAGTTATTTCTCCTTGTGAGTTCCAATAACTCTTACCTCAGTTGAATTTTCAGTTGTAGCAGCAAACATCCATGGAAGGAATATATATGATTGATAGCTCATTTTACCAATAACAAACTACTGAAGAAGTAAAGAAAATTGCATGACAATGACCATATATAGAGAACATGGTGCTATTTCTATAAAATTGTAAATCTGTTTAAATACAAATGAGTTTAAAAACCCATAAAAAAATTGTTTATAATAGCTGTATTTTGATGAAAAATTGACAAAAGAAGAAAAATAAACTCAACGGCTACCTCTGCCAGGTCAATCCACATGAGAGCAATCCAAGGCAGCCTTTATCTTCTGGACAGTGGAGCTGACAAGGGTATTGACAGTAGCCACAGACTCCATATTCAGCTGCTTTGAATGTGAGAGGGTGCATACCAGTATTTGGAAAGCCACCGTGAGAAGGGAACCACCGGACCTTTTGGTGCTTGTGCTCGATGAAGCTCCTCCTTTGTCGGGGCGGCCATCGCCGGAGATTATGAACCCTGACGGAAGAATGGTTATGTTTGAAGAGTCCTCGCCGGTTATAGCTGACTTGATGGCCGGGAAGTCTATGGGGGCATAGACTACGAGTGATCCCAATGGGTCTACGCAGCTCTCCTGAAGCATCAGCATGTTGCTTTCGTTGGGGACGAAGGGCTATTCAACCATTGGAATGAATTTTAGTGAACTTGTTTAGAGTAATAATTTAGTAACTAGATTTAGAAATGTGGATTTGTATTATTTTCATTCTATAAATTGAAATAGAGATCTTCATTCCATTGATTGAGGTGTTGACACGTCAGTTAATATAAAAATAAAGGAATCAAATGAGTTAACGTAAAATTTATTTAAAAATAAATGATTTTATAGTTATATATAAGGAAATAAATTTTAATACAGAATGACGTAATTTTAGTTAGGCATGTGATAAGATTACATCTAAGCCATTGATTATGGAATGGAGATTTCCATTCCAATTTATGGAATGGAGAGAATCCAAATCTAATGTAAGAAACAAAAAATCTGACATAATAAATAGGGTAAATTACATTTTGCATAATTACATTTTATACTGAATTTTACTTCAAGACTTATATTTTTAATCGTATAAATTAAGTCTTTGTAGTTTTAATTTGTTATAACATCACTTTTTCATAAGTTTTAATTGACAATCAAAGTACATACATATAATAACCATAAAAAAGTTTTTTTTGATCAGCAAAAGAAAATTTATAAGAATAAGGGGGGCAGAATAATAGGAGGCAATGAAGCCTACTAATATGGGCACAAACCAAAATCAAAACTAAGGGATTGACAAGAAGCCAATGCAGACATAAAGAAGTTTTGGGAGAGATTAGTGAAAGATCAGTGTAAGAAGACTAGAAACTAAGTGACTAGGGTAAAATCATAATCAGTTAATGCCAAAATTCATTTTTGCCCTTCAAAAAGGGTTAACACATAGGATATTTGACTATCATTTGCATAAATGGAAGCTTATGAAAGGGTGAGATTAAAACAAATTAAAATTATATATAAACTTAATTGTTACAATTGAATGTATATTTTGAAGTGAGATTCAATTTATAGTGGCAAGGTGCAAAATATATTTTATCCTAATAAATAAAGATTGACAATAAATATCACATGAATCTAGCAAGCAATTACTATAGTACCCAACAATAAAAAGATCCGTTCTAATGGTAAATAAGACTAGTTTTATTGGTAGGTAACTGTTTTAGTTGTTTTGCCAAACCGTGAAAAAATTACTTATCACTAAAATTGTTTCTGCTTACTACCAAAACTGACCTACTTACTAATAGGATGGATTTTTTTACTGTTGAGTACAGTAACGTGAAAACGAACCCTGCAGTAATTCCCATAGTAATTAATAAGGAAATGTTATACGTAAATTATTTTTTTATTTACTAGACATAAATGAATAGAGTCTACATATATTTATTAATGTAGATTTCACATGTATTGTGCCTAATGAATAAAAAAATAGGTGAAAAAAGTATTTATATAAAGCATTGCTCTAATTAATAGCAGCATTATCATTTTCGTACGAAGCATACGATTGTATTAATTTATTAAGAGATCAACTGCGGAGTTATTCAATACAGCAATACAAAGTAGAAAAGTGATTACCTGGATAATGGATATACAGTTTCCTGGATGAGTTCCACACGAGATGTGTGCAATCTCATGCACTGGGTTTCCATTAGAGAGCACATCCCACTGTTACAAAGAGGAAGAAACTTATTACCCAAAAAAATATAAAAAAAGAGGAAGAAAATTAAATTCAACATTTAAGGCCCAGTATTTTGACTTATTTTTTAGACAATCTTACTACAGCGATTAGATGAAAATTGGTTTGTAATATGAACCTGAGCTCGAGTTTTCTCATCTCTGAAGAAGTTAAAGAGAGCCTCGCATGATAGAGGGAGCCATAGAGAGGAAGCAGCGCTGACAATCATGCCACTGGGCTGGCCTGGCTCGTTGCTCTGGCGAACCGAGACTCGAACTCCACTGTTGTTCAGTTCTGACAAATGAGGGAAATCTAGCTTACCTGACATGCTCAACATTGCCCAAAAATTCTTCACCATTCTGTGGGAGAGATCCATTATACTTCTCCTTCCTTCAGGTATATCAATCACTGACAGAAAGAAGAAAAAAAAACATGTAATCAAACACAAACAAGTGGTTAAAGGAGTGGAAAATCAAAAGTAAGGCAAGAATTATAAGGTATGATCAGTTAGAAGGTTTGGCAGGTAATTAAGTACTTACCCCCTCCAAGTTCACGATTAGGTGAGGTTGCCCCGGTTGAGTATGCTAATCTCTCGGACATCCTCTGAAGAACAACGATCCATCGTTGGGCTCCATATGCTGAACAACTAGATACTAAATCTCTATAGAGACGATGAGTTAGGGATTTGTCGTCCACTTCCACGTGTTCCACCCATGTAACCTAGCAAATTATGTGATGATAACTAGATCAAGGACTAATAATATAAGATTTGGCATTTATAATCAGCCTAGTTTTGGAAGGAAAAAAAATATATGATGCTGTTTTCATTCATTTGGAAGATAAATAAACATTTGATGGCACCATATATCATGGACTGTATATATATAATGACAACCAAACCCTACCTTGTGTCGCAAGGAATGGTAGAAGTTTTATATAAGCATTTGAAGAGGTAGCTTTCATTTGTACCATAGTCAAGATTTATATGTGTGTCATTATAGAGCAGTCACCTCAGAGTATCCGTTTGGCTTATCTTGAACCATGCAACCAGAAGGAAGCCTCCAAGATCGGAGGGGAGAGGCTTGAGAGTTCTCTCTAGGGCAATCATATGACACATTGACCATCACCCACACGCTTGGCTCGACTTCTTTGCAGTATCGAAGGAAGTAGAATTCTCGAGGCGCCACAAGAGGCGAAAGAATATGCATTTGTTCATACATCTGCATCAATGTCGGTTTGACTTTGTGAAACAAATTTATGGAGAATGAAAAAAACATGGATTCCTGTTATGGCTGTCTACCTACCAGCTGCAAGGATCCTGCTTGATCTCCTAACATTCTTGTATCAACTACTTCAATAGTCCTTGCTTTTGTAACTATTGTAGGAAAAAGATCCACCCATTTATTCTGCAGAATCAAAGCATTTAATGTAACATAAATATACATTACTAGTATGAAGAATCAAGGTTAGTTTTAAAAGCACGAGTTATTAGAGAGTGAACCGAATCCATAACCACGTCCAGCAAGTGTAATGCACTCATTGCCACCACACCCGAATTTTTTGATGACTCTATCCGGCCGGTGGAACTTTTGAAGTGATTAGGTTTGGGGAAAAGCTTGTTATAGCTGTCGCGATGAAGAATGTATCTCCCATCGATTGGGGACTTGATCCAAACAGGCTCGTTGACTCGCAAAAGCCTGATGAGTTCAGCCATGGCAGTTACTGCAGTCTCAATCATGACTGATTTTTCCAACTCTTGGTGCCCGTTCAACTGGTATGGCATGGTGGGATTATTAGAATTTCCAATGTCAAGGTCTAGGGAATTAGGGCATCCCAATACCCCTTGACCCTGGAAACCTTCTGTCTGCAAGTCCAATGATCGCGACAATGATTGAATTTGGGTAACTGGTTTTCCTAGAAAGTTGGCTATAAGGTGGGAAAATCTTTCATACTGCAAAGCACACAATGATAAACATCAAATTAAGTCAATGAAAATTTAACACGCAAGGGGGGGACCCCTACAAGCTAGGCATATGACATTTTTGAGAGGATCGGAATTAACCTCTTGTTTTAGCTGTGCATTTTCCATCTTTAGTTTCTGAAGATTAAGCTGTCGTTCTTCTTCCCCGAAGGGGGGGCCCCCACAAGCTGGGCATATGACTTTTTTGAGAGCATCTCTTATAGCAAGGTTCTCACATTGGATTTTTTCATTGTCTACCTTAAGAGAATTGTTATCAGCTCTCTCATTCTGTGCCTGAAAAGTACCAAGGAAAGATGAATTAATCACCATTTTGAAGCAAAAATTTGCTTAAAGCACGCATCAGAAGTCCCGAGTAATAACAAGAGCGCACCTTTGTCTGAGTCCTTTTGTTTTGAAACCAAAACTTGATCTGCTTAGGCTCAAGCCCCAGTTCCCTGCTCAATTGACGCCGCTGGTTTTCATCTGGATGTGGGCATTCCTTGAAGAACCTTCAATCCCATCATCCAAAAAATCCATTACCATAATATGTGTGTGTGTGTGTGTGTGTGTGTGAGAGAGAGAGAGAGAGAGAGAGAGAGAGAGAGCAAAAGGAATGAGCCCACTAACAGATTCAACAGATAAGACCAATATCAAGGCAACCAAACATGCTAAAAATCATCAATAAGAAAAATTGGTGGAACAAATTTAAAACCCTTCATCATTAACCATAAGGAGACAACAGAAAGAGGGAGGCAGATACAAAAGAATTAAGACAAAACCCTAAAGGATAACTATGGCTTCTGTGGTGCATCTCTAAATCTATCCTGCTGAAATTTAAAAGAAGAAAAACCACCATAAAGACGATAAAATGAGACCCATGATCATCAATGAGAAAATACAGCACAAAAGCCCTCAGTCATAAATTCATATCAATTTTGTTTTGAAAAACAAAGGCTACCAAATGGCCATCAAGGCCATTCCATATCTACACAGAGAGAGGTTGGCGAGAGCCTCAGAGCCATGGACATGAAAACTGCACTAAGCAAACTGCATAAAAAAAATATGTACATGTATCTATATATATGTATGTAAATTGCGCTGATCACAGTAGGGTCTTACGTCTCCAGCTGTTGTATCTGGTAAGAAGTATGGCGGTGGTAGTGTTTCTTGCCTTTCCGAGTATTCGAAGCCTCTTGTTCATCACCGGAGCCACTCCCGCTACCTCCATAACCAAAATCCATCATTTTTATTCACCCAGAGAAGAAGGTTATTTATTTATTTTTTTTTCTGGCTTCTACAGACCCTCATGTATAATGTAACAACATGTATTTAACCTGGTTTCTCATCTTCGTAGAGAGATATATATCAACATAGATGTCCGTTGTCTTGCATTTCCACAAAAGGACAAGAAACACATTTACAATCTAAAACCAGCCAACCAACCATTTAAGGAGAATATTTTCCTTCCGCATTGCTGGATTTTGAGCCTGAACCGGGATTAGGATGTGGGTTTCCCTTCTTTTTTTTTTCTTTTCAATTATTTTTTCAACTTGGGTTCACACCGTGAGAAGTTTAGATACTAAGTAACATCCAAAATATCTCGAATGTGAACAGATTCAATCTGCATTTATAAAACAACCAAATATGCTTAAAGGAAATCAAAAAAATCTCAAACTTCAGCAAAATTCAGTCGGATTTGCTACGTATTAAGCAACCAAATATGATAAAAGATTAAAAGTGACCCATCTGTCGACTGACAGATAGGTTTTCACTTGCCAAATTAGTAGGTAATTAATGCCTTATATTACACAACAGCTATCTTTCTGTTGTCTCTCAATCCATACAGGATAGTGATAATGTAAGCATCAGACCTTAGGATAGCCACCGCCACCGTGACTGGAATCCCGGCCACTATTCACAAAGCATCTGATGCATGACCTCAAAGGGTAAAAAACAGTGGTCAATTTGGTTGTGATGATCCCATGGACTAAGGCAAAAAAACATACCTAAACATTTTGTGAAATTGTTTCTTCCAGCAAATTCAAAATGCTTTAAGGTTTCAAAGAGATAGACTCTTATTGATATCCACGAATGGTTTAGAGTACTCCACTAGTATTTCTAACTAGCTAATCCCTTTAAATAGATGTAAAAATATGAATGGTTTACATGTATGTAGCCTCACAGGTTACGTGCTTTAATCTGATGACCTAAACAAGCCAATGCACTTAATTTAGTATCATTACCTATGGGGGTTTTGGTTATCCCTTATTATATGTATTCTAATATATAGCATTTATTGTGCCAATTCACAGATGAATTATACCATTTTAAAGTTGAGAAACATTATACAAAGGGAATTTTTTAATCCAGATGTTCACATAGAGTGACGTGATTGCTTGTGGTCCATCCATTTGAAACACCAAAAGACAGACTATTTTGGCTCGTAATTTTTTAAAAATAATATTTCCACATTATTCTGATGGAAGTTTTTGAATAAACATTTTGTAAAAATAAAGGCTTCCCTAGCTTAAATATCTCATCAATGAGCGAGATGCATTATGCATAGAGTAATGTCTTACAAAGAAACAACAGCTGCATGCATCTACCTACATCACAGCTTCTTCTAGCCATTACTTATGTTTGTTCATTTACCATCATGCAAGTGGTTTCATTATTGTGTAAGGCAGGCAATAATTTGACTGATGTCTCACTGAAAGTCTAGGATTTCAAACTTAATGTTTAAGCTTATGAAAATTTTATTTGGAGTTCTCATGGCCATCTTATATGTACTATGGACATAAGACTGATTATTTGCCTTACTAAAGCAAACTACATGTTTGAACTGGATTATTTTGTTGGCATACGATACTGAAGTTTGTTTGGGCATAAATAAACTAATCCTAAATCAATTTGGAGATTGTGGATATAAGGAAAGAAATAAAAAGGAAAAACTAAGCAATTTACTGATTGTTGCTTAAGTAAAAAATTTCATTGAAAAAATGAGGAAAAGGGCTGTCAGTGCAGCCAAAAGAAAGTAATAGAAATATCAACTAGTTATATGTTGCATTGTTGCTGATTATAGAGAGTAAGCTATAAAACAGAATTAGGAGATTAGAGAATTGAATATAACTGAGTGTTCTTAAATCAGTCATGTGATAGGCATGAATATGTCTTGAGATGGATCTCTTCTATATATTTAATTAACGAGGGAAATTCATTCAATTTAATAATTTACAAGCCCAGAATTCTGAATTTAAGTTCCAATCACGAGACCTCAAAACTTGAAAACATTCAAAGTTTCAACTAACAATATGTCACACGATCGATCTAATTGCAAAATAATGAGAAACAGGAAACAAGTAGTTCATTTAACTCATTCAAGTAAACAAGGAATTGGCATATTATATTGTATGAACTATATTTGACATTACACAAGGTGCCTGCTTTTTGATAGTCCATTTGAGTAATTTAAGGTAGAAATATTTCTCATTGCATTATTACTTTGGTCTTCAATTTTTGTTGAAGGTCCAAATTAAGTAACACATAGGTTTATAATTAATTCACTATTTAGAAGTTTACATAAAAACAATATATATATATATATATATATTGGTGATGACGTTTTCCCAAACATACCAAAGACCCTATGAACGCCTGATTGGTCCCCGACCAGATCACACCGTCCCATGTCGTCTGGTCAGTCCCTGACCAGGCCCTTGATGTGGCCCTCCGTTGGTCCCGAATAGACCAACCGCTCGGGAGGACCTCCCACTCTGTTCGATTTCCTGATCACATCTGTGGGGTCCACGTCTGACATCGGACACTCTAGCATGCACTCGAGGCATGAGCGTGGAGTGTACGAGGGACAACCACCCTATCCCTGACGCAGTTCTGACAACGCCACTATGTAGTGTAGAAACGGCTCTCTCGAGTGCCCTGTCACAGTTCTAACCCTCCAATAGATAACCGCCACGAGAAAAGGTCGTCAACCACTCACATGCATACATACAAAGGAAAACCACGGCCCTCTTCTCCAAGTACGCAAGAAAGGAAACCCTAGCAAATTATACACACCAAAATAATAGCTTTTACTCTCCCGAATCTAATTTGAACATCGGAGGACCTTTGGCAGGCACCACACCGGAGTGCTTAGGACAGGAGATTGTCGACCATTGGGAGAGAGCTCATCGAAGGTCTAAGGGTAAGATGCCACGAGATTATTGCATTATTAGTTGGCGCTGTCTGTGGGAAATGACTATTCTCGTGACTTTTTATGGTCTTGACTAGGTCTAGGATTAGCATTTATCCTGAAGGAAGCTCCATGGCAGATTCAAGTGCAGAGAAGATAGCACCTTGGAGAAGACTGTGGCTGACATGATGGCTAACATGCAACAGTTGGTCCGTCAAAATGCAGAGTTGCTCCAACGAGCTTTAGCTCCACCTAGAGGGATTCCACCTCTAGCTGCCCCACCGGTGGTGGAACCGGAGGATCAAGAGGTTGACAAAGAGCCTTCCATTCCCCCAATGGCAACGAAAATGGGAACAAAAATAGAGGACGGGTTGAGGACCCACTCCTGCGCCGTGAGCCCTACATCAAGGAAGCACAAACTAGCCATGCAGTCCCATCGAGAAAGGCAATGGTAAGCAACAAATCGAAAAGCTCTCATGCCTGGGACGAACAACTAAGGGCCATGCAAGCCCAGATGGTGGGGGTTTGGGCCGCTGTGGAGGCCAAGGCTTTGAACAAGATGGACGCCCTCAGTGGTAGAACAGTTTCACCATTCACCTAAAAGGTGATGGACCCACTTCCTTTGAAGTTCAAAATGCCTATTGTGGATGCGTTCGACTGCTCCAAAGATCCAGTAGACCACTTTAAGACATTCAGGGCACTCATGCATCCGCAAGCAGTGTCAGACGAGACCATGTACAAAGCTTTCCCTATCACGTTGAAGGGTTCGGCACGAACCTGGTTCAACAAGATCAAGCCAGCAACGGTCTCTACTTTTACTGAACTTAGCAAGCTCTTTGTGAGCCACTACATCGAGGCACAGAGGCAAAGAAGGCCATCAGTGTACCTGTTGACCGTGAGGCAAAAGAAGGAAGAGATACTGTGGGAGTACGTGGGGAGGTTCAATCAGGAGACTCTAGCAGTGGATGACGTGGATGACGAGGTGGTCGTCACAGCATTCATGAGTAGCATAAGAACTGGAAAGCTCCTCTTCTCCTTGTTGAATAGGCCACCCCAGGACATGGCCGGGTTGATGCTTTGAGCTTAAAAGCACACGAATGCGGAAGACGCTATGAGCGTAAGGCGAGAAAATAACGGAGAGAGCAACTTGCGCGCAGATAAGAAGAGGTTGGGTGGTACCTTGAATGAGGAAAGGGAAAATAAGACAAGCAGGACCAGCAGCCGAGCATGGAGTCGGGGAGAAGAGAGGCCCGAGCATTATCGCGGGCTAGACTGAGCGGTTACCCCACTCACGACAAAGCTGAAGGATGTCCTGATGGAGATAAGGGATGATCCGGACCTGAAATGGCCTGAGCGTCTGAAGACACCCTCGAGCATGAGGAACAGAAAGAGGTGCTACCGGTTCCACAACGATCATGGCCATGACATAGAAGACTACATCGATTTGAAGCAACAGATCGAGGATCTGATCAAGCAAGACAAACTTAGTCGATATGTCGTGAGCCAAGACTGAACGCGGGGGTATAGATGTAGCCTGGTATGAGCCAAAACAAACACTCAGCCCATAGGGGAAATAAGGGTCATAGCTGGTGGGTTTGCAAGAGGAGGAGAGTCCTCTTTAGCATGCAAGAAGCACGTTTAGGATATTTGAACCGAGGCAAAAGTAATGCTGGTCGGAGTGCCAAGTAAGAAGACGAAAACGGAAGGTCCCGTGATCACTTTCACGAAGGAAGAAGCCACTGAGCTGTATCAACCACACGATGACCCTTTGGTCATCTCCTCAATAATCTCCAACTTCAAAACCTGGAGAGTCCTGATCGACAGCGGGAGTTCAGCAGACATTGTATTCTAGGAGGCATTCGAGAATATGCAGATCGACAAGGAGAAGTTGCAGCCAGTCAACTCTCCCCTAGTCAGCTTTACTGGGGACCGGGTAGTCCTCCTCAGGTCCATTGCCTTACTGGTGACCCTTAGGGAGGAACCACATCGGGCAATGAAAATGATATATTTCTTGGTGGTGGACTGTCCGTCTGCCTACAATGTCATTATTGGATGAACGGCTCTAAACAAGTTCAAAGTTGTCACGTCCACTTACCACCTCAAGATTAAATTCCTGACCGAGACCGGGGTCGAGTGCGAAAAGGGCGAGCTAGCAGAAAAGCTCGAGGATGTTCCCGTTGGCGATCAAGGATAGAATAGAGTACTAAAGATCAGGACTGCCGCACGAAAAGAGTTGAAACAGGGGTTGCGGAGATTCCTGAGGGAAATATTGACGTGTTCGCCTGGTCTCACAAGGACATGCCCGGTGTTGATACACGAGTAATAGCTCACTACTTGAACATCGACCCCGAGGCCATGCCAGTCAAACAAAAGAGGAGAAACTTCGCACCAGAAAGAAACGATGCAATGGCTGAAGAAGCTGAGAAGCTGGTTCAAGCAAAATTCATCAGAGAAGTGCAATACCCCCACCTAGCTCTCCAATGTCGTCATGGTGAAAAAGTCCAACGGGAAGTGGCGAATGTGTGTTGATTTCACCGACCTAAACAAAGTTTGCCCGAAGGACAGTTTGCCTCTACCAACGATTGACCTCCTCGTCGACTCCACAACAGGGTATGAAAATGCTAACCTTCATAGATGATTTTTCAGTATACAATTAGATCCAAATGGCTAAGTGCAACCAGGAGCATACAACCTTCATCACTGACCGGGGGCTTTATTACTATAACGTGATGCTGTTCGGACTAAAGAATACAGGGGCAACTTACCAATGGCTGATCAATCTTATGTTCAAATCATACATTGGGCGTAATGTGAAAGTATACGTGGACGACATGTTGGTGAAGAGCAAAAAGGCCACCAGTCACCTGCAAGACCTCGAAGAAACGTTCCGAACACTGCGCAAGAACCGGATAAAGCTTAATCCTGCCAAGTGTGCCTTCGGCATAGCTTCGAGGAAGTTCCTGGGTTTCATGGTCTCACATCGAGGGATTGAGGTGAACCCAGAAAAGATCCATGCCATCATTGACATGCAAGCGCCCTGTATGACAAAGGATGTTCAGCGGCTGACAGGGCATGTGACGGCTCTAAACAGGTTTATATTCAGGTCCACTGATAAGTGCCTCCCTTTCTTCAAAATTCTGCACAAGGCGTTTGAGTGAATCGAAGAATGTGAAGCGGCTTTTAACTAACTCAAGCAATACCTGAGCTTTATCTCGCTACTCAGCCGAACTGTTTCGAGGGAGGAACCATTTTTGTATTTGGTAGTTTTGGCGACAGCGGTGAGCTTGGCTCTTGTCAGAGAAGAAGGAGGAATCCAGAAGCCAGTATACTACACCAATCAGGCACTACGTGGGGCAGAAGAACGATACCCACGAATGGAGCTCATGGCCCTTGCATTGGTGACAGTGGCTCGGCGCTTAAGTCCCTACTTCCAAGCCCATACGATCGTGGTACTCACCGACCAGCCTTTAAGGAGCATTCTACACAAGCCAGAGACATCAGGGTGCTTAGTAAAATGGTCAATCGAACTTAGCCAGTTTGACATCCACTACCGACCCTAGTTGGCGATCAAGGGGCAGGCTGCTGAAGATTTTATCGCAGAATTCACCAACCCTCCCCAAAAGACGACCCCATTGACAACCATTGGGTCTTAAACATCGATGGCTCCTCCACTGACGATTCAAGCGGTGCCGGTGTGGTCCTTGTCACTCCTGACGGTCACAAGATCGAATATGCTCTCCACTTCTAATTCCCTGCCACCAACAACCTTGTCGAATGCGAAGCCCTCATTGTTGGACTCAAAATGGCTTGGTGAATGGGGGCTGAGCAGATAGTTATGCAAAGTGACTCTCAATTGGTGGTGGCTCAAGTCCAAAGGGAGTATGAGGCCAAATAAGATAACATGAAGCAATACTGCCAGATGGCTAAGAACTTAGCTAGGAGATTTGCAAAAATTCTACTATAATGTGTCCCAAGACTCTAGAATGAAGAGGCAGACCGGCTGGTCAGGATCGCCTCATCCAATGAGCCAGACCTGAATGTCCCAATAGAGATTCTTGATTCACAGAGCATCCAGAGTCCAGAAGTCAACCAGACCGAACTCGAAACTTCATAGATGAGCCAGATCAGGAGTTTCTTGGAAAGCGAAGCCCTACCTGAGGATAAGAACGAACCAAGGCGAATACAGTACCGTTCGAGCAGGTACCTTATACAGAACGAGGTCCTCTACAAAAGGGGACACACCTTGCCGTTGCTTCGTTGCGCCATGGAGGAAGAGGCAGAGTACATGATGA